>VXBP01009567.1:381624-524313 GCA_013400115.1 Rhinopomastus cyanomelas | reverse complement strand
CCTTTCTGTTGCCCTTGACCTCTCATGCAAGGTTTCATTCCAAGGTTTAATTCCTAGGGTAGGATTATGAGTGGCCCTCGCTAAGCTCTTCCTGATCTTTGCTTTCTCCTGCTTGGGAACGGCCAGAACTTTTTTTAGACCTCCTTTTTTAGAAAAAATTTGACATTGGATTTCCCGCCCCCACAGAAATACAAATCGCGGCTCCTGCAGTGCCTCAGCGCAGCCGGCAGGGGGCGCCCCGCACCGAGACTACGGGGAGGGTGAAGCGGAGGATGCATCTGGATGAGAGGGCTGAAGTTTCATCTCTACTTTATTTCTTTGATCTTAAAAGGGGGAAATAAGCAGCTCTGGGATAGTTTTTTGTATCTTTCGGTGTTTACGAGTGCCATTGTCCTTTCGGCCCTTCCCTGGACACACTAACCCCTGGGGCTGGGGTTAAAGTTAAACAGAGTTTAACCAGAGCTTGATTAAAGAATCACTAAAAGCTGAGAGAAAGATCATCTTGAGTCTGGAGGAAATTGCTGCCTGGGATCTGAGGGCTGAATTCCCTATGCTTCCAGGAGTATCTGGAGAGGATGGACTCAAGGAATGGGTTGGGTTGGAAGGGACCTTCAAGTTCTTCTAGTTCCCAACCCCTGCCATAGACAGGGACACCTCTAACCAGACCTGGTTGCTCAAATCCCTATTGAACCTGACCTTGAACACTTCCAGGGGTGGGATGTGATATTCCAGGGATAGCCCTTGTCCTGTCTGTCCCTGTCATATGCTCTTCTGTAGGCATATGTCCCCAGTCCAACAAATGGTCCTGTATGAATGCTGGAGGGGTCATCTTCCTGCCCCTTCCCAAGGTTGCTTCACAACTGCAGAGCTCAGTGATATGAGGCATGAGCTCTGTGTCCTCACCTCTCTGAAGAGGAAGATGCTTATCTCCTTCAGGAGACACTTTGTTCTTGCAGCTGCCAGTGGGGTTAAAGCCCACTGTTTCATTGAATAATCCAGCTTGGAAAAGACCTTCAAGATCATTGAGTCCAACCATTAACTGTCCCAAGGCCACTGCTAAACCTGGTCCCTGAGCGCCAGATCTCCACATCCAGGGATGGCGGCTTGAACCCCTTCCCGGGCAGCCTGCTCCAAGGCCTGATGACCCTTACCATGGAGTTTTTCCTCATGTATAACCTAAACCTCCCCTGGCGCAACCTGAGGCCGTTTCCTCTTGTCACAGAATCACAGAATGGTTTGAATTGAAAGGGACCTTAAAGAGCCGATGCTCTCCAGGCCTGGTGCCATGGAAAGGAGGTGCCCACCCTGGTTGACACTATGCCCACAGCACAGGTCTTCTACTCCTGCCTGACACAGGGTCTTCACCATCCAAACCCTGGATCACCTCCTCTAGAAATGTGCTGTGCTCCGTGTACCCACTTGCTTTGCCACCCTGCCTGGCATCCTTACTGTGGGTATTCCCCGAGGTTCACTCCTCTAATTGCCAGCTATGGATGTCCCATGGCAGACTGCTTATAGCCCTGTCAAACCAGCCCTGCCCAGCGGCATCTGAGGACCCTTCCCATCACCTCCTGTGTTCTGGGTCCGCAGTCAGCAGCGTTCACAGAATCAGAGGCTGGTGGGAGTTAGAAGAGACCTCTGAAGATCATCTAGATAAACCCCACTGCTAGAGCAGGATCTCTAGAGCAGATCCGACGTGATCACATCCATGTGGGTTTGGAACATCTCCAGAGCAGGAGACTCCACAACCTGCTGACTCCAGAATCCCCTAGGGAGAAGACCCTGACCCCAATCTGCCGTTTGTCTACTGCAGAGTGACTTGAACCTCAGCCTGGAGCCTTGTGGAGCTGCTCTGTTGAGGCTGAGATGGAGGAACCAGAGGTTTTCTCTTTTTCACCAGCTGTGTAATGTTGTGGTGGGGCAAAGCAGGTCCCTTCTGTACTAGGGGAGATGTTGTGGTGGGGCAAAGCAGGTCCCTTCTGTACTAGGGGAGACCATTGCTCAGCTTTTAGCAGGTTGGCATTCCCCTGCTGGAAATATGAGCAGGATTAAGGATACTTGCAAAAGCACCTGAAGGACCTACAGTGGGACTGCCCCAGTTCAGTGGGCAACAGCCTAGCTTCTCCAGACAAGCCAAGAGCCGGCCCCAGGGACCGCCCACGTGGCCCTTTAAAGCCCTGATTACCTTCCCATGAGTGGAGCAGTACCTTGGGGCTGCTTTTGGTGTCCCAGGAAGTGCTGAGCTGGCCCAGCTGCTTCCCTGCTCTGCTCCAGAGGAGCCAAGTGCAGGCAGGTCAGAGCTTTCCTTCTCTCACAGAAGCTCTGCCATGGGAGAATGGTTTGCAGGAGCTGCTGGGATCTGCTGGGTGCAGACTCTGCAAGTGTTGGCAGTAAGTGTGGGGCTTTGGGAGGGGCTTGGTGGGGGTCAGCAACCCAAAACCCAGTAAAGAGGGGGTGGATGAGGGGAACTGCAACTGTGGGGGTCAGGGCTCCACAGACTGAGTGAAGGAGGTGCTGCAGTCCTTGGTTTCCACTCCAGTTAGGATCTGGGTGCTGGTCCTGGCTCTGTTCTGGGGCAGAGATAGAAGCTAGTGGTTGGTGGGAAGTATCCTGCTGCTCCCTTTGCAGTGGTGTGGTCAGAGCTGCCCTTCCTTCCATCAGGGCATAGTTGGATTTAGGTTGCTTTTGGGAAGAGAAGGGATGGATCTTCAGCTGTTGCATGCTAACAGTTGGTGCTTGGTACCTTCTTGAGGTGTCGCTGAGGGCCATGTCTCCATCTCATGATGTTTCTTGCTGCTGGTTGCCTGAGTGTGAGCTGAGCACAGAGCAGGGACATGAGTGGGGTCTCCTGGTAGCGCAGATGTTGGGGGTGTCCATCTGTCCTTGCAACCCTTGCTCAGTCAAGCACAGCTGGCCCTGGCAGCCGTGATGGCATTTGCAGGAGCTGCCCCACATGTCCGGTGTCTGTCGGACAGGGGCTGGGTCAGGAAGGGCGGAGGTACCCGCTGGCATGTCTAGCTGGGAGGTGATGGGGCTGTCTCGGAGCATGAGTAAACATCTGCTGCAGGGACTAAACAGCCTGTGAAGCCACTGCCAGCGGGGAAGGTAAACAGTTGACTTGTCTTCTGCTGTTATGGGATCTGGAGAGAGATGGGTCAGAGAAAGCAAATCACTTCTGTTCTGACTTTCGAAGCTGCGGTCCCAAAAGAACAGCTGGATCCCTAAGCCAAGAGCACTTTGTTCTCAGGAAAGGGAGGCAGAGCCTGAACTCCGGGGAGACAAACAGTTCCTCTTAAAGGCTGTAAGCTCTCTTTACCAGCTCTGTGTCCATGCACGTGTGTTTCTGACTCCTACAGGTCTCTGTCCCAGCCTCTCCAGGGGTTTGGGGTCTTCAGAGAGGTCGCACCCTGCCAACCAGTGTGCCTGCCTCTGGCTCACTGGGCCGTTGAGACCGCAATGGGCATCTTGTTCCCCTGTGTGGGAGCTGGAAGGTGCCAGCTCGAGGCAGGAGATCTGGTTTCCATCCAAGCCCTGCTTCTACCTACACTGGCTGCAATTGTGGCTTTCAGGTGAGGAAGATGTGCTTGAAGAGGTGTCGACCCAAGAGCTGCATACAGTAAGGCCCCCTATGTCATCAGTGCTTTAAGTAGCTAAAGGGTGAGTGTCAGGAGGATGGGACCAGGTTCTTCTTAGTGGTTCCCAGTGACAGGACAAGGGGCAGTGGGCACAAACTGGAGAACAGGAGGCTCTGTTTCAACATAATGAAGAACTTTTTCCCAGGGAGGGTAGCAGAGCCCTGGCCCAGGCTGCCCAGAGAGCCTGTGGAGCCTTCTACTCTGGAGAGGTCCCAAACCTGCCTGGATATGTTCCTGCGGGATCTCTAGTGGATCCTGCTCTGGCAGTCACTGGATGATCTTCAGAGGTTCCTTCCAACCCTCACTAATCTGTGAATCTGTGATCCCACAAGAACTGCCCAAAGATAAAGAAACCCAGACTAATCTGTGAATCTGTGATCTCACAAGAACTGCCCAAAGATAAGGAAACCCAGAACTGCTCATCCTGAGGCAAGTGAGTTTGTCCTGAGTTTGGCTCTGGACAGGAATGATGCTGCTGGGCTGAGTCCCTGTGTACTTGGGGACGCCTGCAGCAGGCATTAGACTAGCAAGTGCCCTGCATGTAGGAAACCCAACTGGCTTGACTGGGGAAGATGCTGTGTGTCACCAAGGTGTGCCATGCTGTCTGTACAGAGGCCACAGGGCTGGTGTTCCCTGCCTGGGTCCCATCCCTGTGGGACCACACACCATCAGCTTGGTTTAGGATGTTTTTGTAACTTACTTCCCCCACTCTGAGGCAAACACAGGGGGATTTCAGAGCCTTCAGTGTGAACTTCTGTACCTACAAAACGTGTGCTGTGGAGGCAACTCATGGGTAACCACATGCCAGGTTTGCACGTGGCACTGGACAACATCTTGAAGCATGGCTGGAGATGCTGTAGTTGAGTTGCTCCTGCCAATGGTGAGCACGACCAGCTGTGGTTGTGCCTGTCCCTCTCCTCCAGCCCTTCTGGGAAATCACACCACGATTATATTTCTGGCTTTAAGAAGGGTTTTTTCCCCCCTTCTAATCAGCCTGGGCCTCACAAAGAAGTTGCCACTTAGGGGTAATTACTTGCTTTAGAAGCCGCATGTCCCCTGAGGATTGCAAATAGGGGATTATCAAATTAATTAGCTAAACCAAGATGTGCTTTTGTGGCCGGCTCCACTCGTGATCTGAAATAAAGGTTTAAGTGTTACTAAACTGCATCCAACCCGCTCTTGTCTCCCTAATGGGGAGCAAGCTTGTTCCCCCCTGCTGCACTGCTGCCAGGACAAAGGGCTGCCTGTGGCTCCACCCCTTGCTTTGCTTTGATGAAACCTCCTTCCAAGCAAACATCGCTCTGGTTTTAAGACCGTCAGCTGGTCTCCAGGCACCTGCTTGTGCTCAGAGGGGTTCAACACTGCTGCTTGGTGGCTTCCCATGTCACTGTAGCCTGCTGTAGGGTACCTTGGTGGGGTTGCAATACGCTTTTCTGGATGTGGCACTTGCAGGGCACGGCTTAACCTCTGGGACAACTGCTTAGACCTCTGTGGATGCTGGAGCTGGCAGAAAGCCCCAGTACTGACATGAGGAGATGCTGGGAGGTAGATTGAGACTTCTACTGATTAGGGGCTTAGCTGGGGCTGTAGGTCTTGGAGCACATCCCTGCTGTGGGCTGCTCCTGGGCTCTCCTTTCCCTGGGAAGTCCCTATGGCCACAGGAGGTTCCCTGCACTGGAGTCACCTCCAGTGACTGCGCTGATCTAATGTGGGATGTTTTCCTAGTGTTTGTCTTGTGTGTGTATTGCACAACTTCCCTCAGCTCAGGAGATGGCCTTATCTGGCATCTGAAACATCTGCCCCGTGTTTCTTCCAGCACAGCTGAGCCCTGTGAGTAAAAGGGTTGAGCTTTCCACGATCTCCACACCGGAAAAGAGGCAGAGCTTTGCTAGTGTTGACACAAAAGTGGAGAGAGGTTCTGGCAGGCTCCTTCCTCTGCCTGTGCTCTCTCCAGGCGCTGGAGGTACTGCTTCAGCAGGCACTTGAAAAATACCACAGCTCCAGAAACCAGACCCAACACAGGGGAAGGGCACAGGAAGTGGAAAGAAATGAGGGTCTGAAGTTCTGACCCCTGGAGTTTCAGAACAGTGAGGGTACTGATTGCTCTCCCATCGCCCCTCTCTTTCAGCTCTGAGGAGGTTCCGCATCCTTCAAAGTTGGGTTCCCTACCCTTCCTGATGTTGAGGTTTACTGACTGTGGCCATATTTCACTAGGCTGTGCTTAGCAACACTCTGCTGCTGCCACAGATGGGTACCAGAGCAGTTCCCAGAGGGTAAAATTGTCCACATCAAGGACCTAGGGCTGCTGAATGGGAAGGCTGGAGAGGGGATCTAGTGACAAGACAAGGGAAAATGGTTTGAAATGGATGGAAAGGCAGTTCAGACTAGATCTTAGGAAGAAGTTCGTCAGTGCAAGGGTGGAGAGACTGAAATTGATTGCCCAGAGAGGTTGTGGCTGCTCCCTCCCTGGAGGTGTTCAAGGCCAGGCTGGATGAGGCCTTGAGCAACCAAGTCTGGTTGGGAGGTGTTGCTGCCCATGACAGGGGTTGGAGTAGAAGATCTCCGAGGTGCCTTCCAACCTCAGCCAGTCTATGATTCTATGACAGCAACTTTTTGCAGCAGTTTCAGCAATTGGCCCAACCCCAAGGAAAGTGCTGGCCTCACATGTGAGCGAGGAGACAGTGCAAGACTGTGTTGGGGAACAAGTGCCGCATTGTTGGGAGCCCCAGCCAAGAGGGGCTTTCTCACACCCACTGAAGCGCTGCTTACAGCTGTCTCCCGTGTGCTGGTGCGGGAAATGGATCCACGATGCGGTAGAAGAGGGAAAGCTCACAAAACAAATTAAAAGAAGAGGCAGCTACACCGTGTTCCTCTGTGCGTGGTGCTGTGGTGTGGGAATCATGTCACTCATCCCAACCAGCTGAACTCTGGCTCTTCAGCTTGGAGATCCTTGATGGAGGAAGGTGAGCTTTGAGTGCAGCACTGAATAGGGAGGAGACATGAAGTTAGAGGCACGTCTAAGGTCCTCTTATGTTAGACAAACCATTCCCCCTCTGCTTTGGTAATTAAACACCTACAGCCACTGAGTTTTCCTGTTTGGTGTCTTCCTGGGAACTTGTGACTTGCAGTTGTCATCTCCACCAGTGCTACTGTGCCACAGAAAGTCTGTGCTAATGGTTGTATGCTTTGAGTAGGACCTGGTCAGTGTTTAATGGGATGCTGCAAACTCCTGGAAGGGCTACTCTTTCTAATGTGTCCATCACTGCCACTCATAGGAAACCCAACAGCTGTAGTATCTGGGGCTGCTTGAACCCTTGTTTTCTAGTTACACCTCAGAATATGCCATGAAGCTGCCAAGAGCAATGAGTTTTATGGCCGACTGTTAGCAGCTGTCCCCTGGACAGGAGTGTTGAAGCTGTTCTTGAGCTGGTCAAGTCTACATTGGCTCTGCTGCTGGCCCAGTGGAGAAGGCTGCAGGGACCTGTCCCTTGAGCTGAGACAGCAAAAGCAGCAGTTACTCCAGCTCCTGTGCGCCTCTGCTGAGTTTGTCCTCCGGTAGATCCTTGTGTCCTGCATGGAGTCACCCTTCCTCTTGGGATGCACTGATGTGAAGAGGTTCCTCTGGGAATGGACGAATGGATTGGGGGTGGGGGGTTCCTCAGCCTCCCCCCAAAACTGGAGACAGCAGCCAGTTACCAGCACCGTGGCCTCCTTGATGGAGGCTCAGCCCCCACCAAGTCTGCTGAGACCCTGTGCTGCTCAGCCAAGGCTTGGGGAGGCAGCTCCTGGTCCCAGAGCCTGCACTTCATGTCCGAACCTTCCCCCGTGTGTCACTTCCCTCCCCGCTTCCTGTTCCACGGAGCCTCCGTGTGTCCCCAGCTCTTGGGATGCCCTGCGGCACCTGCCTTTCCCCTCCCTCTGTGGCTCTGCCCTTTCCCTTTGTCATTTCTGTCGGCTGCCGCCTGCTCAGTGACCTTCCGCACCGCTCGGGCAGCATTTTGGCCCCTGGCCACCTTAAACAATTAATGGAGGGGTGGAGAAACTTGCCCTGTTAAATGACTTCCTCCGTGGGGAGGGGGCGAGGGCTGCACTTCTCCCGCCCCGGAGCCGCCGTGCGCTTGGTCGCCGTTCCCTGGAGCGCTCGCTGCCTCTCTGTTTTTCCTGGAAGTTAGAAAACCAGTATTTTGGCGAACTCTTTATTTTTTTCTTCTGCGTTTCTCAATGTTTTGTTTAGCCTGCAGCGCTGCCTCGGGGTCTCGTGGAGTGGGGAGAGACTTCCCCAGGACTTCGAGATAAAACGAGCCAAGAGGAGGTGCCGGTGGAGGCGTGGGGGCAAAGGTTTTGCTGGGAACCTATTTGGGAAGCTGGAGACCCTCTCGGGATGTCTGCTGTGGGTTTTTTCTCCTCGAGCAGCTGTTTGGATCACCGCGGGCGAAGGCAGCTCCCTGCCACGAAGGATCTGCATTAAGCGGGTCGGTGCGGAGAGCAGCGATGCCGTAAGCGGCGGCCCGTCGAGCATCGCTGGCTCTGCCCGTGTCCGTGAGGTCTCCGAAGGACTGGGGGACGTGGCAGCCCGAGCCCCTTTGCCGTCTAGCGCTGGAGTTGGCTGTCAGAGAACCCTTGGAGGTCCCCTCCGGGCTCAGCCCCGGTAGTGTCATGAGTTAGATTAGTTGGAGCTGTGCTGGGGGCGGTGAGGGCTTGGATTACAGTCCAGAACTCAAAGTGCCTCGGTGGTTCACGTCGGGAGAGGAGACGCCCCGTGCCGGCACATATGGACGAAAAAGAGAAAAAACGCTGCCTTGGGAAGTGAGGGGGAAGCCAGGAGGCCGGGAACATGGTAAGGAAACCTCCGAGAAGGGCCGTGCGGGATGGAGGAGCCGCTGTCGGGGCAGCCTGCCTGGAGCCAGCGCATGGGGGCAATGCCTGCAGCGGCAATCCGCACCTCCGGCGCTGCCCGTTACCCGGATGGGATCTGAGAGCTTTGGGTGCCAACTCCAGGCGGTAGGGGCACGGGGCTCCCGTTGGCACTGACCCCTCCTCCCACCATGGGGTGCCTGTTGGGGTGCAGCAAGGCGCTGGGATGGGCAGGTTGGCCGGGCTCTTCTGCCATTGCTCTGTGCTGGTCCCGCACTGGGGTTGCAGGCACCGTCCCATTGAGTTGAGCATCAGTGGCTTTTCTCCTGCCCAGAGTGGGTGTTCAAGGGTTCAGAGAAACCCATGAAGCTTGGTGGGAATCCTTCTTTTTCTACATCAAGCTTGTCACATGGGGGATCTGCGTTTGAAGGGGGAGAGACTGGAGCAAGGGCACCGTGTGCACAGAGGACCCCAGTCCTGGGGTCACAGAGGCTGCAGGGATCCCACAGCACCAGTCTAGCTCCTGATGGATCTGTGTGTCCAGCAGCCCCAGATGTTCTGGATGTGACCTGCTATGTCACAGGCAGCTTCTCCCCGGCATCGGGGAAAAAAGTCCATGATGGGGACAAGCAGCTCGTATACTACTATGCCTGGCAGGGACTTGCTTTGTCTTAAAAGTTCAGCTTCTGGGCTTGGAGAAACTTGGCTTTCACTACAGGGTGAATTGCCCAATGTTCAGCTTCTGTGACCCGAGCTAAGCTCGCAGACCATGTTTCTTCCCTTGGCCGCCTTCTAGCTCCACTACTCATGGCTCTCTGTTCCCTTGTGTGGCTCTGTTGGATGTGGTGTCCTGTGTGGCAGAGGCCTGCAGGCACCTCACCTCTTCTACTGCTCTACCCTAGGCTGGAGACCTCCTTCCCTCATCCCATGGCAGTTTGGGGTTTATGTTGGTAACAGGATGGATGTGAACTTCCCATGAGAGGCCTGTGTGGGCTCTGCAGGGTTGGTATCATCCATCACAGCCCCATAGTCTGTGTTTTGCTATAGGGGATGGAGCAGCTTGTAAAGTTCTGTTCCAGGAGGTCTGAGCCTGGCTGCTGCTCCTCTCTTGCAAGCTGGAGGCGACTTTCTGATTCCCAAGTGCTTCATTCCTAGTTTGGATCCTCCTTCACCTTATTCTAAAGTGTGATGCAAAAGCTGAAGTGGGGACCTTGTGTGGAGCTCTGCTATGGCCGGTCTGGGAGCCACAGAGGGTTTGGGTGTGCAGGGACCATCCATCATCGCTGAGGAAGGAGCTGTGTGCCTGTTGGGTACTGACATAAAGCTTGTCCAACTGCAAGGAGCAGCAACCAGAGGCCAAACAGGTGCTGGTCACATTGTGAACATCTGTTATCCATGGCAGGTACCCCTCTCCTGGGGCACCAGGGGTAGCCCAGTCTCTGTTCCAGGATTTGCATGTCTGTGAGTGGTTGTGTTGTGAATGAACAATTCCAAGCTGTTCTGTTTGACTTGAGTTCTTGGTGTCCTGGTGAATCAATCAAACTCTGTGAGTTAAAAGATTTGGACCTAAGTGAATGTGGGTCAGTTTGTTGGGCTGCATTATGCTTTCTTGTGGCCTGTGGCATTCTTTGGGGCTCTTGGAGACTTGGCTCCTGATGGGAGCCTGGCATGATGCAGGTGCTGGCTGCCCTGTTCTGCACAAGGCTTAAGCATCTGGGGTGTCTGTCATGTTCCAGTGCTAGGGAGGATGTGGTGGGTACATGAGGTTGTTGCAGCTGGAGGATCCTAAGGCACCTGGTGTGTCAGATACCTTGGGGCAAAGTAGCCCGTCCTGACTAGAAGTGACTGTTAGCTATGCAAAGCCCACAGTGTGAGCAAGGCACTTGCCTGGTGGGGCTCTGTCTACCTTGGCCCATCATGACTGGGGATCTGCCTTTGTTCCCTGGTAGGGATTTCTCCTCCATGGCAGAGGGCTGGATGGACACAGGGGATGGTCAGGACATACTGCCTGACCATACCGTGTCCCACTTGAGGACCAGTTTCCACCCCAGCAGGTGCACAACCCTATGCTCTTGGGCAGGCTGGTTGCAGGCAAAGCAAGCAGCAGCCCTTCTCTTCCAGTGCCTAGTGTGAGGGTCTGATTCCCAACCTCTGCCCCCATGTCCCTTCTGGGAAGTAGCTCAGGCTGCAGTGACCAGCCAGGGAGCCCAGAGCTGCTCTTCTCATCTTGTTTAGGTGCTCTTCAAAGCTAGCTGGCACCCAGCATGTTGAATTCAGCAAGGCTCCCACAGCTGTGCACTGTGGACATGCCCAGGCTGCTCTTCTCATAGTAATGTTCTGCAAGTCTCCATCGCACAGACTTGTAGAGCAGAGCCTGTGTGCATCACAAGATGTGCAAATGCTAGTGATTCCTGCAGAGTTCAGGTGGGACCTCAGTGCTGGCAAGAGACAGGGTGGGTTTCAGCAGAAAATAGTTTTTCTTTTGTCTTCTGGTTATGTCTTCTCCTGGGGTGGGAAGGAAATGAGTCTGGGAATCACAAAGAGCTTTAAGTATTGGGGATCTTCTTTCTTTATTTCTGTGCCAAAGCCATGAGCAAGATGTTGGAACCCGGACAAAGCCCAGAGACATAATCCCGAGCACATGGAAGTGGTTTGAAAACATCTTCTCTAGGGTAACAAGGATGACAAATTGTGCCTTTTACCCAGTTTCTTTCCAAAATAACTGGGCAGGTGAACATGCTGGTCCGTGTAGCCATAAAAGACTTCAGTGCAGGTGATGGGGCAGCTGCACCCAGGTATCTCTGCTTCTAAATACTAGACCACAATCACAGTTGCTTGGCTCCTAGAGCCTCATTTTCTGTCTTCAATCCAGCCATAACCATGTGGAAACTGGAACCATCGGCTGAGTTAGGGGTACACCTTAACCATGACTATTGGTGAAAGTGTCAGACATGGGGACTACAGGACCTTTCAGTACTGACATGCTGAAAAATCTCAGTCAGCAGTCAAGGTATCTTCTGCAGAGGCTAGAAACTCGCCTAACTGCAGACAGCAAATACCAGAGCACTTCTTTTCCCTATTCCTGGCCCTTTAGCCCTGAAGGAACCCCCTGTTTGTGTCCTGCAGAGCTCAATGTAGCCATGAGCTGGAAAATTGAGGGCTTTCTTGTGTTAAATGCTCCAGGCTAATTTCCTGTCTATGCTGTTTTTTGCACCACTGGACACCTGAGCTGGAACTTCCAAGATCAAAGCAGCCCAGACTGAATCTGAAAGTCCTTCTGTCTGCTCAGATTTACCATCCTGCCATCAGGCTGGAGTGTCCCAGCTTCTGCAACCAGCTATTGATTCAAACAGAATTTGATGGCTAAGCAGGCGAGAAATGGGGACCAGATGAAGCCTGTGCTGTTCTTGGATGCGGACCCTCCTTGGAGACCTTATGGTCATCCATGAGGGACATTTCTGTGGCTGGATGGTAGGTTGTGTGGTGCAGAGGAAGCTCTTATAGGTGGGCCAGACACTTCTTGGTGGTGCCCAGCAACAGGACAAGGACAATGGCTACAAACTGGAGAACAGGAGATTCTATTTCAACATAAGGAAGAATTTTTTCCCAGTGAGGGTAGCAGAGCTCTGGGCCAGGCTGCCCAGAGAGGTTGTGGAGTCTCCTGCTCTGGAGACATCCCAAACCCACATGGATGTGTTCCTGTGGGAACTGCTATAGGGGATCCTGCTCTAAGCAATGGCAATTGAACTAGATGATATTCAGGGGTTCCTTCCAACCCCCACTACTCTGTGATTGTATGAAGAGAAGCTGCAGGAGTTTGGGTGAACTGAGTGAGGTGTTTGCCTTGAGCCGGGCAGCAGCAGCGCTTGTAGGAGACCCAAATTATGGGGCTTCCTGAGTAGGTTCCATCAGGAGGATCCTTCTCTGAGGCTGCCTTAACCTCAGTGGCTTCCAACAAAAGATCCTGTTGCTGTGGAGCCTCTGCCATGGTTAGAGGATGTGAACTAGTTGCCATCTGTTGTCATCTTTCTGCATACATTTACCTTTTGAACAAGGTCCTTCTCATATGCTCAGGAGGCTGGTATGCAGCCCTGTTAATGGATCAAGAGGAAAAATGCCTGTGGATGTATTCTCCTTTGTGTTTGGGCTTATAACCACCCACGTTTTGGCATCCATCCCTTCTGTGCACAAAGATGTCTTTTAGAAATAGCTAGTTAAATCTCCACCCTCCTTTGATATGTATGGAAATAATGGGACACATGAGAACGGCAGGGGGGAAAACCCAACCCTATAAAGGAGTTTAGGAAAAGCAATGCCCTGGGTTTCTGGCTGATTTCCTTGGCTTTCCTGCAGTCACATAGTTAGGGCTGTATCGGAATATAGGGGAAATGTTTTCACCTGATTGCGAGTCCCTGATTTGGCTGCTCAAGGGCACGAGAGCTTGAACGTGTTCCTCTGTGAGCTCAGGGAGTCTTGGACCAAATCTAGGTCCTTCTGATCAGAAACACCAGGATCAGAGTCACCGTTGGCATAACCATGGCCATTTGTGGGCTGCCTGCTCTGACCTTCTGGCTGACCCTTCCTTTCAGCCTCTTCAGGAGGAGGCACCTGATTGCTGTTGCTGGCTGCTGTATTTTATCTGAGGGGTGTGGGGATGTGCTTCTTCAAGGAAAGTTCCTCCTGGAATTGCTTCAGAGGGGTTTTTGTTGCATGTTGACTTAGCAGGACTTGCATTTCACAAGTTTGTGGTGATACTGAGTGTTTAAGGCCTGAAGGAGCTCTGGCTCGTCTGTTATGGGATACTGGGACCATAGAATGTCAGCTAGTAACCACATTGAGCCCAGGAGCTCTTTTTAAACTAAAACATGAAACTACTAGTCATCTTGGGACAACTCTGTGTACCTTGCAGAACACCATCCATCCACAGCACCCAGCTCAGAAGCTGGCCCATAACTGATAACTTAAATGCTAACCCTGTGAAGGTGGCTTCTGGCACTCGCCAGCCATCCTGCTGGCAGATTATAATTTTTTTTATGGAGCACAGGAGGCTGCCCATCTGGTGCGAGGTAGTCCCAGATGGGTGGCCAAATGCCAGGTGTTCGCTATGGCCTCATGCCGCTGACTAAAAGGTGTTAAGAGGGCTGACCTGCTTGGCTAAGGACTGGCTTGGGTGTTCTGTAACCAGTTGCTACAAGCAAATCTTTCACCTGCCTTAGGCACCCTTATGTTTGGTAGGTGTTGGACACAAATGATACAAGATGCTCTTGCACAGGTTGGTTTGCCAGATGGATGCCAGTGCCTGGAGTTGAGAGTGGAGCGAGTACTGGAATGAACAGGAGGATGAATGAGCTCAAGCAATTTTCTTGGGCAGCAGAGAGAAGGGTTTTGAGTGCAGCTTCTAGAAGAACTCTGAAAGAAAGGGATTCTGCTGTCATGTCTCAGGACTTGGGAAATTCTCGGCTCTGACTGGGATATCTGATGGGATTTAGCAATGTCTGAGGCTTTTGTGGGGACACTTTGAATGTGGACATCCCTGGGCTGTGGCATGTGGTGCCATGCCCAGGCTGGTGGTCCCCAAGCTGGGGCAGTTTTGTTGTGGGTGTGAGGCTCTCATGAGGGGCCTCTTGAGAGGTGCAGCTCTGCCCTGGGGGTGGTTTGAGGATGTTTGTGAGGCCAACACTAGGCAGTGAAACCACCACGTTTGCCCTCTTCCAGCACGAGTCTTTGCTGGTAAAGGTGTTTTAAAAGAACTCAGAGCTTTGCATCACCCCTAGTACAGCTTTGTTAATTAACTGCATGGTAAGATTGATGCCAATGATTAGGGTTTTTTTTTTAAAGAATCTGCTCTTAGACAGTTATTTCAGATTAAGGACTTAATCCCTTGATTAAACTAAACCAAAACAAGCTGGGCTCCGGCTGCAGGATGGTGGTTTACACACAGCTCTCCTCAGCCACTTGCGGGCCCTCATTTCAGTGGGAAGGTGCCCAAGGGCAAGGTTTTGGTCTGTTGTCTCACATGTCCTCCCAACACCTCTGGCATATGCCTAATCTATGACCAGTAGAATGTAATGGGCCTTTCGGAACAGCATCTCATTCCTCTCTCTGGGTAAGACCTGCCTTCTGCCGTGTTCATGGAGATCTCAGTTCTGAGCTGGACACACGTCTGTGAGGAAAGGCTTCTCTCTGTTTCCCAGTTGGGCTTCCCCCTGGCTGTAAGGACATTCTTTGATTATGGTTGCTTCATCACCAGTTTGGTCTCTGATCTGTTCAGCAGTTGTCAACAGCTTTTCTGATGTGTTGGGTATTGCACAGATGAAGGAGAATGGAGCAGGGCCCATGGCTGGGGACAACTGAACGGAGAGGTTAGAGAGGAGTAATGTGCTGGGAAGAGGTGCCAGACTCCTGCATCTGATTGCACATGGTGCCATTTCCCTCATGGAACAGTGTTTGGTCAGGACATGGTTGAAGAGCAGAGAAAGCTGCCACTTGCATCTGGTTTCCCTCAGGCATACATGGAAGTGGAGGGAAGGCTGGGGAGGTCACAGTTTCTCTAGGTGCTCTCTGAAGGGCTGCACTGGAACGTGCCTTTTGTGATGATGCGCGTTGGGTCTGGGTTATGCCAAGAGCAGGTTTGCTGCTCAGGTTGCTGTTTCAGACCTGTGTAACATCCTGCTGGGACCTCAGGCAGGGAGTGGACTCAACTGGCTGTTGCTTGTCCTGTTGCCACAGCACACATCTGTTTGGCTACCTGAAACACGGTCGAGAGCCACCAAAGCGGCTGCCTGTAGCGGGTTGCCTCTGCTCTTCACCATGGCACTTGGGCCACAACAATCCCCTGCAATGCTCCAGGCGTGGGGAAGTGTGACTGCAGAGTTGTCTGGCAGAAAGGGATGTGGGGGTGCTGACAACAAGTGTCTGAATATGAACCAGCACTGTGCTCAGGTTGCCAAGAAGGCCAGTGGTATCTTGGCTTGGATCAGCACTGGTGTGGCCAGCAGGAGTAGGGAGGTGAATGTTCCCTACTTGGATTGTTCCCTTGGCTTGGATCAGCACTGGTGAGGCTACACCTCAAGTACTGGGTTCAGGTTTGGGCACCTCAACACAAGGAGGACATTGAGGTGCTGGAGCAGACCCAGAGAAGGGCAAGAAGGTTGGTGAAGGGTCTGGAGAGCACACCTTGTGAGGAGTGGCTGAGGGAGCAGGAGCAGGTTAGGCTGAAGAAGAGGAGGCTGAGAGGAGACCTTTATTTGCTGTCTGCAGCTGCCTCAGAGGACACCGTAGAGGGACGGGTGCTGGTTTCTTCTCACAGGGAACTAGTGCTAGAGCAAGAGTGAACGGCCACAAGGTGCACCAGGGAGGTTTGGGCTGCACACGAGGAAAGATTTTTTTTTTCCCTGAAAAGAGTAGCCAGGCCTTGGAACAGGCTGCCCAAGGAGGGGTTTGAGGCACCATCCCTGGCTGTGTCTGAAGGCTGTTCCGATGTAATGCTCAGGGAGTCGCTTCAATGCTGAACTTGGCCCAGTAGGGTTAATGGTTGCACTGGCTGGTCTCGAGGGTCTTCTCCAACCTGAGTGATTCTGTGGTGTGAGGACAGCATCCGCGTAGCTCGAGGCTCGTGGGATTTCACACTTTGCTTTCATGGCAATCAGGGATGTCCCCCAGGAGTGAAAACAAGCCAGCCCTGGGCTGAAAAGGAATCACCCAGCTTTGGGGCCAACCTTCCGCTGGCTGAGCGTGCCCAGGCCTGTGGCATGCGCAAAGCGGGGCCTCAGAGCTGAAAAGCAAAGACATCATTTTTCCCTTTGTTTAATTAAATGAGAGATCATGAGTTAACCGCTTCCAAGCGTTTGTTTTTCCGCAGCGCCTGGAATGACAATCTGTGCGCTGCCCAGCAGGAGCTGCCTTGGCTGCCGCAGCCGCATCAGCCCAGCACAGGGCTGGGGGAACGCAGGCAGGGAGGGAAGGAGGCATCTGGAAATGATTCCCCAAGCTCCGTCTGTGGAGCACCCCTCCCTGTGAGGCTGCAGGAGCTGCTTCATCCTCAAGGCTGAGGAACTGTCCTGCTCAGTCCAGTGGCCGGGGCGCCCAGCACATGAGTGGTCTCTCTGTTTCTGGAGACATTCTGGACGTGTTCCTGTGGGATCTGTTCTGTGAGAACCTGCTCTCTGGGGGGTGTTGGACTAGGTGATCTCCAGAGGTCCCTTCCAAGCCCACCATCCTAGTAGGGGTCCCGTGGTGGCATGCAGAAGGTAGCTCACTTCCGGAGGTACCATGAGCGCAGCTGGGACTGGGTGAGGCTGCAGACTCTGTTCTCCTGAGTGGAACCGGGTGCTTTTCTGCCTAAAACAATAACCCAAAGACCAGGTAGAGTGGTTTCCAGGTATGGCACGGGAAGGTGCTGTAATTCTGGCAGGGGAATGCCTTACGTCCGTAGTTGCACCATGTAGCACCAGGTTATTTTAGGGAAAACATCCTGAGGCAGGCAGGGTCCTCCCAGCCTCCCCCGAGCCCTGGAGCAAGCAGTGGAGTGGGGAGCTGGCACTTGGTCTGGGAAGATTTTTCTCTCTTGAATTCATTGCTGCTGTGATTAGAGCAGCTCAGGAAATGAGGCTGGGAGGGTTCTCCTCTGAAGCAGAGTGGGAAATCTCAGATTTTGGTCAGAAAAACAAGCCTTGCTTTCAGCCAAATACCTTTTTTTCTGAACGGAGAAATGTCTTGTTTTTTAAAGGTGAAGCAGCAGCCTGCCTTTCAGCTTGGTGTCAGCGTGGAAAAGGCTTCAGAGAAGGCCCAGAGGTCTGCTCTTACTGGAAATGAGGTTTCTCACATCAGCCGAGAGCCCAGCAGCCCCAGCCAAGCAGCGCTGCACAGCAGCCTGTGCTGGCAGAGGGACCTGTGAACCCAACCCTGCTCAGCGTCTGCTGCCTGCTCCTTTTCCCTCAGCCCCAAAGCTGGCTGGAGGCCATGGGCTTGCTGTGGCCTCTTCCCAGTATTGCTGTTTATTTCTGCTTTCTGTTGCTGGGGTGTGGGAGCATTCATTCATGCCCTCACCTTTGCGCATTCTGGTCTCCTCAGTCCTGCCTTCACCTAGGCAAGAGGCGAGAAAGCATGTGCATGGAAGACATGGCCGGGCTCTGGGCAGCCAGCAGAAGGAGGGCAGATGTTCAGGATCTCATGGCAGGGCCTCTCTGCTGAGTGGGAGCAGGGATGCTTGGTGACTCAGGGCTGGGTGTGCCATGGGCACCGCTCATGGGCTCAGCTCCACCGCCCAGCTCTGCTCCTTGCTCTGCCAAGCCCCAGCAAGCACTGGATTTAACTGGGGCATGCCGGGATATGTAGTTTCACTTTTTGGCTGCTTGCACAGGGTCTAGGTTTCTTGGAGCAGAGCTGCAGATCCTCAAGCTAAACTCCCTCAGCCCAGCTGTCTAGGAAGGAGCATTAACTGTCGTACATCCTGGTTAGTCAAATAGGCTAGTCTCACCATACTGGTGCTTCTTGGGAGCCTTCAGACAGAATCTGGGCTGTCAGCAGGGAAGATCTGAGCTTCATCATGTTCTTGATCAAGACTTGGAGTTTTCATAGACTAAATTCTTCAGCAAGGCACTGACTTGTGGTAGAGAAAACACTTGTTGCCTCAGGTGGGTCTAGCACTGTTGCAGCTCTTCCCTGTACCCACTTGCGTGGTCCCAAGCTGCTTGAATTGCTGTCCCAAGCACATGTTGGGAGAGCACAGGCATTCTGATGTGTGTAGCCCTGGGGATCCTCTCTGTGCTCCCCAGGCAGTCTGATGGCTTGTCCTCCAAACCTGAAGGAAGCACCTGTCAAAGAGGAAGAAGCTGAGTCCTGAGTCAGAAAGAAGTACAGCATGGCAGGAGTTCCCAGTGGCTGGGGCTGCTCTGCTCCTAGCGCACCTAGAAAAGCCCAAGAAGCTCTGGTTTCTCCCAGTGTCTCTTGGCAGGCTCCTCTCTCATCCTGCAGGAGCTGCTTGCACCAGGAAAGGTAGATATGTCCCCTGAGCAGGGTTGTCACTGTTCCAGGGCTCTAAGTCCTGCTCTGAGGCTCCTGCACCCTTCACCTCATCCATCTGTCCTTGCCTCCTTATTCTTGCTGCAGCTTGCCGTGAAGACAGGAGCTGAGCAGCAGAGCTTGGTCACAACAATCTTTATGGCTTCTCTTAGTTCTACAGCATCCGCAGCTCTTGTTATATGCAGGGCCCTGTGAGGTTGTTGCCATCACACCATTCACCCTGCAGAGCCCATCCTGTCCCCACATGCCACTTTCCTCTTCCCTCACTGGGCTCCAGTCCCTGCACTGGCAGCCGGCTCCCAGCTGAGGAGCACCGAAAACCGCAGTGGCCAGACGCGACCTTAACCTGGGCTTTATTTAGCGCCGTGATTTATAGAGGAGTTATTTTCAAAGCATGCTTCTTGTTCGGGAGGTGCGACCAATGTGTGTTGGCAGACAGCTGGAGTTTGTGGGTCCTCCTATGCCACAGACAAAGCAGCAGCTGAGTCCGAGGACATGTTTGCTTCAGGAGATGCTTCTGGCTTGGTTGGAAGGTGCTGCTCTTTGCCTTTTTGCTGGGTGGCTGGGACGGAGCAAGGCTCCAGGGGCTTCCCCATGAGGGGGATGTGGTAATACTGTTGGAAGCAGGGAAGCCTGAGACTTGTGTGCCCTGGAGGGGACTGATTGTTTTTTTTCCCAGGAGGCTCCTATTCTGGCTCTGCAGTGGAAGCGTGGCAGAGCAGGAATTCTCTTTCCTTGGATTTTTGCAGGGTTTAGCTTAATCTCCTCCTCTCCGAGTGCTGTCCCCTCATCCTGAGGGTTGCAGACGTTTCTCTTCATGCCTGCTAGAGGTTGCATCACCTTCTTGAGATGAAGGATGTCGTTTGTGGGTAGGATGTACTCTAAACTTGAGGTTTATCAGCTTTTTATAAGGTTTATCCTCTTCTGCTGTGTCAGGGTGGTTCGTACAAGTTCCTTGTGCCTCCAAACCTCAGCTTCCCCATGCGATTGGCGGCAGGTACTGCCTGTCCAACATTAAGCAGGACCCACGGCCTCCTGCAGCCCTTGCCAAGGTCCTTTCCTAAGGCTACTCTGCAGTCTGAGAAGTTAATTGGTACAAATAAGCAACTCCATCCCTTGGAGTTGTGAGTTGGTTTCATGAGTCCATGATTGGAGGTGAATCTGTTGCTGCTACAGGCTTTTTGCTCTGCCGTGTTTCATCCTCCACGTGCGACAAAGTGACTTGTGAGGGTCTGCCGTGCTTCACTCTCTGTCTGGGCAGGACTCATCTCTGGGCAACCACCTTTGGCTGACTGGGAGCCTGAAAAGCAGTGATGCCTCCGCAATCACCTCCATCCACCCATGTTCTGTAGCTGCCCAAGGATGCTGGTGCTGTGAACGGTTGCAGCATGATGGGAACTTGCTTCCTGCTTAGGGCTTTGTGGAATTAGCAGAATTGACGAAAGAAGGTCCTAAGAAGGTTGGTGAAGGGTCTGGAGAACAGACCTTGTGAGGAGCAGCTGAAGGAGCTGGGGCTGGTTAGGCTGAACAAAAGGAGGCTGAGGAGAGACCATTTTGTTGTCTGCAAGGACCTGACAGGAGGTTGTAGAGAGGTGGGGATTGGTCTTTTCTCAAAAGCGACAAGTGATAGACCAGAGGAAATGGCTTCAAGGTGCATCAGTGGAAGTTTAAGTTGGACACTAGGAAAAAGTTCTCCATGGAAAGGGTCATCAGGCTTTGGAACAGGCTGCTGAGAGAGAGTTTGAGTCGCTATCCCTGGATGTGTTTACAAGTCTTGGAGATCTGGAGCTCAGGGACGGAGTTTAGCGGTAGCCTTGGGACAGGGGCTAATGGTTGGACTCGATCTTTAAGATCTGTTCCAACCTAAATGATTGTATAATTCTGTGATTCTGTGAAAACATCTCCCTTGGTACCAAATGGGGTTAAAGCCTTCTCTCTATCCCTTCAAAGGTTTAATGGTTTAGTCTGACCACAGAGATGAAACCTCTCTTCTGAGGGGTTAGCAGTGAACTCTGCAGCAGCTACAGGCTGTAGTTATTCTGTGCTTTACTGAAGGTAGGATAGTAGATGACTTGGTTTATTTTAACTGTATAAAGGATTTTTGATCCAGTGCCAACGTTAATAGTTGTCTCACAAAGGCTTTGCTAAGGCAGCAGGAATGGTGTGAGAACCTCAGATCGATGCACTGACTCGTGCACAAATATTTTGCCTTCTTTGTTTTATTTGCAATACCAAAGGGAACAGATTTCATCTTGGGGTGGGAAGTGGGGGGAGGAATTGGTATCTGAAGGATCTTTTCTTAAGCAGGGAAAGATGTTTGGGGGGTAGAAGACAACACAGACGACAACACCTCCTCCCCTTTCAACTGGTTTCAACTGAGATTTTCAACCTGTGGAGGGTCAAAGGGAGATTGTGGAACTCTGTCACTGCTGTAGTAGTGCACAAGCACTTGTTTGGGATCCCTAGGGTGGCTGGTGCTGGGTGGGAGAGCACCTGGGTCAAGGTCAGGTTTATCTGACATGGTCACAGATACTTGCTAGGACAGGTTGGTGTTGAGAGAGGTTAAGGGAGCTGCACTTGCCTTCAGCTGGCTCCACTTGGCCTCCCTCTGCCATTTCACAAGAGCGTGGGAGAGGACTGATGTGTAATGATCGCGGTGTTATGTCAATATTTAGCAGTATGAGGTGGATGTCTAACTGTGAGAGGCTTTGTGTTGGGCTCAGTACCCGTTTCCCAGCCCTCTCCATGCCTTTTTTTTTTTTTAGCAGATCCAAGATACCACATAAAGGGAACACTTTTTATCTAGGCTGGTTGGAACCATCCCACAGTTCCTATCCATCTTGCATCCTCTAGTATCTCCTGAGCTCTGCCAAGTCCTTCCTTCACACTCTGCATGGGGGTGGTCTTGAGAAAAACAGGACAGAGAGGTTTAGAGTGTCAACTCTTCAGCAGTTTTCTCTTGACCTCCACAATCTCTACTAGGAAATTTTTCTCTGAAGACCTGTTCCTGCAGAGAAGGAAGTGCTTGGGAAATTCCAGACTTTTCCATTTCACTTTGTGGAATTAAAAGCTGGGAGGGAGTTGCCTGTCAGTCCAAGTTTGCTCCGAGACCTGCGCTTTCTCAAGCCAGTGGAGGTTTCTGGAGCAATGAACTCCCTTGGAGTGGAAGAATCAGAATGGTTTGCTACCTCCTGACCACTTCATCTTGCTGTTCTCTTGTAGTGGTAGAAGCTGTTGTGGCGCTGCTGTGTTTAACATTCTCTCCCAGTCTTGCTGTGGCACTGAGGTGTGTTCCTGGGCACGTCCATGTAGCTGTTCCTGTTCTGCAGGAGGCTAGAGGGCTCCTGGGCCAGCAGCTGAAAATGTCTCTGGTGCAGGGAGGTGGATTTAGATCAGATGATGATCTGGCCAGACACCTGAGTAAACTTTTGTAGCAAAACTCACTCCCACTGGTTGTACGTTAGCCACAGGGGTCCCCTGTAAAGTCAGAAGGAAAGGAGGGATCCCAGGCCTCTCTCCAGATGTGTACAGTTTTATTTTTATCACTATTGTTTTGGTGAGCTCTCTTGATTTACACCCATGCAGTAGAGGAGCCTCTAGTACTGGAACTGGTCCTGCCACCATGGTGGTGAAAGGAGCAAAGCCACAGGGTGGAAATGGGCATCCGACATACCCACCCTGTTCACACGCAGCCTGCAGATCCCATTGTGAGGCACTGCGCTGCAGAACATTCCCGACTGCCAGAATGGGCTTTCCATGAGAGGCAGATGGCTTTGAATAATAAGGAATTGTGCTGGCGAGTAGCTTTCCCTGACACCCAGCAGCTCCAGCAGCTTGTCCTGTGCAGGGAGAGCACAGATGACTGAGGAATGGTCAATCCAACTCCCCGTAACCCACTGAAGAGCCTAACGCTGGGCTGTGACGTGCTCATGCGCAAGCTGGCATCTCCAGCGCCGGGTATCCGGAGCCCCATGACAGTCTCGCTCGCTCGCACGCACTCACGTGCTGCGGTAACTAGTTTAATAGCAGCCCCACCCAGCGCAGCAGCCAGGAGAAGGACTTTGCTGTGTAAGCAAAAGCTGGGAAATCTCCCTGCCGCCGCCGCCGCCGAGCACAGCCCTCTGCCAGCACTTCCACTCGCCTTTCGGGAGAGTTTTTGTTCAGCGTGTGTGTTTACCTGGACTTGGTGGTGCCAGAAGAAGCCAGAA
The DNA here is from genome assembly GCA_013400115.1 of Rhinopomastus cyanomelas. Lineage (NCBI taxonomy): Eukaryota > Metazoa > Chordata > Aves > Bucerotiformes > Rhinopomastidae > Rhinopomastus > Rhinopomastus cyanomelas. Next base: position 501,593 of record VXBP01009567.1, on the reverse strand, counting down.
TGGACGGCACTGTCGCTGCTTTGATCTCTTCTGAGTGTGAGAGGAAATGGCTGCGCCGTGGAGTGTAGAGCTGGCCTGGGCACTGGGGCATGTTGTGCCGTGGTACCGCTAACGCTTCCTCTCTTGGCAGGACTCGGAGTCGCTGGACAGTTGCATTCAGAGTACGTTATCAGCGCTCTACCCTCCGTTTGAGGCTACTGCCGCCACTGTCCTGTGCCAAGTGTTTGATGTGGTGGAGAAGACGTACCGTGGGGATGGACTGCGCTACCTCATAGACTTCCTGATCCCAGCCAAGCACATCCTGCAGTGCATTCAGCAGGATGCCTGTGTGAGTACAGCACGCTCACTGAGGCCTGCTAAAGCGTTCTTGGAGACCTTTTGCTTTCTGCTGTCGGCTGGCGAGCAGCACTCACAGGTGCATGGCAGCTGAGGTGGGAGGGCAGGCAGATAGAATCGTAGCATGCATTGGGTTGGAAAGGACCTCTAAAGGTCATGTAGTGGGAGCAGATAACTAGGAAATGGTTGAGAAAGTGTTATTGAAGCTTATAACCGTGTTGAGATCAGATGCGGAGTGGTGCCCTCACCTTCCGCAACCAGGAACACTGAACAGAAGGGATGTAGAGAAGGGGTTTGGCTATGGCTGAACCTGTGCATCATAGAAGCATAGAATTTATTGGGTTGGAAGTGACTTCCAAAGGTCATCTAGTCAGACCTCCCCCTACAAGAAGTAGGGACATCTCTAACTAGACCAGATTGCTAAGCCACAGCCAGCCTGACCTTGAATGTCTCCAGGGATGGGGCCTCCATCACCTCTCTAGGCAGCCTGTTCCAGGGATCTGCCAGCCTTACACTAGAGATTTTTCTCTAATGTCCAGCCTAAATCTACCCTTTTCCAGCTTAAAACCATGACCTCTTGTCCTGTCGTTCCCTGCCCTTATGAACAGTTCTTCCCCAGCTCTACAGATGCAGCTTTAGGGCTCCTGCCGCTGGCAGGAGGATTTTGGGTGAAGTGCTGCCAGTCGGTCTTGCTGGGAACAGCTGTGAGACTCGGTAGCCCCCACGAGTCGCGTTGCCTTCCCACTGCCAGAGCGAGTCCAAGATCCACTGTTCGGAGTCTAAAATGTGGAGACACGATGACTCAAATGGCTCCATCACCGACTTGGCTCAACGTCTGCAAGACGAGAGGGGAAAAAACAGAAATTAAAAAACCCAGCCCCTTGGAACTGGGGGTTCGTTGTGGCTGCGGAACCTAGAAGGTGCCATGCAGCGGCGTTTTTGCTGAAGTCCGCGTGGTGGAGGGCTCCAGGGGGCAGGAAACGCCGGGCAGGGAGGCTGTGATCGTCGGGGATTCAGTGGTCTCCGTGGTAGGGGGTCATTTCCCTCATGAATCGTGGACGCACAGAGCAGCCCATTGAGCTGAGTCCCACCGCGCGGTCACCGGCCCCCCCGCCTGGTGTGTGGGACACTGGCAGGGGCGAGGTGATGGGGAGGAGTGCGGGGAACAGTGTCTTCCCGAACGCGCCGTGGCCGCCCGAGGGTGAGGGTGTGGTGGCGGGGCGGGCCCGGTGCTGCCAGGCAGCCAATAGGAGCAGAGATGAGGCTGCCGCAGCAAATAGGAGAACGGGAATGCTTTGATAGGCGGGGGGAGCTCAGGCTGAGCCCCGCCTCCCCGTCCAGGGCTCCTGGAGCAGGAGGGGCGCGGGCGGGAGCAGGGGGTTGAGGTGTCTGAAAGTGTAGCTGAGGCGGGGAGGTGGGGGCCGTGAGGGGGTTCCTGAGGTGAGTGAGGGGGTTCAGGGGTGGGTGAGGGGTCCCTCAGTTGGGAAAGGGGTGTGAGGTGGTCCTGAGGGGAGTGAGAGTGTCCCTGAGGTGGGAGATGGCGTCCTTGGGACGTGACGGGGTCCATAAGGTGGGTAAAGGGTCTCTGAGGTGAGAGAGGAGTGAGGGTGTTGGTGGGCAATGGGGGTCCGTCGTGCTGTGGGCCCCACAGGCCTTTGCTTCTAACCCTTCCTGGCCCTGACTTGTGATGTTTGTCAAGGGGAGCTAGAGGTACCTTGTCCTGTCTTTAGAGGTGGGCCCAGACTGCTCCCGGTTTTTATTTAGAACTCCACCTGCCTCAGTTTTGATGGCCGACAGCTCTCTTCCACTCATGTACTCCTCTCCCCCAGATCTCCACCGTGCGCCCTGGGATTATTTCTTGTTCCTTGTTCTACACAAGTTTTGGCAGCTCTTTAGAGGCTCTGAAGCAGAGTAGTGTTTCTTCCTTAGTTTGTAGTTCAGCTGATCCATGTTAGCTTTTTCTGAAGTGGGGAGGTGTGTGGAAAAACACTGTCTCCTGTCTGAATGGCTTTGTAGGAAACCTAGCGAGAGGTCTTCTACCAGCCTCTGCAGCTATGAAAGTGAGTGGCATCATGGAGTGTTAGACAAACTTACAGCCTTTGGAAGAGAGTACTGAAATCCACAGCCTGTATATGATCCCCAGGAGCTGGAGAGGGGTGTGTGGAGGGGTCTGTGCTCAACAGAAACTAGCTTTTGCCCCTGGCTTTCGAATGACAGCCTGAGATAAATCAGCTCTTGATCCGTTCCAAGCCCAGACACAGCTCTGGGAGCTGCCATGTCTGTGTCATCTTTGCTCTTTCCTCAGAGCCAGCTTTGTTCCTGGCTGCAGCTGCTGAGTGCAGAGCCTGTTCTTGGCACTCCTTGGCCAAGCCAGGTTTGGCTCAGTAGCGATTGAACACGAGAAAATCGAGTACTTGAGCCTCAAAGTGAATTGTTAAAACAACTGAAATAAACCTCTTCACATAATCTTCCCTTCGAAGGGGCTTTTTGGAGCAGGAGGAGTGTGAGGATGCTCTGCTTCTAAAGTTGTAGAGCCCTGAAATGTTTAGCCTGTTGGAGGACTAACAGGCAGGAGTTCCTGCCTGGACATCTTTCTAGCACTTGTGGCATTGTAGACCTTATGCGCTTTGCAGGATTTTTCAGGAACTTCAGTGCACTCTGCATTTTGGGTTATGGCTGGTATTTTGTCCACTTACGGGGTCTTCTAAGTGGTGAGGTTCGGTTTTGAGTCACTTAAAGCATGAATGGCTCCCAGACTCAGGTTTTAACAGAAACTGTGTCAGGTAGGTGCAGAGGGGCTTCAGCTTTATGTTCAGGGCTACTGCTGGTATGTGAATGAAAACTGAGAGTGTTCATAATAGTTTGGGAATGAATGATTCTTTTGGTTTTTTGCATCTTTTTGCTTTGGTACCTAGTTTTGGTACCTAAAAAAGCTTTTTTAGGGCTTTTGTGTAGCTACTAGAAGATCTAATGGCAGAAGAGGGGTTGATGTAGTCAGGTTCAGGATGAAATTGTACAGTTTCTTTTAGAAAACTGCTGACTGTTTTTGTTGAAAATCTTTTGTACAAAGTACTTGGCTTGGGCACTGCTGTAGAAGGTGTAAGCTGAGGTGCTGTGAGTCCTGAACTTCATGGAAAAGTCTGTAGGGCCTGAGACTCGCTGCAGCCAGCAACAGCGTCTGCCAACTACTAGAAGAGGTCTTGGTCTGCTGAATTTAACTGTGCTGTGTGAGAATGAAATCTAAAGCAAAAAAGAGCATGTAGGTACTCCAGTGGGGCATTGCACTGAGAGAGCAGAAACAGGTATGGGATGAACTGTGGTGGAGAAAAGGGACTGGTTAGTCTCTGACCCAAAGTGTGGAAGAAATTACTGTGAGATGCAAATGTCTGGTACCAGGGGTTTTTATTGATTCTGTTAAGTCAGGGCTAGTAATAAAATGCAGAGACCAAGCTGAGAGTGCAACAGCATGCACTGAGCAAAGACTGAATTGACTGAGCCGGGAAAACCCAGGTAACACTTTTTCATGGCAGGTAGGGTAAGACTAGGCTTTTCCAGTAACCAGCTCTCTCTGGAAAGCAAAGTTTTGGTTTCTAATCTCTTCAGTTAGGATTTGTTAAGGAGTCATATGGAAAACAAATTACTGTGTCAAAGGGACTGAGGTTTGTGCCAGTATTGCACGGCAAAAGCAAGCTGGTGGAAGGGAGGGTGCTGGTACAGCCATGAATGCACAGCTGGAGGTAGGAGTCTTGAGACACACGTTCATTCTCAGCCATGACCTTGGCATGATAAAGAAGAGTTTTGGGTATGAAAAGGCATTTGTGATGAAACTGGGCTGGGAGACATGAGCAATAACCTGGAGGAGGAGGGGTGATAAATGTTTTACATGAGATAAGCTCTAGAACGTGGTAGTTAAATTTTTATGGCCTCTGCAAAGGAACAGGCAGAATTTCTGTGGTGAACTGAGGTTCAGTCCCAGTTTGGAAGGAAAAGCTTTCAGGTGCCTGGGGGTACTGCAGGGGCTCAACTGAAGATCTGGGCTTTAAGATCTGCTTCTAGCTTGGCTGGGGAGTGTTGGTGTTGAAACACTTTGCAGGGTGGAAAAAGTGGAACAAAGAAAAGTGTTCTTCAAAAACAAGGCATCACCAAGGAGGTGCTTAGGGTCAGAGTGAGAGGTAAACAAGAGAGATGTGATGTGGCTTAATAATTTTAAGCAATGGGAACACAGCTGGAGAATGAGCTTCAGGCTTGAGGAGGTGGAATTATTTAATTGAAAGGATGATTTGGGCTTTCAAGACTCTGAGCATCTTTGCTTCACTTTGAAATGTTTGGCTGGGCTGAAGAAGTCAGGAAAGAAGTTACTTGATGCCATTGGTTATTTCAAGGCGTGTTAAGGATCCAGGAAGGTCCTTCCAGTTTAGTGGCTTCTCTGCTATATGGCACAATATTTAAAGTATCTTTTTCTTTCATTGGGCCTGCAGAATATGGCATTTTCAGAAGCTGCTTTCCATGTAAGAGACAGGAGATAAAGTGTGTGAAGTCTAATGCTGCCAATACTACAGTCTCTGGGCTCCCTGGTGACAAGTTTTTTAGTTTAAGTATTGCCTCCAATGCAGATGAGCACTGTCTAAACCCTTGTCCTGAGGTGGACATCATGAACCAATGGTTTCTGTCCCGGTTGTAGGGTCTGAATTTTCACTTGCTTAGTCCAATTGCTCCAAAGGAGTCAGAAATGAAGTAGAAATGGGATCTGCCAGCTTGGTACTGGGAGATGACAACTGATTTCTATGTGCTGGGGTTCTGAGCTGAGACCTCTGTCTGTGCTGACACTGCTCTAAAACAGGGCTGAGACTTCTAGCAGCTGCTTGGTTCATGTTCAGGACCTCAGAGCAGCCTTTCAGGACCTGAAGGGGCTACAGAAAATCTGGAGAGGGACTTTATCCAAGGGACTCTAGTGACAGGACAAGAGGGATGGTTTCAAGCTAAAGAGGGGAGATTTAGATCAGGTCTTAGGAAGCAATTCCATCCTGTGAGGGTGCTGAGACACTGAAACAGGCTGCCCAGGTAGCCTGTGACTGATCCATCCCTGGCAGTGTTGAAGGCTAGGTTGGATGGGGCTCTGGGCAACCTGGTGTGGTGAGATGGGATGATCTCTGTGTTCCTTTCCAACCCAACCCAGTCTGTGACTCTAAGATTCTAGGATGCCAGCAACATGTTGGTAGTTTTTTCCTTCTCAGCTTGAGCTGAGATCTGTTCCTGATGCTGACCACACTGGTTTTTTTTTTTTCCATAGGTGCAGTACTGTGGCTTGCTGTTCCGCCATGAGGGCTGGCCCTTGTGTATTCATGAGAAGATTGTAGTCCAGCTGGCCTCTATTGACTGGCGAATCTTAAAGCCTGGTGACTTCTACCTGCAGGTTGTCCCCTATCTGAAGAAGTCTCCACGAATTGTACTGAAGTGTTTGGCGAAAGACAAGTGTAATGTAGAGGAAGTTGTGATTCCAGAAGTTTCCTATACCTCAATTTTTACTCTGGAATGGTTGAGCGCTTTTAATGGAGAGCGGATGGGCATAGCACTGGAAAATTGTTTACTAACCACTGATGACGAAATATATCGTGTCCCCTGGGATCAAGTGGTTAACCCTGAATTTATAAATAAACCCAAAATAATTGAAAACAGTATCATCTCTTCCGCAGTAACAGAGGAACACTTGGGTTTGTGCCTCCCCGTGGACCATGCTGAGTGCAGCTCTTCAGACCTGGACTCTCAGGATCAACAAGAGCCAATTTCAAACCAAGACAGCCTGCTCATGAGCAGCACAGCTGCACAAGTCAGTGAAGATCTTGCCAATGGTGTCTGTACAAGCCCTGTGCCTCAGGAGAACTTGACAAGTGACCTCGACGAAGGAGAGTACGTTGAGCTTTCAGAAGTTTCCTTGCCCAGGTTTGGGCCACAAACAGGTTCTTTAACCCAATCACTAGCTTTAAGTTATTTGACTCAGCCCAGACCACGAGTGAATGCGACTAAAGGCAAGCACCGGTATCTTGTCATTCAGGACAGTACCTACGTCAAGAACTTGGTCCAGTCAGCCCTTATGCAGAAGGAGAGTTGTCAAATGGACACCCTGAGCACTTCTCCTACAGGAGTTCTCAGAGACGTGATTCCATTGGGAAACAAAGAGACAGCGCATGGAGAGTTGCCTGCAGAAGGTCAGCTGGTAGCACGTGGTCCTGGAAACATGGGGAATAGGTTTCCTGTGGAGGATTCTCCTGCCTGCACAGTGGAAGGTTCCTCTGCAGAGCAGGAGTCCAGCAATGAACACTCCATCGACTGGCGATATGCCCTGTGCAGCCACAGTGATGCATGTGCTGGAGATGGTGTCAATTGTAAGGCACAAATACTGGGTGCTCCTGCAGACATGGAAGGAGAAGGTGATGGTCCTGGTAGAAATCCTGGTGTTGAAACAGTGGAGCAGAGCCTGGAACCAATTCTACATGTAGCTGCTGCTAAAGAAGAGGTTTTCGTGAGAGTGTGTGGAGAACCACTGCCTGACGATCACAGTGAGGACGCACAGATGGATGCCTCCTCTTCTGGGCCTGGCCGAGAGCCATTGGGACCACACTGTACACTAAAGGAAGATTCTGCTGTTTCTTGCCAGAGTGTCAGTGACAGTGTTGCTCCAGTCCAGGCCACTACATTGCTTGGCACACCTGAGAGCTCAGGAGTAGGTGTGGAAGGAGACTCTTCTCCTTCTGAGGACGCAGCAGATGGAGCAGCTGGTCTTTGCTGTGCTGATCAGAAAGCCAATATCCATTCTTCGTTAAATACACCAGAACAGAACCAAGAAGAAGTAGATGAAGTTGAACAGGGAAGAAGGGACAGCCCAGAGGAAGTAAAAGAGATTGAGGAAATGTGGACTGCAGATGAGAATCAGACTAGTCACTGTTCAATTAAAGCCCCTACAGGTGATGAAGTGCAAGAGGTCTCTGCCTGTCAGCTTAAAGCTGAAGAAGTTGTACTGCTCCCAACTGCTCTGTCAACAGAGAGGGATCAGATGGCAGAACAGATACATTTTGGTGACTCTTTGATGGGCCCAGATGCACAAGCAGAAGACTTAAGTCAGTTCAGAATCCAGAAGTCTGGAGAGAGCTGTGAGGAACCACGAAGACAGGCAGAGAACCAGGGCTGTAAAAGTGAAGAAAGCTCTGAGCTAAACCTGGTGTATGTAGCAGAGCAAGGCTTGCAGGGAGGGGAAGAGAACCAGAGAAGCTTTTCTTATGGGGAAAAATCAAAGACTGTACCCTTAAAGACACTGGAATCCATTGAAGAGGAACTAGAGGTTGGAGCACTGTCATCAGGACCTGCTGAAGGGCACACTGAGCCCCTGCAAGAAGCAGCTTCTGGGACATCAGCTCCTAAAGGTCCAACAGGTGGGTGTTGGTGTGTTTGTCTGTTGGGGAATGTGGACTGAAAGCAAGGTCCTCAAGAGGTACCACTGCTGGGAGGGTCTGGAGTAATAGCACAAACTACAGTTGGGAATTTTGTTACTTGAAATTTGCTTTCTCATAACAAGCGGGATTTTTGGTTTAATGGTTTTTGCAAATTTACATCAGAACATAACAGAGTCATGTTGTATGACTTTTAATTTCAGTTAAATCTGATTGCTGGGACTTCCAGCTGTCGCATTCATCACGTTGTATCAGAAATAGCGTAGCCAGTAGAAGTAGGGAAGTGATTGTCTCCCTGTACTGGGCACTTGGTGAGGCCATGAGGGGAAGTTTAGGTTGGACACTGGGAAAAACTTCTCCATGGAAAGGGTCATCAGGCTTTGGAATCGGCTGCCAGGGAGGGGGTTCAATTGCCATCCCTGGATGTGTTTCAAGTCTTGGACATCTGCAGCTTAGGGACAGGGTTTAGTGGTGGCCTTGGGACAGTTGGGTTAGTGGTTGGACTCAGTAAGCTTGGACGTCTTTTTCAACCTAGATGATTTTATGGTTCTACATGTGTTATGGTTGCATGCACCAGGAACATGTGAGGAGAGGACATCTAACCGCAAGTCTGTCATGGTGAAAATTTGCTTTAGGAAGGTAATTGTGTTTCAGGAAGAAGCTGTTGCACTCAAGCAGGAGAACATGCAGAAATTAAGTCTCTAACTTCAGTGATGCATTCAAGCAGACATTGCCCAGATTTCTTGATGCCCGAGTTCCTGTCCTGGAGCTCTGCTCCTTTAGAAGGAATCAGTCCATCCAGACCTCTCTGCTTGTTGCAGCAGCCTGTAGGCAGGTGGTGTGTAACCACAGGGACATGGCGTTGGCAGTACCTGGCTCTGCTGAGTCTGGAGAGCTATAGTGTGATATGCAGATCACCTCGAGGAGCATATGCATGGCGGGGGCGAGTGAAACGTGCCATTCCAGTTCCACAGCTCTCATTCCCTGAGACCCCTGGCTAGGAAATTTCCCTGGCTTGCAATATTACGACTCCTGAAAGGTGTAGATTCTCGAGTGTATCTGACCCTGAGGAGGAGCACATCACAAGCTGGTGGTCTGGTCCCGAGTGCTGTGGAGCCTGTGTCATGGCTCTGTTTGGCTGCAGACGCAGCTACTTGCTCAAGCGTCCAAAAGTCACATTTGATGTGATGCCTTGAAATGACTGGATGGAGTCAAAGCACCCAAAGTGATGAAGAAATTTCGTTAACACGTGCACTAAAAAGTTTTAAGTCCAGGCATTGCTGCCACTTTTGGAGTGACAATGTCCACAGGAGGCCACAGGGATGATCAGACGGCTGGAGCACCTCTGGAGACAGGCTGAGGGAGTTGGTGCTGTTCGGCCTGGAGCAGAGAAGGGTCCAGGGGGACCTTAGAGCAGATTCCAGTACCTGAATGGGCTACAAAAAAGCTGGAGAGGGACCTTTTTCAAGGGACTCCAGTGGTAGGAGAAGTGGGATGGTTTCTAAAGGGGAGGTTTAGATCAGATCTGAGGAAAAAAATCCTCCCTGTGCAGGTACTGCGGCCCTGGAACAACTTGCCCAGGGAGGTTGTGGCTGCTCCATCCCTGGTGGTGTTCAAGAGCAGTTTGGATGGGGCTCTGGGCCACCTGGTGTGCTGAGAGACCTGCCCATGACAGGGGGTTGGAACTGGGTGATCTCTTGAAATCCCTTCCAACCCAAACCAGACTGTGATTCTATGACAAACCTTTCCTTGCTGTGAAATGGAGGAGTCAGCTCCAAATTTGTTTCTACAGTGGGTCTCTCTGGGCATCTGAGAGTGCTCCAAGCTGAACCTGGCTTCTCTTCGTGTCTGCATCTCAGGAAGCCCAGGCTGTTCGCAGTGCTGGCCATACACTTTCCTCATGACTCCAGTGGCTGATTGTTCAGTGCTCCTGGCTCTTCTGTCTAAAATTAGTCAGGTCCAGCCCATGTTCAAGATGGTATAAGTGTGGTGTTCTCACAGCAGTCTTGGAGGATCCACTGCTGTGGACTTCAGCAGTGACAGACCCCTCAGTGGGGTGGAGTTTGTCTTAATGAAAGACATGTATGTATTTCTGGGAATGGGGTTGAAAGCAGTGACATTCTTGACCCAGATCTGATGGCGTTAAATTTTGGCTTTGCAGTTTGAAAAAAACCAGTGCCGTTATCTCAGGGTTTGTAAAGCAAAAGACACAATCTGAATCCGCGGGAAAAGCCCCCAACCAGACACAGGACTGCTCAAACATCTGTTAATGCTGGAAGTATTTCTTAAATGCTGCAGCTGGAACTGTAATAAACTTAATCTCATTCAATTAGGTTTGATTGCTTCATGATCCAAACAAACGTTCCCCTTATCTAGCCCCATTAAACCTTGAGAGATGTAATAAAAAGATAATTCAGAGATAAAGTGACAAAGTGAAGCAAGTGTCCTACAAAGGCCTTCTCGCAGTTAGTCAGTCTGTAGGTGAGTTTAATTTTTTGTGGTTGGGCCTTGTGGGGTCGTTTTACTCAGATGACTGGAAACTCTGGGTGTCTTCCCTAGACTGTCAAAAATGACCCAGCTTAAGTGTTACTGGGCCAGTTTAGCACTGCACTTCACACCTCAGCACCTGCTTGCTCTGGGTGAGGTGGAAGAGCTTGTTTGGAACGCCAGACCTTGTAGGTTCTGACAAAATCCATGACATATGTTAAATGTCTGCATTGGCTGCATCTGCAGCTGTTCTACTCTCCCCTTAACTCTCTCCTCCCATTTCCAGTGAGTTTCTTTTTTGCACAGAGCTGGTCTCAGTTTTAGGGGTGGGGAAAAAAAATATTGAATATCAAGAAATGGGCTGAAAAACCCACAGTGGGGCATATTCGGCAGCACCTGCTGTGGCATTCTGTTCCCGGTTACCGGGTGATGCTAGCTCAGATGATACTGGTGCAGGGGCAGTTTGCAGGAAAAAATGCTAATGCCTCTTTGAATTATACACAAGCAAATCCTCCTTTACCACTTCCTTCACCTCGGGGAAAGGTGGAACCTGCAAACACGGCAAATTCAGCTGCCTCAGTTCTCCCATTTACTTTTTGATGTAATCCTCCGCGTTGTACAGTTTCCGCTTTGGTAAGTGCCTCCACCCCAGACTGTGGACAGCAAACAGTGTTCTTGCACCTGTTTGTAGAGAGGTGGGGTCTGTAGGCCTGAGGTAAGCCTTGGAGCTCAGGGAAGAGTTTTGTTTGGGCAAGATGTACGTAGTTTGAAGGCTGCACAACTCTAGTGAGGATTCCCTCAGCTCCACTATCATGTCTTGTGGGCTGAGAAAAATGCTTTTCTTTTCTAGCTTTTGGGAGCTGCTGCCTCATTCCTTAATGATACCTGAGGATGGATGCCCAGGTGCCTTTACATCTTTCTCCTGCCCTGGTGTGTACAGCTGTCATCTTTAAATGCCACCTTTTGGTCCTCTGAGCAGCCTTTCTTCATTTAACGCAGCTCTTTTTACTTCAGACTGTGTGGTTCCACTTACAGTTCTTTGACAAGAGGATTCCATGTTCTCCTAGGAAGTTTGTCAGCCCTTAACATGAAACCTTTGGGCATGACTTACATGATTCAGTGATCTTCAGATATCCCATCTGTAGAAGCTTGGTGCCCCTCTAAATTGGTGCTTCAGGAATACCTGCTGGTGTTGGCCAAAGTCAGTGGCCTCTTGGAGGCTGAGGCACAGAACTGAGCTCTGGTGTGTCCCAGAACGGTGCAGAACACCGAAGCCTTCACTGCAGCTTATGTAGCCAAATGCAACAGATGCCACGCTGGGTCCTGGGGCTGCTCTCTCAAGGAGGGTGTTACCCAAGAGTGATGAGCAGGCCCTCCATCACAGCCTCAGCAGTGCGGAGCTCCAGAGTCCCTCATGGTTTCCCCGTGCTGCCAGATGACTTTGCACAGTGAGCTGTGCCGCTCTGGGCGCTTCACTCACCCACTTGAGCAGTGCTGAAGGCAGCTTGGGCTGAGCCACAACCTGTAAATCTCCTTCACTGCTAAAACTTGCACTGGAAGCCACTTCAAGGTGAGCTTTGTTCCTGCTCCTGCTCTTTAATGAAGTATTGGAATCTGTTAGTAAATAAACTGAGTCAAGTGTCAGCGTTGTTGGTGCAGCAGGAAGGTAGGATGGTTGAAGTCAATTTGATACAGCAATTAAACTGTCTGACTTCATAGTGAGCAAAAAAATACCTGGCACTTTTATTTTCCTAATTAAAGGTTGATTTTTATTTTTCTTTTTTCTTATTTTCATTTCTCTTTTCTTCATTTTTTGGTCTGTTTTTCTTAATGCTTTATTTTTGTTGGTAGCTATCGAAGTATTAGTATTTTCAGCCTTTACCGTCTCTTCCTGCCTAGATGTGTGCTCAGGATGCCAGAGGCCTGTTGTTGAAGATGTGTTGTTGCCTTCTAACTCTTACAATGGCAGAAGATGGAGAGTAATACTTCTAGACAAGCTGTATATCTATTTTTTATTTTCTCATCTCCAGTCACTTTGACACTTGATAACAAACTAGCATTGGTTTCCATGTGTCAGCTGAGATGTTTAATTTTAGGATTACCTGATTCTGATCACTTCAGAACTGAGCTGGGTCAGGTTAAGAAGCCATTTCTCCAGTTCTCAAGCAGAACTGGTTGCTCTGATCATCCCCTTCCTCAGGGGTGTAAAAGAAGGCTCTGACTTTCACATTAGTTGCTAATTAAAACAAGCCTGCCTGTTTTAATTAAGCCAAGAAGGAGGTTTCTTTGGCTAATTTCCAGCTGATTTCTTGGCCTCGCGTTGACTTCATCATTTCAGGACCTAATCTGGAAGTGGTGCTGGGGGAGTCATTGTGCTCTGCTGGAGCGGCTCTCGCTGTCAGGAGCTGCTTTATCACCTCAGTGAGCTCAAGCGGCTGGAGCTCAGCCAGGGACCTGCGCTGTGCCAGACTTCCAGGCTGGGCTGCTCTGTAGGGTATCTTAAAAAATGACTCTGACTGCAGCAATCCTCATCTGAATTGAGAGTTTGTGAATTGCAAATGTGGGAATAAACTAGGGTTTGGGGAAGTTTTATTAGCATTATTTTTAGTGTTAATATTCTGACCAGGTTTGGAATGGGGATGCTACTCTCATGAGGACTGGAGAAGCTGCCAATTGTTGGGGCTAGGGACATGTGCAGTGCAGAGTCTTGCATCTGGGCAAGAACAACCCCAGGTACCAGTACAAACTGGGGACTGACCAGTTGGAGGGGAAAGGGGCTTGGGGGTCCTGGTGGACAACAAGNCACATCACCCTGAGAAGGAACTTCTTCACAGTGAGGGTGACGGAGCACTGGAACAGGCTGTCCAGGGGGGTTGTGGAGTCTCCCTCACTGGAGATGTTCAAGACCCGACTGGATGTGTTCCTGTGTGACTTGGTTTACATGATCCTGCTGTTGCAGGGGGATTGGACTAGATGATCTTTTGAGGTCCCTTCCAATCCGTTATGATTCTATGATTCTATGATTCTATGATTCTATGATTCTATGATTCTATGATTCTATGATTCTATGTCCCTCCCCAGGCTGGTAGTGACCTGGGACCTTTAGGGTGGAGCTTGCTCTGCTTGAGCTTCTCACTTGCTGCTCCTCTTACAGGGATGGTGTTGGAGGGGGCAGAGCCGAGAAAAGAAGTGAGTGGCACAGATGTGGTGAAACCAGTGAGTAAAGGCAGTGCCCTGGAGCAAACCTCAGCAGCTACCAGTCCCCCACTGTCACCAGCTCTTGGGCTTGCCTGGGGTGGTCGCTCTGCACCTACCATTGTCAAGGATGTGAACCCAGAAGTGCTCCGCAGTGGAGTCGCCTGCCTGCCTGGTGAGTAGCTAAGCCAGAACAGCTCTGGGCAGTGTGGTTTGTGGGAGGGCAAGCGAGACCAGTCTCTGTTTGCAGCCTGTCAGCCCAAACCTCTGCGCGAGCAGCACTTATTGACTCCTTCAAAGTTTTTCTGCATGGGAAGGATGGGGAATGGAACTTCCCTCTCGTGAAAGTCGTGTTAGTTCACTCCTAGGAGTCTCCGAGCCTTAACCAAGCATGTCTGAGTCAGAGATGCCCAATCCATGGGCTCACACCAGGAGTTCAAACAGAGAAGAGTGAGGGTGCAGCTAATGATGGGCTGGTGGGCCTGACATCAGACCTGGCTGAAACAGTAGAAACTTGATTCACTTAGATAATTAAAGGACAGGAGTGTCAAAGATGCTGTTTGCCGGTGCTCTCGTGAAACCAGTTTTATTCTTGGTAATTAGAAGTTGGGTTGGTTTGACGTAGCTTCCTTGATATAATGGATTTTTAGAAAATGGGATGATTTCTGATTTTCCAGTCTGCTGATCAAGTTGGATGTTTTGGAGTGTGTGGAGCAGCCAAAAAATTACAGGGTTCAAGGTGGGGGGGTGTTCTCCTGCAGAGACTCTGAACTTCCCTTCTGTTCTGGAAGCGTGACTGGGTGATCTAATGTTCCAGTTGTTTCCTTTGTCACAGCTTCCTGTTGTAACATACAACTGTTAAACGAGGCCATGATATCATAATTCCATTAGAAAGGGCGAGTTCCCTAATGAAGGATGAATAAGTGCTAATTAATAAACTAGGAGCTGATAGAATTCCGAAGAAATTTTCCTTTCAGCAGAGGTTCAATTCTGCATTCTGCTCTTGAATCATCTGGTCATGCCACTGTTGAAGACATAGCCCTAAAGGCTGCAGTTGTGTTTTTGACCTGGGCAGGCAATTCCCAGGCTTCTGTGTGGAGGTTCATGGTTTAATCTTGTTCTGGTGATGCCCAAACTCTCTGATGAACAAAAGATGTTGTTTTGGAATAAGAAAGTTTTTAGCAAACCTGGTTATCGAGACGGTTTTCTAGTAATTGAAAAGGATTTTCAATTTATATTTTTCAGTGATCCCCACAACACTGGAATGAGCTTTGTCTGATTTCTCTCCAGCTCTTTGCTTAGACAATGTCCAGAGTAGTCTTGGCGAGACAGGTGATCCAGGGCAGTACCTGCTGTGGCAGCAAGAAAGAAAAAGACAGAGCTTTAAGCCTCGGGATCTTCTCCCTGCTTTCTCTCATACATTGTTTATGTCAGGAAGTGGCTCTCATGAGCTGCTTATCACACCATAGAAACAGCCCCTACTGTTATCCCCATCACTTACCATCCTGGCTGTGATTCCAGAAATAGTGCCATCACATTCTTCTCTTCAGAGTTCTAGCCCGAGAGTCTAACGCCAGATTGTCAGTTAGTTTTGGGAGCTTGTAGGGCAGGCTTGGTTCCTGTGATAAGACTTGTCTCTGGGCTTTTGGAAATTGGGGAGCAGAGAATCACTGTCCTGGCTACTTGAAGCAAAGGAGTTTCTCCTTCAACATCTCACAATTCATCCATGTGTCCACACTGTGCCTTGTCGGCTCCCTTGACAATGAGCAAGCTCTGGAACTACTGAAAGCCTGGCATGACTGCCCATGTTAGAGCTGTGGGCAGGCCAGGAGCATGTTGCTAGGCTGGCTGCTCTGCAGCCTCTGAGGAGGAGCTCTGGACTCCAGCTCCAGGGCTTTGCTCTCAAGAGGAGACACCTGGCTGTGGGCTAGACTCAGCCTAGCTAGTCTTGCTGGGGAGCCCGTGCTGTTCCACCAGCCTGTCTGTGTTCCCTCACCTGACAGCAGTGTGGATATTGTAAGACAAGTGGAGATGAGATTATCTATCTTGAGCTGATGAGACTCTTGCTTTTCTCACGAGGTTGGGTTGCCGTTATTGGGTACAACTGCCCAAATTCAACTCCTCCATGAGAAAAAGACAAGCAGAGCCCAGCTGCTTCACTCTGGGGCAGCATTTGTGTCCTTTGGAAGAGTGGTTGTCGCTACCATGATCTGCAGTGCACACCATGGAGATCTGTAGAGCATTTCCAGGAAGGTAATGGGTGCTAGTAGGGAATATGAAGCATCTGGAATCAGGCTTTGCCGACTTCCTTATGTGACATTTATTTCCCCTCTCCTTTGTTTTACAGGTACCAGAGATAAATCAGGACGTGCAGTGGCCATAATAACAACAAGGAACACAGCATGGTTAAACCCTCACTGTAACACCACTGAGCTCGTGCGCCTCCTTCTTTACTTGCACAGCATCCCAAGGTGGGTGGAAGCTGAGACAGGAAGTGTAACAAGTTGACTTCTATTGGCCTAGGAAGCTAGTCCAAATAGTCCAGAAAGTAGGCAGGTGAGAGCTCCTGCTAGGGTGGACTAGCGTGTGTTGAAGTGCTGGGGCTACTCCGTTCATGCACACAGTGTGGTAAAACTGGGTGTATGATGAGCATTGTCTGCATGACTGCAAGTCCAGGCTGTCCTTGCTGTCCTCCACTAGCTCAGAAAATGGGATTTGGGAGGTATGATGGAGCAATCATGCAGCAGCTCCTTGAATACGGTGTTGTGACCTGATATTTTAGGGTCAAGCATCCAAGCTGAGAGGCAGGGAGGATCTGCAAGGCTTTAGAAAATCCTCATTGATACCTGCTAACAGTTGTTCTGGGAATCTGCAAGCTGGAGTTTGCTGCAGGTCTTCTTCCTTTCACTGACACTTCCCTCAGAGCTCATTTCAGGCTTTACTAAGACTTTGTTTCACTTTTAGATGATTGAACTAAAAGAGGTCAAACTAACTCTGTTAGTTGTTGAGTATTGTTTTGTCCTGTACCAGATTCTTTTTTTCACTTCATCATGACTAGGGGTTCCGATTCCAGAGCCTGGTTGATTTTCATTGATGACAAACATGACCCTTTTCTCTCTCTTTGAACTTGCAGGCCAGAATGTCAGGCTCTGGGTCTCACGGTTCTTGTGGATGCTCGTCGTTGTTCACCGGTTCCAGCTCTCTTCAAGGCCTTCAGCATATTGCAGGTGAGCCTCGAGCCTGGGCAAAGGGGCTCTTGCTGGCTTCATTGCATCTTACATCTCCATCTGCTGCTTATGTTTCTGTCTGCCACCTGGCTTTCAGTTGGCTTGGAGAGGTGGAGATTTGCACCCAGCCCTGTTTTAGGAAGGTGACCTAGACTTGCCAGACTGCAGACAAAACAAAAAAACAAGTCTGACATAGGGGAGAACATCCCTCCCCACCTCTCCAGCTGGCTTTGCTTCCATCTCTAGGCTAAGGGCAGCCTGCTCCTATGTCTAGATGCTGTTGTATATTCTGTTGCTTGGAGACATTGTCCCCTGCATGGAGGGGCTGTGTAAGATATGTGGGGATTTTTGCTCACCAGGAAGAAAGGTCTCTGTCTGCTGCGGAGGGTAGGGAAGGCCACTGCTTGTCCTGTCAGGTGGAGGAGCACAGGCAGCTGTTGATGTGGCTGTTGGTGAATGACTGGAATCAGACGTGCCGTAACTCTATATGGCTTCGGGTCAGAGGTTTTCATATCTGTCCCTTGGACAGCAGCATTGCCCCTGCTCCCAGCCAGGAGCTGTCAGCTGCTGTTAGAAAGCTGAGGGGATGCTGGCCCATAGCTGTGACTAATCTTGAAGCAGGTGTTCCTTTTACATCAGAGTGCAGGTCTCTCAGGACTGCAGCGCTGCCAACGCTGGCAATTGTAATGGTTAATGAAGCTGGTGGCGCGTGGTTTGTGTGCTCTGGTGCCACATCTGAGAGCTGGGGCTGAGTCAGAGCTCTGCCCTCCTGCTCCCTGGGCTGGGTGGAGCTGTGAGCTCTGTCACTGCCAGTAACAGGGGAACCTGGTGTCCTCCTCAGTTCTGCAGAGGTAACAACTGAGTATCTTATCTTTAATTCTGTGTCCACATGGCAATGGGTTCACTAAAGGTTTTGAGCATGTAATTGATTTCATTGCTCAAGTGAATCGCATAGTTGTGTCTTAGCAGGATGATTTGGATGTCAGCAACATGTTGAGACTGTCCCCAGTGTCCTAAAAGTATGACTCGCATATAAAGCCATCCTAACCTGAAGTTTCCTGCCCTTTGAAATGAAGGAGGAGGATCTTTGTGCAGTGTCTCCTAGTATCCTGCTGTGGTGGCTGTTTGGCCCTGAGCACCTTGTTATCATGATGCAGCAGTTAGTTACCAGAGCTTTGTGTGCTGCAGGACAGATTGCTGGAGCTGAGTGTGTGTTCCAGGTAACAGTGAGTGATAGGCTTTGGGCCCGTATCCAGATTCTTCTGCAGACTCTGTAAACAAGACCTGTTCAACCCCCTGGCTCCTCTCAGCTTTTTGGAGATCCTGAGCACTTACCTGTGTGACCCCACGGCAGGACTTGCATCTGCTGTGAAGCAGAGACGCAGAACACTGCCTGTATCTGCAAGGAGGGAAATTGGGCTCCTAGAGCTCAGCAGCTCAGCTTGCATGGCTTATGAGGAGAGGCTGAGGGACTTGGGGCTTTTTAGTCTGGAGAAGAGAAGACTTAGGGGAGATTTGATAAATATAAGTACCTGAAGGCTGGCCAGGAGTGGGGGGGACAGGCTCTTTTCACTTGCTCCCTGTGATAGGACAAGGAGCAATGGGTGTAAGTTGCAGCAGAGAAGGTTCCGCCTCAACACAAGGGGGAACTTCTTTGCTGTGAGGGTCACGGAGCACTGGAACAGACTCCCCAGGGGGGTCGTGGAGTCTCCTTCTCTGGGGACTTTCAAGGCCCGCCTGGATGCGTTCCTCTGTGATCTGTGTTAGATAGTTTTGTCCTGCTCCGGCAGGGGGGTTGGACTCAATGATCTCTTGGGTCCCTTCCAACCCCTAACATCCTATGATCCTATGATCCTAGGGTGTGCTGGCCAGAATCATGAACGGTCTGTGGTGCCTGGAAGCTCGCAGACCAGATCATCTCCTTGTGCTCCTTTGAGAAGTTCCTGTCACATCTCCCAGTGTCTCTAATCTCTGTCAGACTGTTTCTAGAGCTCATTTGTTTGCTGTTCTGCTCTCCACTTCAACAGGGGTTTTGTTACTGTTATTCTGAAGCTTTTCTGAAGCTGTTAGCCCAGGAGGCCAAGAAGGCCATTGGCATTCTGGCTTGTGGCAGCACTGGTGTGGCCAGCAGGACCAGGGCAGGAATCATCCCCCTGTGCTAGGCACTGGGGAGGCCCCATCTTGAATGCTGGGGTGAGTTTTGGGCCCCTCACTCACTGTCAAAAGAACATTGAGGGGCTGGAGCAGGTCCAGAGAGGGACAATGGAGCTGGGGTAGTGTCTGGAGCATCAGTGCTCTGAGGAGCAGCTGAGGGAGCTGGAAGCATTGAACTGGAGGAGGCTCGGGGGAGACCTTCTCACTCTCAACAGCTCCCTGAAATTCAGGAGGTTGGAACAAGGTGGAGGTCAGTGTCTTCTCCCCAGGAACAAGCGACAGGGTGAGAGGAAATGGTCTCAAGTTGTGCCGGGGAGGTTGAGGTTGACCCTGAGGAGCAATTTCTTGTGTGAAATGGTTCCCCAGGCCTGACCCAGGCTGCCCAGGGCAGTGGTGGAGTCCCTGTGAGTGGGGGGATTGCAAAGCCTTGAAGATGTGGGGTGAGGGGCAGGGGTTAGTAGGTACCTGTCAGTGCTGGGGGACCGGTTGGACTCAATGAGCTTAAAGAGCTTTTCCAAACAAAACAATTCTGTGTAGGTGGGCTCTGTTAAATGTTGGTTGTTCACATCCGAAGGGCCATTTTCCTGTGGAGCAGAGGATAAGCTCAGAGATTGGACTAGGTGATCTTTCGAGGTCCCTTCCGATCCTTAATGATTCTATGATTCTATGATTCTAATGCAGAATCTCCTCCTGCTGCAGTGCTCAGATCTGTTAACCCTGAAGAACCTCCTTGGAGGGGAGGACTTTGATCTCACAGATTTCTAGGTCAAGATCTGTTAGTCTGAGGAATAAATAAATCTCCACTCTTCTTGAATAAAAGTGTGAGTGGATGGGAAATTCTGTCGCAGGCAACACTGAGAGCAGGGGCAGAGTAAAATATTGCAGCAGAGTTAACTCAGAAAGGAGCGAGGAGAAACCCTGGCAGCTCTGTATGGAAGAGAAAGGAAACCACAGTGTGTAGGGATGGCCTTCAGTGAGCAGACACTGTGGGGTTTCTGTCTGCTTGTTTCTTGTGTGTCAGTGCGAACACTTAGTGCTGTAACCTGCTGTATGTGTGGAAACATTCTAGGCAGACCTTTCTCCTCAAGAGGTTCTTTGCAGGTCTTGTTACTGCAGAAGCTCAGAGGACCTTGGTTTGGTGTTAAGGAGCAGGGCTCTTCTCCATTAGAAGTGGTCACTTGGAGTTCAAACATGGCATTTGAGTGCATGGATGTTCCTGGCAGCCCAGGCTTCACACTAGTGTAAAGTCTAGGCTTGGGCTTCTGTTTGAGTCAAGAAGCCAGAAGGTTGTTTGAGAAAGATGGAAGAAAGGATCCAATTTTCTTTTTTTAAAGAATTTAAGTAAAAGGGTGGATATTTACCCTGCTTGATTCCCCTCTAGTCTTCACTGTGCCTGTTCTGGGAGGTGAGGAGGTTGCTTAGGCTTGCAGGACATCTGCTTCTTTGCAAAGATGGTACAAGATTGTGCAGAAAGCTGCAGGAGAGCTTCCTCAAGCAGCAGCCTGCTGTTTCCAGCTCTGCCTGTCTCCCAAAGCTCTTGGAGTCAGTTTGGATTGCTTCATTGGAACTGCGTGACACTGGCTGCTCTTCAGCTGCTGAGAGACAAAAATACAGTGAAAAAATTATTCCTTTGGAACTGTGAAGACTTCTTGGACTGGACTACCCTGAACTCCCCTGACAGGTTTATTTGAGTGGTTTTTCAGTTTCTATTTTCAGGAGGAACAAACAAGCGAGTGTTGTGGCTGTTGTTGTAACCCTGAGTTACACCAACTCTGCCTTTACCCCTCACTCCCGTTGTGCCTCTTGTGACCGCTGGAGTAGGAGCAGGGTTGCAAAAGAAGAGATTTATTTAGTGCTGTGATCTGTCTTGGAGCTGTGGCTGCTCTTCATCCATCAGTCCTTTTGAGATGACAAATTCAGAGCTGTTGATCGGGCTGTGAAGCCTCCCTATCCTCTCTTCAGGGGGGCTTTGGTATTTACCTACTGCAGCCTATTTACGCAAGAAATTCCTTCGTGGCTTTTGATCAGTGTTCAAGTAAAAGTGAAAATGGAAATAATTTGCTCTGAGCGAAGGATTGGAGAACACCCAGAAACATTTTGGGTTTGGAAGATATTTCAGTTGGGATTTTTTTTCCCTGCCTGTTCCAAAGGATCCCGTTTTAGTACTAGATCGTAAAGTCGGAGGATGGTTTGGATTAGAAGGGAGCTCAGAAATCACTCAGTTCCAACCCCCTGCCATGGGCAGGGACACCTCTCACCACACCAGGTTGCCCAGAGCCCCATCCAACCTAGCCTT
This sequence comes from Rhinopomastus cyanomelas, assembly GCA_013400115.1. Classification (NCBI taxonomy): domain Eukaryota; kingdom Metazoa; phylum Chordata; class Aves; order Bucerotiformes; family Rhinopomastidae; genus Rhinopomastus; species Rhinopomastus cyanomelas. Next base: position 480,453 of record VXBP01009567.1, on the reverse strand, counting down.
CAACACTGCCAGGGATGGAGCAGCCACAACCTCCCTGGGCAGCCTGTTCCAGTGCCTCGGCACCCTCACAGGGAGGGATTTCTTCCCAAGATCTGATCTAAGTCTCCCCTCTTTTAGCTTGAAACCATCTCCCATCTCACTAGAGTCCCTCATAAAAAGTCCCTCTCCAGCTTTCCTGCAGCCTCTTTGGGTACCGAAAACTGCTCTAAGGTCCCTCTGGACCCTTCTCCAGGCTGAACAGCCCCCACTCCCTCAGCCTGCCCCCAGAGCAGAGGTGCTCCAGCCCTCTGATCATCCTCGTAGCCCCCTCTATACTTGCTCCAACATCTCCATGTCATCCTTGCATTGTCACCCCAGAACTAGACATAGTATTCCTGCTGAGTGTTCCGGATAAGTAGTTAAAATACTTTTCCTCTGCTCTGGAATCTCTACTTCTGTTTTCACTTGCAGAATTTGGTCTCTTTGTGTGGGCTTGCTTTCTTCATTGCTATGCTGGGCCCACTGTCAGGTTAGGTGGCCCAGACTTTGTTGCTCTTGTGTCCTCTGTACTGCAGCTGTTGGGTAAATACCCTCCCCACTGCCAGAACTACTTACTTGAAACAGGTTTTCCTGCTGTGCAGCAGGTTCCACACTAGAAAGAATTTGTTGCTTGACAGTTTCCAAAGTCTTTTTGACTGCAAAGACCATGTAGGAGACATCTAGGTGTGATGGTTATTGAAAGGACAGATTTTTGGGTCTGTCTTTATTTAAAGGACCGATTTTGGCTGTTTTCCTTCCTATTGTGGTCTGAGCCTTGTCTCCATGGTCTGGACCTTTCAGATGTGTTTCCTGCTGTCGCTGGTTTTCACTTCCCTGTGGAGTGCTTCTATTATTGGAGAGCTGCTCCTGGATCACAGGGTTGGAACTGCAGCTGCCAGACATCCCTTGTCTTTGGAATTTCAGTTGGTTTAACAGTAGCAACAGGATGTAAGTCTTTGATTGTGAGTTGGCAGTAAGTAAAGACAAGACGACATTTTCTGGCACTGGATGGGTGGGTGTGGAAACAACCAACTTCCTTTCAAGTTAGAAGTAACCAGGGAAGTTATCAAGAAAAAAACTTGGATGTTTTGTTTCATTTTGAGGTGTTTTTGTTTGTATGTTGAGGGGTTTTTTTCCCCCTCAATCCCTGTGTAGAGGCTTTTTTTAATACAGAAAGGACTTCTTCACGCAAGGGTTCCTCAAGCCTTGGAACAGGCTTCTCAGGGTAGGAGTTGAATCGCCATCCCTGAACATGTTTCAAAGTCTTGGAGATCTGCAGCTTAGGGACATGGCTGAGCAGTGGCCTTGGTGCAGTTAGGTTAAGGGTTAGACTCTTTCCAACCTAAATGATTCTATGATTCTATACAGCCACAACTTGCCCTCTTTCGTGGCTTCCTTAAATACTGCACAGTGATTTGATCTGAAGCAGATTACCTAAGGATTTAGCCTTGGTGCTATGTAGGATGGTCTGCCCTACCCTAGTGACTGCCTTCCAGGCTTCCTAGACTCCCTAAAGGCTAAACTGCAATTTCATTTAGAAACCTTGTGTGCTGCCTTCTCCTCAGGCAGATTGGAAATGGCCTTGTGCTCTGTTCTGTTGCAGGATGTAGATCCTCACTGTATCCATGTAGTGCTGCTTCTGATTGAGAGAGATCCAACTTTTCGGATGGAGAAGCCACCAGCAGGACAGGTAATGGAACTTCTAGTCATTGTCTGTATTTCGTGGTTGTGGTCTCTTTGGGGTATAGTATTTATAGGGTCATAAAGTTTATGTGACCTGAAGAGGTCTCTGTCCTGCTCCATTTATTGCCAAGTCAATCAGTGACATTTGCATAAGTCAGTGAGGGGGCCTTCAAGACACAGTGGGTTTGTTTGGAACACAGGCAGCGGTACAGAGTAGCTCCACAGAATTAACAGTGATAGAGAAGCTTTTCATCTTCTGCTCACAAGTGGGGGACTTCCTTGGTCAGGAAGAGGTGACACTGCAGCAGTGAAGCTGCCTTGGTGTTTCATGGCTGTGTCCCTACTCAGTTTCATACAGCATCTGAGCCACTTCCCTCTGCTCTACAACTCTCACAAGCTGTAAGACTGAAATTTTGTGCCTGCTGAAACCCTCCTGACTTCAGAGTAGGCCAGGACCTGCTGTTTGCCTCCTGTGGATGAAACCATTGTGAATAGCATCAGGTTTCCTGGGGGTTGGGGGTTGCTGCCCCCAAAGACAACAGCAGATGTTGTGCATCCATTTCCTCCTTGCCCTCACATGGAAGAATTTGAATTGAGAAGGGGGCTGCAGATGTGGGCATGCTGGGGTTAGCTACAGAAGGTTTTAACTACAGTGGGTAAGAGGAAACAGCAGCCATACGAGAGGAATGAGAGGCATCATTGCTGTTTTGGAAAGAGGTGGAACCTTCACGGTGTGAATGTGTGTGAGGCGGGGTTCAGATGCCTACACCTGAGTTTACGTGTCTGAGCTGACTTCCATGTACCTGCAGCAGCACTTGCTTGTTTTGCTGCTGAGTGTGAAAGTGCTCTGAGGTCCTACAGACTCTTGGGAGGTGAGTTACCCTTGAGGGGATCCAGGAAACACTCGAAGCAGATAGCTTCTGGGAGGAGTGGGGAGCTGAGGGAAGGTTAGGGGCTGCTCTCTTAGACTGTTTATGCAGGAAGTGAGATGGGGAAGTTTGGACTCGATTTAACCTCTCAGGCTCTCTCCAAACAAATGCAAATTGCGGTGCAATGTGGGAACATGTGAGGGAGTTGTTCTGCTGGTACTGGGAGGTACTGGCTCTGGAGAAGACTGGCTGCTGCCAGGCTTCCGTAACAGATGTTCTGCTTGGTGAGACAGCATGTTGTGGCCTGCATTCCCTCGGGGTTCACCCACTAAGCTGCACAGCAGGCTGCTTGAAGAGTGAATTGGTTTATTTTACCTTCATGTTGTGGTGATACGGCAGGTCTGTGCTATGGGCCTCACTTCTGTGCAAGATAAAGAAGTAAAGGGTGTTGTATTCTGCTAGCATTCCTCTCCTCCTCCCATCCTCACACCCTAATGCAAATGCGGTTTTATTTCATCTATTCCTGCGCAGTTTGAACTTCTCACCTCCATGAAAGCCCTCCACAAGCACATAGACAGCTCCCAGCTGCCTCTAGAACTGGAAGGGACCTTCCCTTATTGCCACCGGGACTGGCTGTGCTTCCGCATGGTGAGTAGGACTTTGTGTGTTCTTTGGTATTTGGGAGAAGAAATGATACTGTAATAGAGCTGAAGCAAGAGGAGCCAGTAAACAGCTGAACCTAGAGCATTGAAATACACTGGTTCCTGTAGTGATTATGTATGCAAACTCATCTCTGTTATCAAAAGATGACCGACACTGTCCTCAGAAAATGACCGCACGCCATGGTGCCTGTTGGCATGATGGCAAGACCTCAAATTTTAGTTTTTAACTCCTGCACTTGAACTGCTTTAATTCTTCCATTCAAAACATGGTCAAATCTGAAATCAAATCCTGTTTTGCTGTGATGTGCAGCAGCACTCAGACACAGTTTATAAATAACAGGTTGCCCCAGCACATGGGGCTGCAGCCACCTCCCTTAAACCTGCACACAAAGTGTCCACTTCACATTGAGTTTGACTTGCTCATGCTAGTGGATGAGAGAACCATCAAATCTGCTTCCAGAAGATTCCACGGTCTTTTGGCTTTGACCAGGCTGCCCACTTAGCTTTAGCACATGCCAAAGGTTAACTTACCTCCTCCTTTAAACACATTTTTTAAACTTCCATCCAAAGTACTAGTGAGAACTCATGCTGATACCACAGAGATACAGAAGGCTCATCTTGGTGCCTCGGGTTGAATTTAAGGTTTATTGGGCAGTAAGGAAGCACAGAAACTTTGCAAGAGGTTATGGATCAGTTTTGTGGATGAAGTTGAGCAAAGCCTGAGAGCTGAGCTCTGCTTTGTCAGTGCAGGTCCTTGAAGCACAATGTCAGGTTGTCTCTTCCATCCTAAGCAAAGCATTGCCACAGGGAGTTAGTGCAGGAATTGATCTGTTTAGTTGCTTCCTTATGCCATGTGTTGTGTGTGGTGATGCGCCGAACGCTCAGCTCTGTCCCTTTAGAGCTGCAGCTACGCGGCAAACAGCACTTATTTCCCATCCGGGTGATCTCACCTGCATCCTGCCTACTCCTGGGTCACTGCTGGGGCAGTTCCAGCACCTCTGGGAGAAGGAGGCAGTTCCCGGCTGATAAAGACTCAGCCAGCTACTTTTTATGGTTTGTTTTGGAAAAACTGTTTCACCCTTCTCTGATATCAGTGGCTGAAGGGTGGCATCTGGCCATATTTAGGTTTTATATCACTGACCTTTTTGGAAGCTTCTGTCTCCTGAACACCTGTGAAAAAGTTTGCGGGGGTGGGGGTTGTCTTGTTGCTCATCTATGTCACCCAACCCTCTAAGAAAGGAGAGACTTTGGAGGGCTTTGCCTTGTGGAAGCTTTTCTATTTTCCTGATGTTTAATCTGCATGACTTTTAATATGAAGATAAATGATTTAAAGTAGAGAAATTCTGTCTACTTGCCCTCCAAAATTCAAGCTGAGTGATTCATTGTAGTGGCAAGTTACAAGAAATGTCAATAGTAGAAGGGTGGCGTGTAAGTAGGCATAAATTTTCATTTCTCTAAAGTTTGGTCCTCTCCTGATTTCTGTACTTTTTAACCTTCTGCAAACTGAAAAAGCCGCATCTGTGTCAGCCAGGAGGCAGTAATCTCTGTCTTGCTTCTTTCTCCTTGTAGAAGCTGGAACATTTGCTCCAAGGATGCCAAGGTGCTTGTGCCTTCCTCCAGGGAGCTATTCATAAAGTAGAACCTGGAAAACTACCAGACAGAGCTGAGGTAAGCGTTCTTCATCTCATGTCAGAGGTGGGCCTGATTGCTACAGAAAAGCTGTAGCTTTGAATTTGCAGGCTGTAGTAGCAGGGTATTCTGAGTGCAATGTGTTACTGCATAGCCCTCAGGACAGTGGGACTAACAGAAGCTCATCCAGATGAAGTGATAGAGGCTCTGCAAGGTGTAGAAGCTGGTTCTCAGGTCCCTCAGCATTACCCATGTGATCTCTTCTTCACCCATGCCTGTTCCTGGTGGTTGCTCTAGCATCCAGCCTTAGCAGCTTTGATGTCTCTAGTACTGGGTCAACATCAGGTTGATCTGAATGGCGTGGAATAAAGTTATGTGACCACACAGTGTTGACCAGGACACAGCTGGGCTGCAATTCCAGTTCTGCTGCCTCCACTGCAGATGCTTAAAAGTAGCCAAGAAGAAGTGGGTACAGAACCTGAGTCTGTGTTTATAAACGTTCTCTTCCCCCACTCTTGAGAAACTACTGTACCACATCATGGTTGGAGACTGCTGCCAACTCTGCACCAAGGGTCCCACCAGTAGAAGTTATCACGGTGGCCTCTCTGGGCCATACCACATATGTGTGTGTATCCATACCTTGGCCCTCAGCTTAAGTCCAGGCTTAGGGAACAGCAGGAACCAGCACTGAGTTGAAAACAAGACTGGAAAGTTTACTCCTTCTGTGCCCAGCAAATGAAAATGTGGACAATGATAGGACCTAGGTTTCAATTTCAGTCTGGCCATGACAGTATTAGGAGTGTAAGGAATGTTGCTTATTGCTTTGGGTTTGGCAACCTTGAGAGAAACAGCTGTGGGAACAAACCTCCCCCTTCCCTAAGGTGGGCTGAGGTGAGATGTGGGTTGTGTGTGGTTTGAGTTGGTTTTTTTCACATCCCTCATCCCTGCAGGAGGCAGCTGTGCTGCTAAGGAATTACAGGCAGTTGATGAAGAACGTCCTTGAAGACACACGGCTGGTCAGGCTGCAGTTGGAGGGGGGAGCATTGCTGGCCAGGTTGAGGAAGGAGGAGTCTTGTGTCACCCTCACCCACGACTACAAGTAAGTCTCAACAGTGGAGGGGAGCAAAGAGCAGGTGTTGGGAATCTCAGAGATGACCCATTGCTGGTGCAACTTTGTCTAATAAGGAGTTGTGTGGAGAACAGCAAAGGGGAAGAGGGCGTTGAATGTTCCTCTTGATTCTGCTCTTCTGTGGCTCTCCTGGCTGCTTCTTCCTCAGTCTAAATTCTTGTCTGGATGGATTTACTTCAATGGTTAAAGTTACTTTTCTGAGCCAAGTCAGACATCCTCTGCTGTGAAATGAGATCTGGATTCTTTAGCGCACCTTTAGAACACGAGTTCTTCAGTGCTGATGCTGGTGGGTGAGCATTTGGGGCTGGGGTGTTATCACTGTGTGGTTTACCCAGGCACTCCTTTGGGAAGAGGATTTCCAAGGAGCTGAACTAAGGAATGCTGCAGTGAGCTGGTTGCTCCTCACACCCAGGTACTGTTTGCACAAAGAAATGCATGCTGTGGAGTTGGTCTGAGAAGGGGGGACTGCAGGAGGCCAAGCAGCATGATGAAATCCCCAGGGTATTGTGCAACTCCAGCTCCTTCTCTTAACACGCCTGAAACCTCTGGCGTGTGCAAGTCACAGGGAGATGTGATTGGTGTGAATGGGGAGTGCAGGGATGGTGGGAGGTGTCCCTGTCTATGGCAGTGGGTTGGAACTAGATCTCTAAAGTCCCTTCCAACCCAACCCATTGTGTGATTCTGTGACAGGTGTCACTGTTTCAAGCTAAAAGAGGGGAGATCAGATCTTGGGAAGAAATTCCTCCCTGTGAGGATGCTGAAGCATTGAGATAAGCTGCCCAGGGAGGTTGTGGCTGCTCCATCCTTGGCAGTGTTGAAGATCAGGTTGGATGGGGCTCTGGGCAACCTGGTGTGGTGAGAGGTGTGCCTGCCCATGGCAGGAGGTTGGGACTGGATGATCTTTGAGCTCTCTTCCAACCCCAGTCAGCCTGTGATTCTGTGACAGGCACCTCTTGTCTTGCAGACCTGCAGAACTGACGCCGCTCTGTTCTGATGTGGGAGAAGCCCATACAACGCAACTGGTTGGGGTTTGGTTTTATTTTGAGCAACATGCAGCAACTCCTGGACCCAAGGAGAGCAGAGAGAGCTGGTGCTTTTTCTGTTTTGGTTTGGGTTCAAGCTGAGCCTCTGTGTGTGTGCAGGGAAATGATCAACCCGGGGGCTCCATCAGCTCAGGTTTCAAAGGATAATGAGTTGCTTTGATTTACCTTAGTGAGGGCGGGGCCAGGGACACACACATCACTCTGTGCCCGGTGTTTGAGTGCAGGCCAAGGCTGTGCAGCGTTTTCTGTTTAATTCATGGTTATATTTGTTGCCTGCCAGTATGAATGGAGAGCGTTTGCTGCGGGTCAAAGCTGTGTGGTGCTTTCCAGGCTGAGGAGTGTAAATGAACAGAGTGGGAGAACATTAGTCCTCTTCTAGCCTGTGGAGTATCTGCCAAAATTAAACCTTTACAGTGTTGTGAGTTAGGAAGTGCTGCTTCTTCTGGATCTCTGGGCAGACGACTAAAATAGTCAAGCACTGGAACAGACTGCCCAGGGCAGTGGTGGAGTCCCTGCGTCTGGGCTGGTTCAAACACGTGCATATGTGGCACTCTGGGACATGATGTAGTGGCAGCAGTGGTGTGTGGTTAATGATTGGACTGATAATCCGAGAGTCTCTTCCAACCCTAATCATTCTAAGTAAACTCCTCCCTGTTCCAGGATCCTTTTAAACAAGGGAAGCACTTCATTGATAGAGCCGGAGAGCCCTGTATAAGTCACTGTTGGGATTAGATCCTCCATGGCTCTGCACCTGCTCCTTCTCTCCAGGTGACTGTGCAGCTGTTAAAGGTTCTGAGCTCTGTTAACCCTGGAAAGGCTCCTGTGGTTTGGATTTTTCAAAGTCTGCTGTAACTAATATGCTTGGTGTAGGGTAGGGACAAAATATAGTTGTGTGGGGTGGCTGGTGAGGTTTGCGGGTCCTGCATGAGATTTTTGACTGTTAGCGTGTGAAAATGGGACACAACTGGTTGTATCTCTTCTGAACTTGGAATTGTAGAATCTTGATGCTCAACAGTCTTCCAGTCCACACCTCCTGCCTCAAAACTTGAAAGCAAATTATTTACAAGAGTGGGTCAAGCAGCCTCTACCCTTCTGAGACTTCTTTTGGCTCTTGTGTTCCTCGTGTGTCCAACTGGTTTTGTGTGTTCTTCTCTCTTGTGGTGTTAAAGCCTTAATCAAGCAGAGAGCCATGGCTGCCAAGACGACTTAATCAGAATTGTGAGGCCAGCAGTGTGCAGGTAACAGTAAAAATGGGCAAGAATTGCACAGCAGGAGAGGCAATAGTCGTCAAAGCACAGTTTTCTGGACTCTGGTTAGGTAAAACTTAGAACTGAAAGGGGAAAACCCCAACCTGTTCTAAAGAGGTAAAAAGGAGGTCCAGCTGCACCATGACCTTGGGATTAAATAAACAAAAGACAGAGATGCTTTTTTACAGGAGATGTGTTTTGCCAACTCTCACAACCAACTTTCTTGGTAGTCATGGCTTCACGTGATAAAAATAATTCCAGAAGGTGGTAGGAGCAGAGGTGGACAAAACAGTGTGAAAGTGCTGGGCAGCAGGTCAGAGATTTTATTAAAAGGGGTGAGGGAGCGGGTCGGGGCTCTGTGCAGTCAGATGTCACCTAGCACCTGCCATTCAGGAGTACGCAGCAAAACGCGGCTCGCTTTCCTCTTTCTTTAGTTGTGAAACTTCCCTGGAGCTTGGTTTTGGCATCGTTTCCCTGCTCTGCCCTCCAGCGGAGCTGAGGTGCCTTGTGGAGTGTTTCAGGACACACAGCAGGGGGATGTCGCTGTTGCTCCCATCTGATCTGGGCTTTGCTAAGCCAGAGACTCCACTGCTCTCCTGCTGGGATTGAACTCGGCCTATCAGAGCTGCGGTCAGAGGGAGAGATGTGATGTGGTGCGTACATTTACTTCTCTGGCAGATGTTTTAAGACCCTTCTGGAGGCCCTTCTGGATGGTTTTGTCCTGAGAGATGCTGTAGCACCACAGCTGAGGCTTTGACTGGTGACTCTACTCACACTGTTCCCAGTATCAGCTGACGGAGAGTCTCCACACTCCTTTCTCCATGAAGCACTGCTGAGGAAAACAGTCTTGCCCATCCAACCAATTACCCACCAAGGAGAAGAAGACTTTGTCCCAGCCTTTTCCTGGTGTAGATGGGAGGAGCTGGGCATGGATTGACCCTCAGCAGTGCAGGTGGACTGCCAAATGCAGCTTGGTGCTGCTCAGTGGTGGTGGAGCTGGTTGGCTTGAAAACACCATATGCTATGCTGAAGACTTGTTGCTTCTCCAGGGCTCGTAGCAAAGCTTCCGGGCTTTACTGTCCCACTCTTTCTGGGGGCTGAAATAGCTGGTGGAAGCTCCTGTGGTGCCAATGTGGACAAATGCTATGGGGACATCCATCACATTGGGACCATCATCAGTAGGTATTTTTGCACTTTTGGGCAGGAAGTCTGTAACAGTCACAGGGTTGTGACACAGAGTTGGCTGGCAGGTGTACTGTTGGCATCTGGATGCTGTGTGTTGATTGGCCAAACTTGGCTTACAGGCAAGTCTCTAAACCCTTTGAGGGAAGTGGGCTGACACATTGCTTGTTTTGCTGGGGATTTCAAAGGCTGCTCAGACACTTCCAGAAAAGCTGCTGGGCAGCAAGACAAAGAAGGCTTTTAAACCTGCTCTTTAGCCAGATGTTTTCCACTGTTGTTCTCATTATTGCTGCTCTCTCAGCGTAGCCAAGAGCTGGGAACGCTTGCCCAGACAAGGTGTCCAGTGATGCCTCTTGTCCTGTAGATATAATGTGACTCATAAGTGGAGTAAAGAAGGTCTAAACGTTTTATATTAGTATAAAGATGGTTTATACTAGTTGAACCAGAACACACCTGGTGCATGCCTGGCCCTACCATCGGGTGGCACAGGATGGGGATTGCATCATGCCCTGCCTGCTGGTGGGCAAGAGACACGGGGCTGGAGGTTAGAGCTGAAAGAAAGAGACAAAATCTCAGATGGTGAAGGAATGACCAGGTTGGGTGCAACATGGAACCAGAAAAAGCATAATCTCTTCCCCCAGGCTCCTCATCTGAAAAGAATTTGTGCTTGCATGCAGTGAATAAGCAGCTTATAAATAGAGGAGTGAATTCTCCTTTTGTTGGCGGAAGGCAGTGCTGTTGGTCTCTGCTCATAGGGTGGAGTGACTCAAGCCAAGAGCTGGTTATTTTTAGTGTGGCTTGGCGATTGGACTGAAAGCCCTGGGTGGGGAGTGGAGCTGAGCAGAGCTACTGGTCAGTGTGGAACTGACTTCCTGAGCAGCTGGACTAGACTCAACAACACTCCCAAAGTGAGTGATCTAAGGACTGAGAGCCTCTGCAGCTCATGAGCCTGAGCTTCCACATACACCACTGAAGCACTGGGTCTACTTGAAGCTGTGGCCAGTAAATGATGCAGGGGGTTGTACCTGTGTGGTGCTCTAGGAGCTTCTGTTTGTGGGTCTTTAGCAGGACTTTAGAGATGAGTTTGGATTTATTTTTTTTTGCTGCGACCAGGTGCTTGTATGTGCTTCAAAAAACAGCAGAGCTTGTCCTCCTCATCACTGCCCTTCTCCTGGGTCACTCAATTAGCACCTGCTCATCTTCAGTCTGGAGAGGAGGAAGCTGCAAGGAGACTATACTGTCCACAACTACCTGAAAGGAGGCTGTAAAGACATGGAGGCTGATCTCTTCTCACAAGTAACAAATGATAGAACAAGAGGAAATGGCCTCAGGTTAGACATTAGGAAAAACATCATTGCAAGAGTCATCAGACCTTGGAACAGACTGCCCAGGCAAGGGGTTCAGTTGCTATCCCTGGACATGTTTCAAAGTCATGGAGATCTGGAGCTTAGGGACAGGGTTTAGCGGAGGCCTTGGGACAGTCGGGTTAATGGTTGGACTCAATGGTCTTGAAGGTCTTTTCCGATCTGAAGAATGCTGTGATTGTATGATTTTCTTGCCTCCCTGGGAGCTTTAGGACCTTCTCACTTCGCATAGTGTCCTGCTTCTGACATAGTCTACAAGATGCATCTACCATTAATGAGTGTCCCTTACACGTTTCTCTCAGGGACCTCATCCTAAAACCTTCACCTTTTGCTTAGGACAAGCTCTCAGAATACATTGAACCAAGATGGAAAAAAAACACCTGCTTAAATTCTGCTGGTGGTGACGCAGAAGATGCTGACAAACACTAAACCTTTGGCCTTTAGTGCACGGGCAGCAGGTCCACAGCTCTATTTATTTGTGTCAGGTGGAGGGAGGAGCCTCCATGGCGACATTTCTATCCAAACACATACCGTGCTGCTGGGTATTCATTTTCCTTACAGTCGAACCTGTTCCCTGTGTTTGCCTGGTGGTTTTGGTCCAGGCTCAGAAGCACTTGTGTTTGTGTTAAACCAACGCGGTTGCTCTGTGCATGTGGGAACGTGGAGCCATTGTCACTCTGGGTGCTGTGTGGAGCCAGTTGTAGCACTGGTAGAGAGGTGAAAGGCTGCAGAGTTCTGCCTAGGTAAGTTTTCATTGTGTTTTTTAGGGTTTTCATTAGGTTATCCCCTTCATTTCCCTTCGTGCTGTTTGTTTTCTGTTATCTCACATCCTAAATCTTCCTGGATTCGGTGGGAATTTACCCAGAAGACTCTGGGTTTGCTGGTTCTCATTTGTGACCCTTGATGTGCCAGTGGGGCGCTAGGTAACTAATGACCTGGCAGGGCTTTTATCAGTTTAAAAATATTCTGGAAAAAATTGCCAACAAGTTTCCAGTGTGGGATATTCATGGAACCGCCTGAAGTTCCTGGCTCAGCCCAGACAGTCCCATATGCACCATTTGTTTTTCTAATATGGCTGAGTTGGGACAGATTCTACTGCCGGGGTAGTTTGTGGCACAGTCACTGCTGTTGTGTGCATCACAACAAGTCTAGACCCTAAATAGATTCGTGCCCATGGGACCGGGTCTAGAGGTAGAGGTTGGTAGCAAACCACAGCTTGAGGCTTCGTGTTCCCAGAATGGTGTTTCCTTTTCCTATTTGCTGCAGTGTGAGCTTCCCCCCTAAAGTAGGCTGCTTCTTGGTTTGGGATTTCTGAAGACATGTTGTTTTTTTCCCCAGTCAGTTTTATAGCTCGTACTGGGATTCAAAATTGGCAAGAGATTGATCACAAGTTTTACTGGAGCTGTAAGCCAGCCAGGCTGGGGAAAGATTCATAGGTCACAGCTAGGGGCTGCACTTGGGCACTTGTTTCACTGTACAGTCAATCTCTTGGCTTTTAAAAGGGTCTCAGAGGTGATTTCTGTTAAAAATGTCTTTAAACAAACTGTACAGAAGAGACAGCTCTCAGCCGTTTACGTCTCTGCGATGTGTTGTATTAATTTAGCTGGGCTGTTCCCTGTGCCTGCACTTATTCTGAAACACCACAAGGAGAGATTCAGCCAGGGCAGTGCTCTCTGCTCCAGCCACTGCTCCCATCAGGAGCCCGCCAGGCAACCCTAACCTTGGTGATGAACCTCTGTGCCTTTCTCAGGACGCATTGAGGTTCGAAAGGCTGTAGCCAGCTCCAGAAATTCTTTTATTAGGTCGTTAAACCCACCATGGCTGTCGGTGTACTGCAGAGAGTAGTTTATTTAGCGATATCTACACTGGCTCCACCATGGCCGGTTTGACTTTTGACCTCAGCTGAAAGAGCCAGAGCGTGTGTTTTGAGGTTGACCACCTCCTTTTATGGGCTCATTACTGACAGGGCAGCCATAGGGAAATTGGTTGCTACCAAAGCGCATCAACCACCGAGAGTATTTCCAAACCATTTCTCATCCTCCAAAACAGCCCACAGGCACACACCATGCTTTCCTTGCGCAGCAGGAGGGGTTTCTCCCGAAGCGTTGAATGTGTAAATGATTTGCAGCCAAGCACCAACGACGTGGGTGATGTCCTTGGACTTTGGACCACCCTTGAAGTCTCCTCATTACCAGATTCTGTTCCTGCCAAAAACTTTGGAGACATCCACAAGACAGTTCAGCACCAGAGGAGGAATCGAAGACTGGGCTGGGTTGGAAAGGACCACAGAGACAACCCAGTCCCGACCCTCTGCCATGGCCAGGGACGTTTCTCACCAGATCGGATTACCCAGAGCCCCATCCAACCTGGCCTTCAACACTGCCAGGGATGGAACAGCCACAGCCCCCCTGGGCAGCCTGTTCCCATGCCTTGGCACCCTCACAAGGAGGAATGTATTCCCTAAAACCTGATCTTAATCTCCCTTCTTTTATCTTGAACCCGTGCTCCTTGTCCTGTCAGTAGAGTCCCTCATAAAAAGTCCCTCCCCAGATTTCCTGCAGCCCCTTCAGGTACTGGAAGGCTACTGCTGGAAGACTAGATGAGGCTGGTGTCACATCTGTATGTGTTCCTGGATATTATGGAATGATTAAGGATATCCTCCCTTTTCAGACAAATTTTTTGGAAGGATGGGGTCAGCCGGAAATGGCCTTTCTCAATTATAGGTTTAAAATTACCGTCCCATCATACAGCAGCTTGGAGCTTCTCCAAGAGACCAAAGCAGTTTGGAAGTCGTCTTTTTTTTCCGATGAAGTGATAATTGCCCAGTGAAAACAGGATCTGGGGGAATCAGGCTGACATCACACTACTCCTTTTTTTTTTTTCCTTTAATTTGCTCTGAACTGTATTGACTCCGCACTATTGCAGAACTACTGCGGGTGACTTGACCGAGGAAAAATGTAGTGAAAGACTCTCCTGTGACATGTGCAGGAAAACTGACGCATACAAACGAAATCTGTGCTGGGATGAGACTCTCCACCAACTTCAAACAAGTCCCTGCTGCTTTTTCTTCTTCTTCACAAGGGCTGCTATTAAAGGATCGTGAAGATGCTGAAGAAGCAGGTGTTTCCTTTTGTGGAACAGGGTGCGAGTCATATCTTCCACTGGAACTTTCAGTTCAGTGCTTTGATTACTCACTCCAGGCTGCCTCAAAGGCAATGAAGGACAGGAATGAAAACTCCCATGTTTGAAAATAAAGTGGATATTTATGGAAGGGATAATTTTGCTGTGGAACTCCCTGATGCAGGGTGTCATGGAGTTTGCTACTGTACCGGAAATTATTTAGGAAGAAGGTTTTAGGGGGTGGATCAGCAAAAGAGGGAGTTCAGAGGAGGCTGTGAGGATGATCAAAGGGCTGGAGCACCTCTGCTCTGGGGACAGGCTGAGGGAGTTGGGGCTGTTCAACCTGGAGAAAAGGGTCCAGGGAGACCTTAGAGCAGCTTCCAGTACCTGAGGGGGCTGCAGGAAATCTGGAGAGGGACTTTTTATGAGGGACTCTAGTGACAGGACAAGGGAGATGATTTCAAGCTAAAAGAGGGGAGACTTAGATCAGATCTTGGGAAGAAATCCCTCCCTGTGAGGGTGCTGAGGCACTGGAACAGGCTGCCCAGGGAGGTTGTGGCTGCTCCATCCCTGGCAGTGTTAAAGGCCAGGTTGGATGGGGCTCTGGGCAACCTGGTGTGGTGAGAGGTGTCCCTGCCCATGGCAGGGGGTTGGAACTGGGATGATCTCTGAGCTCCCTTCCAACCTAAACCATTCTATGATCTGTGTTAGTCGGAGACTGTTAGGCTGGGCAAAGTGAATTATCAATCAGAGGCTGACAGCATGGAAATGAAGTTACCTTGGAGACGCAGCAGAAGACCAACAACTAGACGTTAGTTGAGATTTTAAGGAGTACCTGCCAAGCAAGGTAGGAGGTGTGGAAACAGCAGAGCTGGACCTTGAAACAGAGGGCCAAGGTGCTGTGATGCTGAAGGAACTTGGTAGAGGTGTGGTAAAAAGCCACACCTGAAGCCCTTCTGGGCCTGGAGGAACCATTTAGAAACTTTTTTAGTGGGTCGCTGGTGTGCAGTCCCTCAGCAAACTGTCATCAGGACCAAGAGGAGGAGGAGCAGCCTCACAGTCTGCAGGCATTCATGTTTTCGATAGCGATACATACCCAAACCAGCCCAGCTTACAGCTAAACCCCAGAGCTCTCCGCTCGCTTACTGGAGACTTCGCTTGGTTCTTCCTTATTGCTGTCTGCGAACAGTCTTAGTGGGATCTTCAGAGTCTGGCTGTTTATGTTTCTAGGATTGCTAATAATCTGGGCTAACTCCTTTTGTGAAAGGAACATGTGTGGGGCCAGAAGAGACCCATTTGGGGTGCATATTTTAGTCTTTCAGTTCAGCATTCAGCAGCTCACTCAAGCCTATTCTCTTCTCCCGGTTTGGTGGGGTGGCCAGAAGCTGCACTTCTGAACGTGACTTTCCCTGGTGTGGTGTGCGGCGGTGTAGTTTGTAATTGCTACCTATGCTTCTACTTGGAGAGTGATTTAGAGCCTTGCAGCCCAAGTTGTGACCGACTCCTATAAATGAAAGTTGCTCAAATTTGAGACAATTGGGGTCCTGTTTCCTTCAGCAGGTGCAGAAAGGAGTGGAGTGAGAGTCCCTGGCTCCCTTCCCCTATGTCACATCGCACTCAGCGCTAGGTCAGACAGTGCAAGAGCTGGAACTCCTGTTTCCACTTGCTACACCTTGAGATAACCTTGTTAGGTGTTGAAACCATGTTCTCATGGGCTTGGGTGGACACAGGGACTGCCATTAGGGGAAGGTTTAGCAGGTCAGTCTGGCTTGAGTGCCGTCAGCAAAGCAGCATTAACACCAGAGATTGGAGTGGTGCTTTGCCTCGTGAGAACATTAGTGCAAAGATTTGTGTGTGACAGCCTGGCATGACTGAAGTGACCAATGCTTGCATGTCTGTGCTCTTGGAAGGAAGAGCATTTGCTGTATCCAGATGCTTTCCTGAGGCCATGAGTGCCCAGGAGCTGTGGCAGGAAGACTGAAGGGTGTCTGCCTGTCTGGCCATCAGCATTCTGTTTTTCCAGAGCCTTAGTCAGAAGGTAGGAGCTGACACTGTGCTGCACAGAGCCCAACAGTGCTGAGCTTGCTGCCAAACAGAACTTCCAGTGATCTTCCAAACTGGTTCTCATTAGCTGTCCTGGCTGGGGTGCTGCTCCTGCCGGGAACTGGCCCTCACAACCTGCTTTGTCACTGGAGCTCGGCTTGGACAAGTGGTTATGGCTCCTGGCTTGGGAGAAGATTACAAAACCTCACACCGCGGGTTTCTGGTGGTTTGGGGAAGT
Source organism: Rhinopomastus cyanomelas (assembly GCA_013400115.1). NCBI lineage: Eukaryota > Metazoa > Chordata > Aves > Bucerotiformes > Rhinopomastidae > Rhinopomastus > Rhinopomastus cyanomelas. The sequence goes on along the minus strand of VXBP01009567.1, from coordinate 464,226 downwards.
GCAGGAGCAGCGTTACAGCTTGGCTCTTTCCATTGAAGCTTGCGGATTCTCAGTGGACAACCTGTCTGCTCTGCACTGATCTTAAGCCAGAAACAGTCTGGGTGCTCCTGGCTGCACTTTGGAGAAATACATTCAGTCCGATGGCATTTTGAAGAGGAAAAACAAAAGTGTTTAAGAGCCTGAGGTTTAAGAAGTTGGCCGTTGTGCACTGGGCGGAATTCTGAGTGGAAAAATCCAGTAGATCTCAGCTATGCAGAGCCGGTTCTCCGGATCTATTGCCCTGTGTCGTGTTGATTGAGAAGACAAGATGGTTGTAGCTAAATACTGCAGATGCATTACATAGGTTCAAGAGGGCCTGTAAGCCAAGGCAGAAATAAACCCCTGAATTGTTGGTATTCATTTTTGTTAGCAAAGCTTTCAGAGTTTTATTAGCTCCCTATTTCACAAGTGCTTTTATGTTATTAATTTTAATCACACCATAAAAAGTGCTGTGCCACACAGTGAAAAGACAGCTGCAAAGTGAAAGCTGATGGAGGGTGAGTCCAGGAGGTGCTCAGGCAGCTGAACATGCTGTGAAGGATGCTGAGGTGTTGCTGTAGGCATCCCTTGAGTCCACACTCGTAACAGGAGGGCACTGTGCTCCAGTCTGGACCCATCCATCCCTGATGGAACAGATGAACTTCTACCATGGCCAAGCTGGCCAGCATGGTGGTTTTAGACACTAAGCCTGTATTTTATGAAGATCCATTGAGGCAAGAATCTGTGGTTATGAAAAGCTGATTATCTAGTCTGAAGGTGCAGTGAGGACAGTTGGTTTTGCAGGGAGCCTGGTTGGAGGGAGATGCTCTTTTCCTTCCTGCCAGGGTGTTTGTGTTGGGAGCAGAGAGGTGAATCACGGGGACGTGCAGGGAGCAGCATTATTTCCCTGTTCTCCATTCCAGGTTCCACAGGAAGGACAGCTGAAGTGCCGCTGTTTAGCCAGGTCGTGTTTGCATGCAGCACTGGGGGAAGGACCTAATGCAAAACCTCTGACCAGACCTGTGTTCCCCTTGCAGAGACGCGCTCGATGCCGCCAGTGTGCTTTACAATCGAGTCGACGAGGGCGTTCACCGGCTGGTCATGCTGTCTAACAAACGCATCCAGGAGCTGGAGCTGGTGATGGAGTTTGAGAAAGTGGAAGAGTGTTTGAAGGAGGTAAGGCCTGGGCATCAGCTGCAGTGGTTGCCTGCTGCCACTCTCTCACTGTGCCTCCCACAGGAAGTACTGTTCTACTCACAAGGTGTGATGCCCAAGAATAGCTGATTGTAAGGATTTTAGAGAGAGTTTTCAGATGTGCTGGCACCAAGCCATGGCGTGGCCTGGTGTCTTCTGATGCTGGGTGAAAGTCTCCTGAGGCTGTATAGGTGTGGGTCAGTCAAACCCCATAAACAAGAACCCAGTGTAGTGGCTCACTGGGAAGCTGCAATCAGTGTCTTTTCACATTGATTAGCCAAAGCACTCTTCAGCAAGATCGTTGAGAAGCCATTCTGCATGCCCCACCTTGAGAAGCAGCAAAGTGATAGCAAAAAGCTGATGACAAGTCTGTGTGTCCCCTCTGGGCTGTAGATCCTTCAGGGGTTGCCTACACCCTGATGCTGATTGAGTCACCATTGTGTACCCCCATGCTTGCTGCCCAGCCCTGTGGTGCTCTGTTTAGATACCTGTCCTTTGCTCAGGTCACTGCTGTCTGATAAACCCCCAAACACCCTCCTTCCCCTTAGGGTGCAGCCCACAGCACGCTCCTTCCCCCTCAGGGTGCTGTCCTATATGCAGTCTCCATGCAGAGGAACTCCCTGTTGTCCTCAGCCCATGCTTAACTCCACCATCCCCATGCATTTCTCTGAGAGCTTAAACCTTCCTTCTTGTGGTGCTGGCAGAAATCCTTTGCAGCTGTGGGATAACTGAAGCAAACAGGCCCTGGCTATCAGAAGGACCTTTGAAACCTTGGTAGCCGTGTTGATGGGAAACCTTCAAAAGGCATAAAGGAGCTCAGGCTGGCTGAGCTTCCTGTGAGATCTGCTCAGTTCTTTGTGTGGAGATGCCAAAGCCTGAACTCTACCTCAAGATCAGGGTTCACAGAGTGTCCTTTGCTGTAACTTGTCAACAATGAGTGTTTTAATATCACTTAGCCCCTTATTAAGATATTAAATCTCACTTTTTAAAAAATACCACTTAATATCACTGCATACCCTGTGTGTGTGTGTGAGCTGTTTTTTGTTGTTTGGAGCTCACTTTAGGAACCTGCATCCTTCAAAGTGGGTACTAGGACCAGTTTCACCATTGCTTTTCCAGGATTCTGGGCTCTTTGGAGACACCTGGATTTGCAAAGTTGCTTGTAGCCTGCTGGTTGTTTTCATAGGCTGAGGTGGATCCAAGAGTTTAATGACTTCCCATTTGAAGATAGACACTTGGGCGCCCTACGCTGTGCATTCAGGACAGGAAGGGTGATGCAAGATCCCAGCTCAGGTCTCGCGCTAGGCAGGCACACAGGAACACAAAGCTGCAAAAAGGTACAAAGTCAGACTCTGCAACCTGTCCCTGCTTTTGAATTTAGCCAAGCTCCTGCTTCCAGCTCACTTTCCATGAAGATCACCAGTGGCTGCTCCTGTTTTTAAGCCTTCCTGAGAGCTCTGCACTGTGTGTGACAACCTGGGAACTCACCTCCACCTTGCCCATAGGCTTGTTCTGTGGTTGTCTCTCAGTCCACAGGACCAGGAGTTTGTCCTTGAGGTGGGGTTAAGCTGGGAGGTGGATGTAGATGACACAGGAAAACAGGATTCATGGGACTTAGGAAAGGTTCAGCCTGTCCCTTCCCTCAGGGGCAGCTGTGCCTGAAGGTTTGCAGACAGGTTTACTCGGCCTGGTTTTAACCCCTGCGGTGGATGGAGATGTTGCATTATCCTATCTGACTTCCCGTGTCTGGCTGTGCTTTTAGAACACTCATTAGTCAGTTCTCTGAGGAGTTGAGAAGATTCCACCAGTAGATTTGACCTGAACATAGTCCATGTCCTACCAATTAGAAAATTGAAGTTTTGTAGGAAATCTGGCAGCAGAGAGATTTTTATCGCAGTTGGGGGCAACAATAATAGGGCTATCAGGCCAGCCCACAGGTTGTGGAGCTCATGTTGGGCCATGGCTCACCCGAAACAGAGCCTAAGCAGCTACTTGCCCTGTTTATGCCTCAGGCTAATGGGCCAGAGCAGAGGTTTGGAACTACTCAGGAGCCTGAAGTGGAAAATCTCCTTGCAGGAGGCTCAGACTGAAGTGGGGGGATAAAGGCACATGCACATTCTTTCCAGCAATGAAATTACTAGCGTTACCAAAGCAGTTACCAGAGCAGTTTTTTCCACATGAAGGGCTACCTTGGTGAGTAGCGTGGAGTGACTAACAGAGGAGCTTTTCCCTTTTCTCCTAGGTCAGCAGCTGGATCGAGAATGTTGGTAGAAAACGGCTAAAGGAAATGGTCAACCTGGATGATTCTTTGGAGATGCTGCTTCAGACACAAAAGCAGTTCAGGGAATTTGACCTTGTTGCCAGCGTAAGTGTTGCGTGACCATGTTCTTCAGAGTGAGTTGGTAGCAGTTTTTGTAGGTGTTCAGCCAAAACCCTGCTGCTAGGATGGCATTGGCATCCTAGATCCATCAAAGTGTCTGTCATTTCTTCACACTTCTTAGAGTCGTAGAATCACTGAATGGATTAGATGGGAAGGGACCTTCAAAGGTCCCATCTAGTACAGTCACTGCAGTGAGCAGAGACATCTACAACCAAAACAGGTTGCTCAGACCCACAAGGTCCAACCTGACCTGGAATGGTTCCAGGGATGGGGCAACCTGGACCAGGGTCTCACCACCCTCAGCACCAACAATTTCTTTCTTCTCTCTAGTCTGAATCTCCTTCTTGTAGTTTATCCATCACCCCTTGTCCTGTGACAGCAGACCCTGCTGGAAAATCCATCCCCAGCTTTCTGATAGACCCCTTCATGCGCTGAAAGGCCGCACTAATGTCTCCTTGAAGCTTCTCTTCTCCAGCTGAGAACCCCCGCAACTCTCCCAGCCTGGCCTCATAGCAGAGATTTTCCACCCTCAGAGCTGCACTTCTGGGGCATCCTCCAGCCCCACTCCCTGTCTCTGCTGGACTGAAGAGTACAGAGCTGGACCCAGCCCTGCAGGGGAGTCTCACCAAAGCAGTGCAGAGGGGCACAGTCACCTCCCTGACCTGCTGCCCACGTTGCTGGGGACACAGCCCAGGACACGGGTAGCTTCTGGTCTGTGAGTGCACATTGCCAGCTCATGTCCAACCTTTCACCTAGCAGCACTCCAAGTCCTTCTCCAAAGGCTATCAGACCATACCCAGCTGGAGCAGATAGGAAAGACTGGCCTGATCCTTCCCTGCTCTCTTCTTATAGACAAAACCACTGGCTCAGTTCCTTCGTAGATAGTCTTTGCCATGTGATCTGATCCTTAAAAAACTAATTAGCCTTATCTGTTAATGACCTTGAAGACTATCTACCGTCAGTGTCTGGCCTGTGTCTTCACATGTGATCCCACTTTGCTTTCAGGAATATTGCAGAAGGGGGCAGGAAGCACTAAAGAAGATGGATCACTGGGAAGACTTCTCCTCTGTGGATGTGCATTCTTACAGGGTAAAGCTGCAGAGCTACAGAGACCAAGTGGAGGAGTTCTGCACACAGCTGGACCAGAACAGGCATCGAATCTGCGAGACCGTCCGGCTCTACGAGTTCTTTGACAAGGTAAGATGAGGAATCTGCTGCATGGAGGAGCTTGTGTCCAGTCTTGGCCACCACACCAGAGTGGACTGCCTGTATTTTGTTCATAGCAACAGCACGAGGGGCAGTGGGCACAACCTGGAGAATGGGAGGTTCTATCTGAACATAAGGAAGAACTTTATCCCAGTGAGGGTAGCTGAACTGGGTAGCCCAGGCTGCCCAGTGAGGTTGTGAAGAGTCTCCTGGTCTGGAAACATTTCAAACCTGCCTGGATGTGTTCCTGTGGGATCTCCTGTAGGGGTTCTTGCTCTGGCAGGGGAGTTCGATTAGCTGATCTCCAGAGATCACTTCTAACCCCTACCATTCTATGATTCTACAATACTGCTGGTAGAGTCATCCTGTTTGACCCTTCAGGCTGAGGGAATGAGGAGACTGGGTTGACTCAGGTATCTGGAAAGCAAGAGGAGAGGTTGTGTGTGTCTGGCCTTCTCACCTTGTTGGTTTTGTGCAAACACACCCACTCGGCAGAGCAGCAATTGGACGGGATGTCCTCTGCTTTTTAAAGTTGGAGATGAATAAACAGTTTTCTAAGTGCGTTTTAAAAATCCAGCTTTGGCAACTGCAGAAAGCCAAGGAGTCTGTGCTCTATTTATTCCACACTTGTACAAACACTTGGTATTGAAGTTCTCGAATTCCAGAAAGAATAGACACTAAAAGTTAAGCTGTACCAGATGTAGATGCCACTTAGCCGCTGTCTCTGAGCTGCCTTGGCAGCCAGAAGTGGTCAGGGAGGGGGAAGAAGAAATTAAGCTAAACGTGAAAACATAGAGACTTGTCCTGCGCGAGGGAAGAAAGTGGAGAAGGCAGGCAGAACATTGCTGTTGGGACACACGAGGATGGAATTTGCATGGGGATGCTCTGCAGGTCCCTTGATGCAGAGAAAAGTGTCTCTGGTGTTGCAGGGGAATTGCAAGAATCTAGCTGTGCTCACTCACAAAACTCAAGGATTGCTCTGAACCCAAACACTACTTGTTGTCCTGGGGGATCCTGGAGAGGATCCTGACCTGGATGGTTTGGGTCATGTTTCCTCCACACAAAGGTTATGTGTTGACCATTCTGTGGCCAGGCCAGACGCTGGTCCTGTGTGAACCCACCCAGGCAAAACTGGAGATCTGTTGGGCACATTCTAAACATGGGCTGTGCCCAGGGGCACAGAGACAGACCTCTAGGACAGCCCATTTAATTTCTTAGGGCATCACAGCAGCATTATCTGTCTTGGTTGTACCTTCTGTGCTGCACAGCCCCAGTGGCACAGCCTGTTTGCTTTGGTGTGAAGGAGAGGGCTCTGATCTCACTGGTTGTGGTCGAATGATAAACATTGAGGTGGTGTAAATGAAAAACCAGTGTATCGTGGACTGGTGGCCAACTGCAACCTGCACTGGAGGGGGAGGGAGGGCTGGGCCCTGCAGCTGTCCAATAAGTACAGGAGTCACTGATTATTTTGGTGCTGGCAGTATGGTTTGGTGGTGAATGTGGCAGAGTAGGTTAATGGTTGGACTTGATGATCTTCAGGGATGATCTTTTTCAACCTTAATGATTCTATGATTCTTTGAATTTGATCTTGATCTCCAGAATGTTTTTTCCCTTCCCAGTTAGTGGTGTGCTCTGGGAGGTGGAGACAAAGCATAAGGTTTTAATGAAACAGAGTTCCCTCTCTTCTGATGCTGAGCTGCTTTGGGCATCCTACACTGAGCTTGTCAGCACCAGCCTGTCCTTCCCCAGTATCTGAGGGGGGATATCAGCAGCAGGAGCCTATGCTGAGCCATGGCCTTGATTTTTTTTTTCTTTCCACTCCCTTCTTGTAAAGAACCTGCAACGTGCCAGACCCCTGTGTTTGGGGAGGAAGTTTGGGGATGTGTAAGCTACATGCTCCATGGTGATGAGCTGGCAAGCTCTGATTTCCACAAACATGTTAGCGTGCACCAAGGGAGGGGTTTGCCCATCACCAGGATTGTAGCTTTCTCCCCTCATAACTCTGCTGGGAATGGGAGGCTCCCATCTGCTGGTCCTCCTTCTGCATGTGGTGGGCAAGGGATATGTGAGGTGCTGCCCATTGTGAGATAGGACAGCAGAACCCCACATGGTCCACCAAGATGCTGTCCTGTGTTTTTTTTCAGTGCTTGGCAGTTGCTACTGGCCTGCCAGAGCTCCCCACAATGAGGCAGCTCGAGCTGGGCCAGACCACATGGAGCTTGCACATGGCTTGGCAGAAATCCCTCCCCAAAGTCATGATGGTTGGCAAGTTGGATGTTTCCGTTTGCCCCCAGTTCCTGCATAGCAGAACCTATTGGTGCCTGACGCTGGGCTGGGGCAGAAGGAGCAGTGAAGGAGCTACTGTCTCCACCTCTGCTGCAACCAGAGGGTTGGTCCTGGGTCCAGTTCTGAGCTCTCCAGTTTAAGAAAGACAGGGAGTTACTGGAGAGAGCCCAGTGAAGGGCTGTGAGGATGCTGGGGGGGGACTGGAGCTTCTCCATGCCAACAAAAGGCTGAGAGACAGCCTTGGGGCTGTTGAGGTGGAGCAGAGCAGGCTGAGAGGTATTTGATCAATGTTGAGCAATAGCTAAAGGGTGAGGTCAGGACATGGAGCCAGATGCTTTCCAGTGATGCCCAGTGACAGCACAAGGGGTAATGGGCACAAACTAGCATGCAAGAAGTTCTACTAGAACATGGGGAGAAATGTCTTTGCTGTGATGGGGCTGAAGCCTTGGCCTGGGCTGTTCAGAGAGGCTGTGGAGTCTGCTGCTCTAGAGAGGTCTCAAACCTGGACCCGTCCTGGGCAACTTGCTCTGGGTGAACTTGCTGTGGCAGGGGCTTGGACTAGATGATCCCCAAAGGTCTCTGCCAACCCCCATCAGTCTGGGATTCTGTAATATCTTGCTGCCTAGACCACAGGCCTGGAGTAGCCTCTGTGGGAGCTGTGCCCTGTCGAGACTGCAGCCACCTAACCGCCAGTGGCCAGAGCACACAGCATAGTCTCTGCCAGCACTAGAGTGGCAATTAGACCTTCCTCGGCTGGCAACCAGCCCTGCAGAAGGTCTGTAGAGAAAGTGCATGAAAATTGCTGGCGCAGGTCACTCTGGAAGCACATGCTAACCCGACCAGAAAGGGCAGCATCCCATCACACCAGCTCAGCACCTGCTTGCCCAGTGCTCAGGGCCTCACAGCTGCCTGTATTATTACAGGAGGGCCTGGGGCAACTCTGGAGGCTTCTTCCTGTTTGTGGAACATTGTACAAGCCGCTGCCTCATTTGGTGCTCAGGGAACATGTGGGCACTGCTCCCTGGGAGCATTTTACAGCTTGGGTCCTTGCCTTGTCTTGGCTCCTTGAGGGAAGCTGCTCAGAGTCCCACTGCTCAGAACTGTAGGGTGAGGCTGGTTGAGAGCTTGTAGCACTGCCCTTTTTGGGCTTTCTGTGGGTTCTGCTCCATGGGCTGTTCCCTCAGTGACACTTTCTCTCTGCCACCCTTGGATCCTCTCCCTTAGAGCAGTTCTGGCCTTCAGGCCCTGCTGGTTATGGTCCCGCAGTGGTAGGGACCTCTACTATAGCAGGCAGGTTGGTCTTTGATTTCGGTCTCTAATGCAGTCAGTAGCTCTCAGTCTAGATGATTTGTGGCTCCTTTCACTCTAGAACATGGTCATTCATAGATTTACAGCACATTTCTAAACCGCTATTGCGCACATCAGAAATTCAATGGATCTCCAGCCATCCCTGGATTCTTTCTGCTGCGCGCAGGGAGCTGCTGCTTCCCGTCTCCGCTTGGAACGGGCAGAGTGTTACCCAACCCCTTTCCATCTGCGCTGACAGCTCTGATGTGGGTTACCTGGGTTCACGTGTGGACCTGCCCCCACGACTGCTTCTCCTCCTCCTCTGGCTCTCCTCAGCCGCTTTGTTCTCTGTGGCTCAGCAGACAAAGCCTTTGGCAAGCGAAGGAGGTGCCTCCCTTTCTGGGGCAGGGCCAGCTGGCCTGTAGTGCCTTATGGCATTGCCTCTTCAGCCCTCCCCATTGTCCTGGCTGCTGTAGGAACGCCAGTCTGTCCCTGCTCCATCCCTTGAACAAATGTTGCTGCCTCTGGGGCGCAGAGAGGGGCTGGAGTGCTTCTCCCCACCCTTTCAGGAGCACCTCTCTGCACATCTCCATGCGTCATACCTCTGTGCCACCTACAGCCAGGCCAACCCTGCCAGCGGACAGACACAGTGAACCCTCGCTGGAAGTAACAAGCGTCTGGTGCCCCGGCTGACATGTGAGTTGTATGGAGATTGTTTGGGAATCCAAGCGCTTTTTGTGAGCCTTTTGTGTGCTGGAGCAAAGCCTGGAGGGCTTCATGGGATCCTATTTGCAGATGGCACTGCCTGCCCCTCTTTCTCCTCATTAGAGGTTATGGCATGATCACTTCAGTGGGCAAAATCCAGCTGCAGCTAAAAGTTGTTTCTGGGGTCATGTATGTCCAGAGGAGCTGGATGTCAACACAGGGTGGATGAAACCTCTTGATCTACCTGAATTCTGATGGTGGTACCTCTCACTCTGCCTGAACCCTGGTGGTGGTACTATTCACTCTACCTGAATCTTCTTGGTGGTACCCATCAGCCTCAATCTCGGCCAATGAATTACTTATGTTTCCTTTTGTTTAGAGCTTGCAGAAGGGTTTGGGAATGATGGGCTGTGAAACACTGGACAGGATCCTGGTGGCTGTGACCTGAGAATGGAGTTTCTCTATTGTGGGCACAGCTTGAGAATTAATTTTACTGGAAAGCAGAGATTCCCTGCTCCAGCAGTATGGAAACTGCTGGAAAAAAAGACATTTTCATCTTTGGGCTGAGCAAACTTTATGGGGTTTGGCTATTTTCTAATAAAGGGGGGGAAAAGCCCCCAAACCCACTTTTTAACATGATCAGTAACTAATTAGTTAGCGCAGTTGAAGGGAAGCGCAGTTTAAGAGAAGATGATAATGTGAGCAAGGTAACACCGAAAGCCGGGGCAGAGCGTGTCACTAGCCCTGCCTGGGGCAGAGTCTCACCTTGTACCAGGTAATAGGGCAGTAGGCAGAGCTTTGAGCCCAGCTTTCACTGGCTCTGAGTGGCTGATGTACCTGACTTGATGGCCTTTTGCCTTGTAAGGTTAAAACAGATCTCAGCTGATGGACTTAACCCAGTGGTACTTGGCCCTTAGGGCCATGATTTAGTGGTGACCTGGCAGTGCTGAGTTAACAGTTGGACGTGATCTTCAGGGTCTTTTCCAAACAAAGCAATTCTGTGAGCCAGGCTTTGCTTTTCTGGGGATGGGCAGCACATCAACAAATAACAACTTTGATCCACTGGTGATGATGGAGTCTTCCTGATGCTGGAGAACCAGCTGAGGAGAAGCCACTGTGGTCTGGCAGCAGCATTGTCCGAGGTCAGCAGTCTCCTGTCCGTTTCTGTCTTCTCTCTCTTGTTCCTCAGTTACACTCGTGCAATTGTGCCCATGCCCAGCCATCAACATGATTTGGTCTCTGGTTTCAGGGTGTTGTTTTTCCTGGAGCAGTGGTGGGGGAACAAGTCTCAAGGTTGGAAAATCAGTCCTCTGGCAGGGTTCACGCAAGGTTAATGCCTGAAATCTCTCCCTTCTTCTCGCCAGGCCCGTGCTAGAGAAGTTGTCTCACAAGCTTCATAAGCCTCTAATACTGACTTTCCTATCAAAGGGTGTTTGTGTACCCCAAAGTTCCTGCTTCGCCTTGGAGTCTGAGGATGATTAGTTAGAGTTTTTCCTGTGCCAAGCACAACCTGCAGTTGAAGTTGAGTGGATTCAGATGCTTCTGAGCAGCCGTCCCAGTGCCCGCTTTAGTGTGGTATGAGGTCCATGTGATGTGTTTGTGGTGTGTGCAGGAGGGCAAAGCCTTGAACTTTCTGTCCAGGGGCCTTCTACGCGTTTCAAAGTCAGGGAGATCTGGAGCTCAGGGACATGGTGTAGCGGTGACCTTGGGGCACTTGGGTTAATGGTTGAACTAGATGATCTTAAAGGTCTTTTCCAACCTAAATGATTCTATGATTCTCCTTTGTACTGTGTTGGCTGTATCCTCCCCCTCGTTGGAGGCTGGAGGAGCCACCAAAACATGCAAAGGATCCTTTTTGGGATGCTCCTCAGCTGCCTTCCCTGATCCCAGGAGTGGCAGTGTTCTGCAGTGCTTGATGTGCAGGAAGCACCTTCTGCCTTCACCGTTGATCGCCAAGATGCCTCTGTGTGAATATTCCTCAGTATCTGCCCATGAGCATCATCAGTTGTCTGAAAGCCTGGAGCTCCCTTTTTCTGAGTTGGGTGTGATCAGATCTCCTATGGGATCATGAGTAGCCAGGCAGGAATAGCAGGGAAGCAGTTTCCTCCCAGGAAGTTGAGGGGTTTTCCAGTGAGTTGAGGGGTTTCCTAATGCTTGTTGCAGCAGGGCTGTGAGTGGAGCATGTTTCACTTGAGGTGTAATATTAGATCCTAGCTGAGATCATTCCTCAGCCTCAGGTATGTTACATGTGGTGTTTGGGTGCTTTTTCCATGCTGATTTTGGGATAGGAACTGCATGTGGGGAACAGATTTTCTGAGTGCTGGTGTGTTGGCATCCATCTGGCTACTGGGATCCTCCTGGAGGCTGGAATCCCCTTTAGTCACGGGAGTTAAATAGATGTGTTGGAGCAATCGGGACCTGAAGCTCCCCTCGGTGTACAGATGGAGCTGGAGCTCACAATGGCTGCCATCTGCATATCAAAGCCCTGGACATATGGACAGGGTTTCCCCAAGCACCCACGGCCTCCCACCAGGCTCCTTTGGCTGCTCTGCAGGGGTCTGCGTCCTCCTGAGTTCATCTGAATGGGCTGTTACTGGTACCAGGGAGCTGTTTCCAGCTTTGCCAGCCACCTCAAAGATGGGAAACCCAGCACCTGCACTGGATATTGGGGTTCAGTTTCACTCCTGGTGCCCACAGAGCAGAGAGACCCCATCACAGCACTTGAATCGTTAAGCTCAGTTTGTCACAGGGGAAAGGTGGCAAACTGGAGGCTAAAGGCTCCTCCATGCCCCCCCATCCAGGCCTGGGGCAGACCGGAGGTTTCAAAATCCTCGGCTGGGCATACAGGACCTAATTAAATTGGAGTCAGTGCAGAGTGGAGACACCCACCCCAGTCCAGCGTCTCCTTGCTGGTCCACAGTGCACCCTGACCACAGGCTGTTTGTGCTGTCGGGACAGATGTAAAAGCGAAACATGCAAAAACCCTTTGGACGTGACACGAGGCTCCAAACCGAGGGATTTGTTGCTGTTGAGCAGGTTGCCAGCTCTGGTGACTCAACATATCTCGCTGGGCCTCCAGCTTTAGCCTGGCTGGTAACGTGAGGTTCTACGCTCTCACCAAAGAGGGAAAAAGCCTCAAAATGAGCTACCCTCCTCCTCTGCCTCCTCCGGACCACGCACTTCTTCACAGCTTTTGGTTTGTGCCTTTGTAGTGCCTGGTGTAGCCAACAGAAGTTCCGACCATCAGATCTCAGTTGTTAGGGGCAGCCAGTCTCAAGGCCACTGTTCAGGGCACAGTTTGTAACTGGTGAAGTGTCAGAAAAGAGGAAGGATAATATTCACTGAGGCAGGAAAACAGCATCTGCTCTTAGTCTGGGGCTCTGAGCAGGATCTCACTGATGAAAAAAGGTTCGCTTTGGGTGTACAAAGCTGATAGGAAGATGGGCAGAGCCTCAGGTGGGAATGGTTCTGGTTTCACTGAGAGCAAACTCAGCCCCCAGTCCTGTGGGGTCAGGAGTTCTTAAACACAGACAAAAATCCCCTTGGTGGGAGGACTTTCACACACCCCTTCACATACACAGCAAAGGTGCCCTGGGCTGCTGTACTCTGAACCCAAGTGGGGGTTACTGTTGTGATTCACCGGTTGAGTCGACCAGTGCCTAATGGAGCTGCTAGTAGTTTCAGTAGTTAGAGAGGGCTGAACACATGTCCAGTTCTCCAGCCTGCACCCCGCGAGCCATGTTGGCCCTTCGTGTCCTCACACTGTTGTTGAGAGAGCAGAAATCGTGTGCTAATGCTCTTTTATCTAATTAGAGTCTCCTGTAATTAGACTCTTCTGAACAAGTCAAACCTGGCTGCCCAGAGGGGAAGCAAAGGGGTTTCTGAGCTCTGGGCCGTGCTTGCTCAGGGTGCTCCTGCAAAGGATTTCCACCAGTTGTGCCATGATGATGCTTGGGCTGTGGTGAGCTGAGACCAACCTTGAGCCTTCCCTGACCCCATCCATGTTCTGCGTCCCTGCCCAGCTGCGAGTTTCTACCTGTTCTCCCATCTCCTTAAATCCAGTGAGTCCGGAGTCTGCTCTTGTCCTTTGCCCTCCCGCAGCGTTTGTGCAACAGCTGGCACTTGGAAACAGGGCGAAATGCAAACACAAGGGTTTGCAGTTTGTTTTCCTTAGCAGCTCGTTTGGAGCAGACTGGTGGTTTGAGTGGTCTCTCCTCCCCTGGGGAGGCACTTGGTGGGGGCTATGCAGAAATTATTCAGCTTTTTCTTTAGCGAGGCCCCAGGCTGGATGAGTTTGGTGTCTGCTACTAATGAATCCCAGGCTGGGCTTGGGATGCGGTTGGGAAAAGTCAAGCGCTGCAGAGAGAGGAAGAGAGCGACAGCAAACCTCTGCCTGGAGAGCAGATTGCTTTGAACTCAGTGCCTCTGCTCTGAAATTACATCGTTTCCCGTACGCTCGAATGTAGACACAGAGCCCCAGACCTTGCTAGAAGTGAGAAGGGGCTTTGGATTTCGAATCGTCTAGGAAGGATCGGTTTTCTCCCAATCTCTTGTGTGATGGGTGGCAGCTCCATTTGAATTTTGCTGAAATTTGGGGTTGCTTGGGTTGTTTTCTCTCTGTGTTTTTTACACTGAAAGAAAAAGAGGGTCTGGCTGGCGCCCAGCTGGGCTGTTCTCTGCACACTTCACTAGTTCTCGTGTGAAACACACAGCCCCTTCCCCCTCCGCTGTGGCTCTGGTTACCAGGGCTCCTCAATCTGGCATTTCGGCTACAGTGCTCACTGGTGAATAGCCAGAGCCCAGGGGATGCGCTGAAGGAGTGGCCCAGCCCCATTCTGGATGCAGGGAACGGTGATGTCCAGCACGGAGCTGGGTGCAGCCAGGATATGGACCCCCTCGGTATGGATGGAAAGGTAGGATGAGGTTGTTTTTAACCAATGAACTGACTCTCAGGTCCTGAGGTCCTCCTCTTCCCCTGCCCCTTCCTTCATGGGTGTCATTAACGTTGGCGGGTAGGAGCCTGAGGAAATCCCACAACAGATGCAAGTGCATCATGAAATGACTGTCTCTGAGGTAGCAGAGACGCAGGTTCATCACTGTTTGCTGAGCAACAGGTCCTGGAAAGTTTTAGCCTGGATTGTTTTGCTTTTAATCTATGTTTGATGTAAAAGGGCTTTGTAATTGTGGTCCTCCGGAACCGTTGGCACCCTGTGTAGCTGTTAGGAAGCTCTTGGCCCCATCTGCAGCAGAACTTGGGGTGTTCTGACCTTTGTTGGCTGCACTGATTTGGTCTCCTTCCTCATCTTGTTCTCCAAACTCGTGGCTGAAGTTAAGGACACTCAGAGTGAACATGGTGGTCAGGTACTGGAACAGGCTGCCCACGTTGGTGGTGGAGTTGCTGTCCCTGGAGGGGTTCAAAAACTGTGTAGATAAGGCACTAGGGAACATGGATTAGTGGGCAGGGTGGGGTTGGGTTGATGATTGGACTGGACGATCTTGGAGGTTTTGTGAAATGGAGACTTTAATGAGAAGTTTCTGGGCACCGAGGTGTGAGATGAGTAGTGTCTCGCTAGCAAACAGCGGTGTCTTTTTGCTGTACCACATCCCTGCCTGGACTGCTGCTCCCACCAGCATCAGTCTCTGCTTCTCATCATCCGTGTCCTAGCTCCCTGGTGCTATCCCTTCGAGCTTGTGATCTGCGTGCTGCACCTGCCTCTGCCTGTTCAAACACCCAGTTTCCTATGTGACAGGAAAACCAGTTACATTCATCTGCCCACAGGAAGAGATGAAGGAGAATGTTTGGACAAAGGCAGGTCCCCTTCTGGCACAGATGTGCGAGTGCCCAGCCTGTCTTTTCTCTTGGCTACCCAGCAGGTGTCTGAGGCATCACTGCACCTAGAGAGTGAGCAGAATCTGGTGGGTTTGTGATAGGTTTGTATTGGGGAGGTGTGATGTGGTGGGTCAGCTGAGGATCCAGTCCCCTGGAAGTCCTTCTGTGCCATACTGGCAATGTGCCCTGAGCCAGGGCTGAGCAGCTTCTGTTGGCTTGTGCTTGCAGATGGTGCTTCAGTGGTGCCAGAGACAGCAGGAGCTTCTGTCTTCATTGCTCTTTGAGCCTGTCCATGGTGAAATGAGCAGGAACAGCAAGGGGTGATGAGCTCAGGGGTTGTGCTGAGCTCCACTGACATCCTTGGCTCTCCCTTGCAGCACAGTAGATCCCTGAGAGCCTCTGCCTGCCTTGGGCAGCCTGGCAGGACCAACCTGTTGCTGACTCCTGGTGCAGCTGCTGCACGGGTCAGCTCTTGCATGAAGCACATTTGTCTTTAGTCCTGTAATTGAGAGTTTCAGTAATGACTTACCTGTATAGATCAAAAACTGAGGCACAGGCTCCTTCCTGCCTGGATTCAGATGTGGATCCTGTGAGGACAGGCTAAGGGGACTTGGGCTGTTCAGCATGGAGAAGAGAAGGCTCCAGAAGGACGTTAGAGCAGCTTCCAGTACCTGAAGGGACTACAGGAAAGCTGGAGAGGGAATTCTTATGAGGAATCCTAGTGATAGGACAAGGGGGATGGGTTCAAGCTAAAATAGGGCAGATTAGTTCAGATCTGAGGGAGAAATTCCTCACTGTGAGGGTGCTGAGGCAATGGGACAGGCTTCCCAAGGAGGCTGTGGCTGCTCCATCCCTGGCAGTGTTGAAGCCCAGGTGAGATGGGCCTCTGGGCCACCTGGTCTGGTGAGAGGGGGTTGCAGGGAGTTGGAACTAGGTGATCTCTGAACTCTCTTCCAAGCCAAACTATTCTGTGGTTCTGTGGTTGAGAAGATTCAGCTTCCCTGCACACAGAGATGCCTCATCTTACATATGAGCCACTCCTACAGCTTTGCAGACAAGCTGTAGGGCAGCAGCACCTCAAAAGCTTCATGGCTAGAGGGCAGCATCCTGGCTTGGCAGAGCTCAGTTTTTGACCTTACTGGGATTCAGAGGATGGCAATGCCCCTGCTTGTGGGGGTTTTCCCTCCGGGATGCCAGGGCCACTGTTTCCTGCACTGTATAGAGCAGCTGCAGCCGTGGTGGTCTCAGCTTGGGAAGACTCAGTGGGGAAGGCTGCTCCCACCATGCAGGGAGCAAAGCTGAGCTCCACACCACCCCACAACAGACCCTATGAGGAGAAGAAACACCATGGAGAAGCGTTTCTGCACAGCCCTGGGAGCTCTTCCAGGAACACACACGTACCGTAAGAAGCTGTGAGGTGGCGGGGCTGCCTCTGTGTGGTTTGCAGCTGCAGTTCCTCCTCTCTGTGGCCCCACGCAGGTCTGTAGAGTTTCCCAGGAGTAAAAGCAGCGTCTTTGCACTTGCTCATCCTTGTGTGGAAATGAGGATCTCTGGCCTCTGAAGGGGCCTTCCCAGGGTGGCTGCCTTCCCTGCTGGCTATGCCTCTCCGACACATCATTCTCAACACCCTCATCCAGGTAGCCCCTCATGCCTTTTGAGCTCAGCTGTCCCCGTCCATGAGCTTAAGGGAGCCAGCATGCAGCCTTCGGATGGGATCACATGGTGATCTCTGCAGCCAGAGAGGTGAGACAGCCCCTGAGCCCTCACTCTGGCCAGAGATGGAAGAGGCTGGGCTTCGATTTTGTACAGCAGAGGACAGCAGCTTCAACTGCACCCAGCAAACCAGACCATCTGCCGCTGCCGGGCTCTCTCGCGCTCAACGTTTCATCTCGCCTCAATGTGCTTCTGCCTCCAGCAAATAAAAGACCCTCCACATCTTGGACAAACTCTGATTCGCACTGGATCTGGCGTGTCCTCCACACACTCCTCCTGGCCCCCCACCATGGTCAAGTCCAGAGCTCAAAGCCTAGATCAAATGAGAGGTGGGTTAGGCACTTGGTGCTGCACTGAGTAGGGGGACGGGAGGATAGTGGCTGTTTGAGAAGCACTTGGCCCCAGCAGCTGCTGGGGTTTCTGAAGCAGCTCCTTGCTCCGCGTGCACAATGGGACTGCCCGCACGCACGCATGCCATGCAGCTGCGGCTCTGGCTGTGCAAACTGTGCTGGAATCCTTCCCTGGAGCTGGCTGCCCGCTGCCCGTCGTGTGCTAGCATCCAGCTCCCCCAGCAAACAACCACATTTGGCTCTCATAGCTGACCCCATCCAGGAGCTGGGCATCACCTGAATGAAGCTCCTTCTGCCCTGCCTGGCCCTGGTAGCAGCAGAGAGTGAGCCTGGTGCCTCTAATCTCTATGACCACCATGTCTGTGTGAAGTTTGGGTGGATTTTCTTGGTGTTGGCGTAAAACTCTTGGAGCGAAGGCTGTTGGAGCAGGGTAGCTCAGGAGGTGGGAATTGGTTGAAGAATCATTAAGGTTGGAAGAGACCTCCAAGATCATCAAGTCCAGCCACCAGCCCAACCCGACTAGGGCCACTAAACCATGTTCCCTAGTGCCACAAACACCAGATAACTTTGTTCCTGACAATGAGTGTAGACACAGATCAGGTAGATGGGGTCTGACAGCTCAAGTGCTTGAGATGATGTCAGCCTGTGGTGTTTTCCGTGACTTGCACACATGATCTGAACCAGTAACTCTGTGTTTTCACTGACAAGCAGTAAAGTTCCCTGGCCCAGCCCTGTGGCAGCTGGTCACATCTTCTTCGCTCTGTAATTAAACTTTTTCATGATTCCTGCTGTAGAAATTTGTTGTTTATAAGCCTGATACCTCAGACAGTTCAGCCTTTCCCCCCCAGCTTTATTGAGGACGGGCAGATCGCCGCAGTGCTCTTGCCTTGTGTCGATCACATCCCGCTCCTCTCGCTTGACTGCGCTGGCAGAGCTGTTTCAGCAGGGCCAGAGTATGCACCACTGTCTGAATTAAGCCCCGTGAAACCGCATCCAGCATTCCTGGAATATTAGAAATAACCCACTAAGCTCGGCACTGGATGAGGCAGCACGAGCACATCATGCCCAGGGACCTGCTGGGGAGGTGGATTGGCAGCAGAGCAGCCAGCACAGCTGAACCCTCCACATAAGGGGCTGTTTGTCTGGCTGAATTGTTAAGCCCCATTGACAATAGCAGCTCCCTCCGCTCTCCTCACACACTCGAGGAACTGTGGTGGCCACACACTGATCCCTTCTCTTGTCTTCAGGCACCACATTAGGGTTATTCTTCCCCGAGTTCCTCTGACAGGCTGTCACCTTTTGTTCTCACTCTCCACAGGTGTATGAGTGGGCCTTGGATGGGATGCGGCACCTCGCCTGCATCAGCATGGAGGACTGCAGCTCTGCTGAGCACTGCGCCAGCGTCATCAAGTGCCTGGAGAGCTATAAGGAGCAGCACCCAGACATCAGCAACGCCCGCTTCCAGGAGATGAAGGAGCTCGCCTGCGAGCTCAAGAGTGACAAGGGACTCAAGCAGTGGAGATTTGCCTGGTCAAAATGCCAGGAGACCAAGCTGGTCTTTGAAAAGAAACTTGAGGCAGCTCTGAGAACAAGGAGGTCTCTGCTCTCAGACCACAAACCAGTGACGGGGGAGCAGCCCCAGGCTGGCAGCGAGTCCCACCGGCGGCATTCCGAGGGGGCCACCCCCACATCCCAGTGGGACAGGACTTACGGTGCAGCCCGCTGCTCCAGCAGGCCCAGCGGCTATCCAGGCTGGACTAAGGAGAAGACTCCCTCACCCTCCCTGAGCTGCCCTGGTGATGCCAGTGCTGGGGAAGAACTCACCAGCCAAGCTGCTGTCAGCCCTCACTTGAGCAGAGTCTCTTTTGCCAGCGGGATCTCCAAGTCTCTAAAGCTGCCTGAAGAAAAGGCAAATCTGGAGAGCATATTAGAAACCCTGGAGGTGAAGCCATCCTGCACTTCCACTCCAGCCCCTGTGAAGCTGCCTCCCAGGAGGATTCTCCGCAAGGCCCAAAGCTTCGACCTGCCTTGTGGTGAGAGCCTGTGGTCGGGCTGCCAGCGGACGCTGAGTGAACCAGCCAGGTACGGCAACACCGGTGTCTTCATCAAGGGACTGGAGGTGAGCAGCACCGAGCTGGTGGACAGGACATTCGCGCTGCGGCCGCAAGCAGCTCATAGCTGGGCTGCTGAGTGCCAGCTGGAGGGAACACGAGGCTGCCTCACCCTCTCAGAAGCCAAGAGCTGGGGCAGGTAAGTGGTTGTGACCCTTTGATCTGCTGCTCTTCCCCTTTCACCCACCAGTTTCTCCTCTGTAACTGGGTAAAGAGCAGATCCCAGGCAGGGGAGGGGGGTCACTGAATATTGCTGGCATTGGAGCATGAGGGCTTGCAGAAACATAGTGACCTAGAAAACCAGTGGGGTGGGTGCAGTGGGACAGTGCACTATCCCACAGGGTTTTGGGGGAGTTGTACTGGTAGGGAGGCACTTCCAGTACTCTGGGACAGCAGCTTAATGGGTAAGAAGGTGTTTATATTTGCCTTTTGGGGCTGAGATCCCTGTTTTGGAGACCATCAGCTCTGCTCTCTTCTTTGTCTGCCCTTTTGTGGATCTCAGTGTTGTCATACTGCAATGTGCTGAGGCTGTGGAGTGCCCGGGACCTAAGCTGCTCCTGAAAGGGGGGTCACCAGGCAGGTCCTTCAGCCAGTCTCACTGGAAAAGATTTTATCAGTGATGGTGATAGAGGTGAGGAATGAGTGCCAGGAGCTGGCTTGGGGGAAAGCTGAGGCAGGCAGATAGAAGCGGTGATTATGCTTGGTGCTGCACTGCCTCACAGTGGAAACCTCGAGCACCTCAGAGTGATACTTTCAGAGGCGCACTAGGAGCTGCTCTTTGCTGGTGAGAGGGTGGGAGATTTGTCAGTTTTACTGGAACAAGCCCAAGACCTCCTGTTGCCCCAGAGTTAACGTTTCCACAGGATCAGTCGTGAGCTTCACAAGTGCTCGGGGTCACAGCTGGTGCAGACAGTTGTGAATCTGAGCTGGGATGGTGCTGAACGATCATCTGAACTCCGTGTTAGGTGTTAGGAAGGGCTGAGGTAGGGGTAGCCCAGTGCTTTACACCCTGCTGGGTCCCTTGAAGGCCGGGTGTTTTCCCTTGCAGCAAACTGCGGCACATCATTGACGAGATGGTGACCACAGAGCGGGAGTACGTGCGATCGCTCTCCTACATCATCGATAGCTACTTCCCGGAGATGGAGCGCCTTGACCTGCCCCAGGACCTGCGTGGCAAGCGCAGCGTCATTTTTGGCAACCTGGAGAAACTCTATGACTTCCACAGCCAGTATTTCCTGCGAGAGCTCGAGAGCTGCTGCAACCACCCACTGCGGGTCAGCCACTGCTTCCTCCGACATGTAAGGAATCAGCCCCTTCTCCCCAGGACCAGGGTCCTCCTTGGCTCCCGTGTACTGCAGGGCATCCGTGTTTGGCTGCTTGTTGGCGTGCGGCTCTTTGGGATGGAAGGACTGCTCCGTGCTGATTTGGTTTGTCCCCCTGCCAGCTTAAGTGCCACATGGGACTGGGATGACTCTGCGAGGCCAAGCCCAGGCAGCAGCAGATGCTCTTTGCCAGCAAAGCTGAACACCTGCTTCTTACAGCCCACCTGCTTCTGCAGGGGTGTCTCTTGCCTTGTTGCCTGTCTATGGTGTCAGTGTGGGATGACTTGGGTGAGCAGAGCAGTCCAGACCTGCTGCCCTGGTTGTCGGGTTGCTGCTAAGGAGAGGTGTGGGGCACTAGCCTTAATCTCAGCTGCCCCACGTCGCGTTTGCTGCTGCCAGGTGAATGATACCTGCTGGGGGTCTCACACGGGGATCTCTTTTGCAGAAAGACCAGTTTGGGATGTACGCGCTGTACAGCAAGAACAAGCCAAAGTCAGACTCGCTGCTGGCCAGCCATGGGAACACCTTCTTCAAGGTAAATCCCCACAGCGTGCATCACCACCGCTCTGGGTGTCTGGGTCCCCCCATGTGTTTAAACAAGACCACCCTCCCTGCATGTGTAAGGGGACAGGTAGGGACATTGTGAACACTTTGGAAAGGAGACCTGCTCTCAGTAGCAGCTGTCGTTTGGCCTTACTCTTCTCTGCAGAGTGAGTGGAGTTCCCAGCTGGAAAAAGCTGTGGGTGCCAGCACCTGCCTGGTGATGCCGGTGCAAGCTGCTGCTCTCACTCTCTGCTGCCTTTCTCAGTTCAAGCAGGTACAGCTTGGCGATAAGATGGACCTGGCCTCCTACCTGCTGAAACCCATTCAACGCATGAGCAAATATGCCCTGCTTCTCAAGGACCTCATCAAGGAGTGCAGTGAGGCACAGGAGCAGGAGCTGGGCTACCTCCGTGCGGCTGAGGAGATGGTGAAGTTCCAGCTCCGGCATGGAAATGACCTGCTGGCCATGGATGCCATCCGTGACTGTGATGTACGTTCTGGTATCCTCCCCTGCCTAGGATGGGACAGAGCCACACCCTTTTCTAGACCTGGAGTCTTTGGATTGCATGGTGATTGTTCCCTCAAAGTCCCACAGTGATCAGGGTAGAGGGATCCAAACTGATGCTGATGCCAGGACTCCACTCAGAATAAGCTTGGTGGGACTTGAAGGAGAGGCGTGTGAAACGGGAGAAGGAGAAACCCCAGAGCTCAGGGTGGAAGAAGGTGCATGTAGGGCAGGAAGAGCTGAGGACTGGCCTTCTGAGCCAGATGTACTGCTAGCAGTTTGAGGGACTCCTTGCCTCTTCAGCTCTCTTCTTTCCCTCAAGAGAAAGCTCTGGCTGCTGTCTCCACCTCAGAAGTTGTCCCAGATCTGTACAGGGTGACAGCAGAGGGCCATCTGGAGGTTCTGTCTAGGAGAAAGGTGCATCTCTCCCTTGTGCTCTGGGCCGGCTGTTTCAGCCTGATGTGGCCTCTGGCAGTGCCACATGGCCCTACCTCTTCAAGAACCCTCCTAAGATGACAGGTAGCTGACAGTTCTTCACTTCTGGGACCCTGTGCTCCTGTCCAGGTCTGGGGCTGCCTGATTCCACTGGGGTCTCACCAGGATGTTCCTGTCTGCAGGTGAACCTGAAGGAGCAGGGGCAGCTGGTGCGACAGGATGAGTTCACCATCTGGCTGGGCCGTAGGAAGTGCCAGCGACACGTCTTCCTCTTTGAGGACCTGATCCTGTTCAGCAAGCCTAAGAGGATCGAGGGTGGCTTTGACGTGTACATCTACAAACGCTCCTTCAAGGTAAGGGCAGTCCTGCAGCTCCCTCTTGTGCAGGAGATGTCTGTGGCTGTTTACCCCATAGACACGAGGCCCTGAAGCTGGGGAAGCAGGAGCAGAATTGCTGCTCCCACCACTAGAAAGCCTTCTCCAAGCTTTGCAGTGAAGCCAGAAGAAAATACTTCACATATCAATGCCTGTGCCTCTTCGGCATTGAGATGTGGAGCCAAGCTCTCCTGAGGGACAGGCAAGGGAAGGGCAGTGTGTGTGTGGCAGGGTGGGGATGCTGGCTCTGGATGAAGCACTAGGAGCTGCCTGGACTGTGTCTACTCTTCTGTCCATAAGCTACGTCCCCTATGGGGTCTGCTGAGCTGGGGGCAGCTCTGGCATAGAGCACAGATGGAGTTCATGGAATCATAGCATGCACTGGGTTAGGAGGGACCTCCAAAGGTCATCTAGTCCAACCCCTCTACAACAAACAGACATCTCTTAACTGATTGCCCAGAGCCCCATCCAGCCTGACCTTGAACGTCTTCAGGGATGAGGCCTCCACCACCTCTCTGGGCAGCCTGTTCCAGGGATCCCCCAGCCTCAGATCAAAGAGATTTTTCCTAATGTCCTGTTAACCCTTTCTGCTCCTGCTGGAGCTCCAGTCGATGCTTCTCTCTTCCTTCTCTTGGCAGACTGCAGACATTGGTCTGACAGAGAACTCCGGAGACAGTGGCCTGCGCTTTGAAATCTGGTTCCGAAGGCGAAAGTCCAGCGACACCTACATCCTCCAGGCCAGCTCAGCAGAGACTAAACAGGCCTGGACCAGTGACATCGCCAAGATCCTGTGGCAGCAGGCAGCCCGCAATAAAGGTGTGATTACTTCCCGTGGCGTCTGTGCCATGAAAGGTGCGGGAGCCCTGTTCAGCTCTGCTGTCCCAAGCAGGTTTGGAGCCTGTGAGCTTCAGGAGCATGTGCTGGGCTTGGCTGGGCATGACCCTCCCTTCCTCCTCAGCCTGAGCTCTGTGTGAGTGTAGACACCCACCTGAACTCCATGAGAGAACCAGGAGATGCTAGCACAGAGTTCCCTGCCCAGCGCACCCAGGCTGTGATGAGTGGCCCCTGCTCTCCCCCTCGTCTGGGATGCTGCTGGATGCCCCAGTCAGGCTGGCTGGGTCCCTCCTTTCTGCCTCAGGCTTTCCCGCTTGGCAGGACTGAGTTGCTTGGCCAGAGTGGGGCATGATTGCTTATCCCTGAAGCCTCCTCAGGACTGGGGAGCACAGAGAGAACAGATCTATTCTCACCTGAGTCAGCCTCACACTGTGGCCATGGGTCTGCTTCCTCTCCAGAAATCCGCATGCAGGAGATGGTGTCCATGGGCGTGGGCAACAAGCCGTTCTTGGACATCAAACCCAGCGAGGCGGCAATCAGTGACCGCGCTATCGACTACATCATGAAAGGCCGAGGTATGTGCCAGCCATCCTAGTCCCCCTGCTCCCCATGAACGTGGTGGGGCTGCTGCTCAGGGCTCTTCTTGTGATGTTTTCTGCCAGGTGCCAGGACCAGAGCATCCATCGCGGTGTCTCTCTTTGACCATTCAAACCCGTACAAGAGGACGCCAGCGCAGCTCTCGGCCAACAGCAACCCTGCTGTGTACAGCCCATCCTCCTCCTCCCTGCTGGGACCCCTCAACCTCCACATGTACCTGGACCAGGCTCTGCTGCCAGCTGTCCTGGCCCCCAGCCGCCCCTTCGACATTGGCACCTGCATTGAGGAGGACGAGCTGGAGCACGAGACCAGCAGCCAACCGTCACTGAGTATGTACGGGCCCTACGACGGGCTACTCAGACTGTGTCTCCTGTTAGGGTGAGGATTGCCCTGCCCTTCTCTGCCAGCTCCCTCTTGGCTTCCCCAGGGTTCAGTTAGCTTGCACACAGGGAGTCTCCTGCTCTGGAGATGTTCCAAGCCCATCAGGATGCATTCCAGCGGGATCTGCTCTAGGGGATCCTGCTTTAGCAGGGGGTTTGCACTGGATGATGTCCAGAGGTCCCTTCCAACTCCCTGTCTGTGGTTCAGGGATTTTGCTGCCTGTGGCTTTAGAGAGCCAGCCAGTAGTGTGGCCAGGGGTGGCCGTATTAATTGTGACACAGCATCACATCAGCCAGACTGATGATTCCTGTCATCAGAGTGACTTTCCTCTCCTCCCTCAGCCACGGAGAGCTCCGAGTCATCTCACTGCATGTCAGGCAGCGGCTCCAGCGGCTCCGACAGCGGCTGTGTCTCCAGCATCCCACAGGAGAGCTTCTGCGAAGACGTGGGCTCCCCACCCTACATGCCTCTGGCCTCCCAGCACAGCTCAGCCATGGAGGAGAAGCCCAGGTTCACGAACAGCCAGTACATCTCCGCAGTAAGTGTGAGTGGCTAGAGCACTCCTTGCCCACTTCTTGCCCACTCTGACGCTCCCTCCCTGCTTCAAGCCACTGCTTCTCACAGGGGGACTGAAGGTGCTGCTTTTGGGGTCCCTGTGGGGAAGTGACCATCTGCAGGAGCCTCTCCTGTGGTGGTCCTGATCCCTGAGGAGATAGACTGGAAGGGGATGTGTGGTGCTGGAGGCTGCTCCAGGCACACATTACTGCCCCACAGAACCTCCTGGTGCGGATGTGGCTCTGCTGCCAGTGGCACCCAGCGCCTTTCCTGAGAGGTTTGCCCCTTTCTGGGAGCAGCAGTGAGCTGGGGAAGCAGGAGCCTGTCACTCTGTGCCTACCCTGATGTTTCTCAGAGTTCTCAGCCACTTCCCTTCCCACTACGTGGTGTCACAGTATCACAGTATTACCAAGGTCAGAAGAGACCTCATAGATCATCAAGTCCAACCCGTTACCACAGAGCTCAAGGCTAGACCATGGCACCAAGTGCCACGTCCAATCCTGCCTTGAACAGCTCCAGAGTTGGCGACTCCACCACCTCCCTGGGCAGGCCATTCCAGTGGCCAATGACTCTCTCAGTGAAGAACTTTCTCCTCACCTCAAGCCTAAATTTCCCCTGGCGCAGCTTGAGGCTGTGTCCTCTTGTTCTGGTGCTGGCTGCCTGAGAGAAGAGAGCAACCTCCTCCTGGCCACAACCACCCCTCAGGTAGTTGTAGACAGCAATAAGGTCTCCCCTGAGCCTCCTCTTCTCAAGGCTAAACAATCCCAGCTCCCTCAGCCTCTCCTCATAGGGCTTGTGCTCAAGGCCTATGATGTCCTGATGCTGTTGTCCTCTAACCCTGTGCTAATGCTGCCCTCTCTCTTCTACAGAAAGCAGGCCAGGTCTCCATAAGTCCCTCTACAATAGTGTGAGCCTCTCTGCACACGTTTACTGCCTGAGGAAGCAGAGTTGTTGTAAGTAGCCCTGGAAAGGGATTTTCTAACAGCTCTGAGTGCTGCTCTGAGGAGAACCTCACCCTCCTCTTCTCCGTGAGACATTTCCCACACCCATTCCTGACTGGGCTCTCGTCCATCTGAGGCTTAGAGGAGACTGGGCTGCTGCCTTCCTGGTTTGGAGAAGCAGAAGCAAAACCCCTTTCAGGGAGCAGTGGCTCTCAGGCCCCACCAGGCCAGCTGTGCCCAGCAGAGCCGCTGCCCTCTGACCACTGCCCAGCTCTCTAACCACTAATCTGCCTCCCGCGGCTCTTTGTCAAAATTCCTGCTCCTCCTCAGACTCACCAAGCTGCCTTGTGGAGGCCATGGTGTCCTCTCTGAGCTGGGATTAGCCCTTTGCACACCACGAGGCAGAGGAGGCTCCTCGGTTTTGGTCAGAGTGTCTGAGAGAGCTGCCAGCAGTTGCTCCAGTGTTGGGATTTCTGGAGGACGTCTGTGAGGAGGAATTGCTGTGGAGCTGAGCCGGGCCAAGCAGAGCCTCCTGCACGGGGGCAGCAGTCGTGTCCCACTCGAACCAGCCTCGTTCTGCCTCAGCTTTCCCCCACTTTTCCAGAGCCCCCCCTTTGGGGGTGAAGGTGACAGACAGGATGCAGGGTGGGAGACAGCGATAGGTTTGGCGCTGGGGGGGGGGGTCTTCCGAAGGCGCAGGGGCATGAGTTCAGCTACAGGGAACCAGATGAGGGTTAAATTTGTGATTCAGAGCCCTTCTTGTGGGGTGGCCGCAGACGCATCAGGGTTTACTGTCCTGCTGCTGGGCTGTAGCCTGTGGGCAAGCCCCAAGGTGGAGTGAAGCAGGGCACACCCCCTCTGAGGTTTTACCAGCAGAGCAGTCTCTTTGCATGAGATCACAGTTCAGACAGACGGTGGGGTTGGGCCGTTCCCGATGGTGCAGCTACTCTAACCCCTTCCACCGGTGCTGTGTTCCAGGTTTGAGGACCGTTTCAAACTCCCAGCAGAACCGTCCCCTCAGAGCCTCTGACCAGCAGGAGGAGGCAGTCTTCACTCAGGAAGAGAGAGTTTTTTTCCATGTGATCAGGCTCTTCCAAACAGCCCCAACCTTTGGCTGGGGGGGGCATCAACCACCTGTAACAGCTTTGGCGTTGGATGGGACCTTGGGCCTCTGAACCTTGTTAGCCCTAATATTTATGAGCAATAAGTACCACAGCCATTTGGAAACACAAAGTGCATTATTTTTAAAGCTTGGAGCTGTACAGATTGATTGTTGTTATTATTGTTGTTGTTTTTTCGTTGTTATGAGTGACTCTGTTACTTATTTGTTCTGCAAGCTGCACATTTTATAAAGGTTTTCCTGATGGGCCCAAGGAGACCCCGAGATATTTAAGAGAAGCAGCATGATGTTCTGTTTCAGGGTTGTACCGACCTGGCGCTCCAGATTTAACGCCCTTCCTGATGTTCTAAGTAAGTCTGTCGTAGCGATAATTTATTTTCTCAGCTTAACCCTTCTGTTTTCATCAAAGCGAGCTCGTCGTTACGGTGGGTTCTTTCTCCTGACGAGTCTTTCCGGTGCCTCAGCGCTGAGCTTGGCTCTGTCCTAACTGACTGCCGGCACTTCTGCTCTCCCTGTGCGGTTCCTGTGCTCACCCGCTGCTGTCAAACCCTGCAGAGCTTCAGCACCAGCCCAGGGGAGCATCCTTGATACCACCGGGAAGGCTTGAGAAGCAGGGAGTGCAGAGGCCTCACCAGGAGGAAGGAAGAGCAACGTGGAGGGCAGGAGGCACAAGGAGCCCAGTCTCCTGGCTCTAATCTAAGCCCTTCATCCCCAGCAAGTCTCTGCCCTGCCTGGTTGGGTTCCAGTTGCTCAAGGTTGGTTGTCCCAGCCAGCCAAGGTTTTAGAGCAATGGGGACTGGCCGCTGCGTTGCCTCAGCCTCTCACGGGTTGCTTCAGTTCCACTGTCATGGCTTGTTGGGGAGCTTTGGAAGGTGGTGCAGCTTTGAGCAGCAGGCTCTGAGCATCAGGGGCTGGTTGTAATGGTGAATGGGGGTCTGAACTGGAGGACAAACTGTGTTCTCGTGTGTGAGTCCTATCAAAGCTCCTTCTCCTGGCCCCTGGACTTGGAGCAAAGGAAAATTTGGGTTTTTTTCTGAAGCCTGTAGTTTACTCCTGGCCATAGCAGAGCATGTGAACACAGCCCTGTCACATTTACCCCAAGGACACATGATGGAGCAGGAACTTCTTTAGCTTCAGCATTCTTGCAGGAGCTGCAGAGTCACAGCTGGGGGAGGCTGAACCTCACGGCCCACCCTGACAGCCCCTCTTTCCCCACACGTGGGCTTTCCTGTCCCATGCGTACAACTCTCCGTTATTCCGAACAAGCTGGATGCTTCTTACCTCCTTATTGTCCTTTCAGACAGCAGCGAGAACACAGTTTGACCCCTTTGTACCAAACCTTGTGGGACGCAGTCGATTTGATGCTGCTTTTAGAATTGACGGTGTTAATGCACAGTTTCGGGGCTGCACAGGCAGCACCAGCTCGCGGCACAAAAGAGGGAGGGAGCTTACTAATGCGACAAGGGAAACGTGGGACTTCCTGGATCTCTCCGTTTCAGAGGTTTCGGCATTGCTGGAAAACAAAAACCCCAAAACTTCAGTAACGTTTACCCGACACTGTTTTTTCAGGGTTTGATCGATTTGTCTAATAAAGGTTATTTTCTTTACACGAATTTCCTTGGCGTCGGCTCTTGATTTCAACCCAGGCAGCAGCACCATTGGAGCAGTTCTCCCAGCCCCATCTAGTGACCGACTGCGGCCTCCTGGACCGATCTGTGGACGGAGGGAGAGTTGTCTTCTCCTCCGTAAGTCCTCCTTGCTCCTCTGTTCTTGTACCAAGGCGGTTCCCCAGACAATCTTTCCTGCCTGAGAGCAGAGGGGGCAGATGAAGGGTTTTCCCGCTGGACGATCCCCGCTTGGCTTTCCCTGCCCTATGAAAAAGCCAGAATTCTGAAGACCGATGCAGTGATCTCATTGCAAACGTCTTTGTGTGCCACAGCTCTGCACCCACTGATCCCACTGCTGAGAAACGGGTTAGGGGCGACCTGGCAGTGCTGGGTCAGCGGTTGGATGTGATGAGCTTCAAGGTTTCTTCCAACCAAAGGAGGCTGTGAGGCTGAGGTGCAGCTCTCCTCATGGATACCACCTGGCACCACAGACATCTCATGGAATTGTCACAGAATCACAGAACATGAGGAATTGAAAGGGACCTCAAAAGATCTGTCAGTCTTTAGAGGATCATCCTGCCACAGCAGGATCACCTAGATGAAGTCACACAGGAACATGTCCAGGTGGGTTTTAAATGTCTCCACAGAAGGAGACTCCACAACTCTCCTGGGTATCCCTTTCCACTGCTCTGTCACCCTCACTGGGAAGAAGTTCTTTCTCAATATTTATATGGAACCTTCTACGTTCCAGCTCACGCCCCTTGGCCCTCGTCCTATCATTAGACAACACGGGGAAGAGCCTGGCTCCATCCTGACACCCACCCCTCACATATCTATAAACATCAGTGGGGTCACCCCTCAGTCTCCTTTTTCCAAGAGACCCAGCTCCCTCAGCTGGGTTTGGGTCAAGGTTTCCTTCCTGCTGAGGTTTGGGGTGTCGCATTCACTTCTCATTTCTCTTCGTTCTTAGACAATTGACCTGTAGAAGGAGGCCAAAGAATTTGTGACTTCAACAAATTTGTGCTGCTACTGACTTCATGACAAGTCCGTGTCTGTCACAGATTTATGTCTACAGTGGCTTGGTCGCCGTAACGCTGCGGTCACAGCAGGTATTCAAACACATCGCTGCCACCCTCAACTCAACCCCTGTGCCTCAGCTGCCGTGGCCAGAACAAGCTCCACATTCCACGCTCGACCTTTCTGTAAGAGCTCAACAGTCATTACCAGCTCGTTTTTAATTGGAATTAAGTTCAGCTCTTTTCCAGCCAAGATGATTCTGCAGTTCTTCTGGGCGCACAACTCTGTGGTTTTGGGTGCTGCTCACCCTGCAGAATCATTTCTTTTCCCAATGATTTGTATTCTAACTCGGTGCGTGAGGGAATGAGGCACCCGTGCTCATCAAGATGCCCTCCATGACATGGCCCACCTTGAGAAGAGCCCAAGCTCATGGTCATGCTGAGCTACCTGCTCTCCTCAAAGCTCCATCTCAGTGGCGCAAGAAATGCCAAGTGCAGGAAGACAGAGGTCAATGGATGGGGGAAGGTGTCACCTGATTTTGCCGTTTACCTCAAACTCTGCTGGAACAAAACCCCAGGAGAATGAGTTTCCCCAAGGCCACTGGTGAAACCTGTGACAATAACACAAGCAGGAGGTTGCCCCCCCTCCATACCTTTGTACTCCTGCTCCTTGAATCTCAACTACATCAAGCAGAGGCAGCGTCGCAGACTGTCTCAGCTAGAGAAGCCTTTCAAGCTTGTTGAGTCCCAACCATGAAACCAACTGTCCCAAGACCACTGCTAAACCCTGTCCCTCAGCTCCAGATCTCCACGACTTTCAAACACAGCCAGGGATGGCGACGCAGCCACACGGCAGGGAGATGTTTAAATCCAAAGCTAAAAACCTGATACCAATTAGAGCCCAAAAAACCTTCCAAATTCCATAGAAACATTTCTGTTTCGGTTTGTTTTCCGACACCCCTGCAGCTCCCTGCCAAGACGCCTCAGTATCTCCTTTTTTTGGGTTGGGGTTTGCTCAGGGTGTTTTCTGCACACTCCTCCAGGAACTCTTTGACAGATGCCCTTTTTTCCCCCCCCAGAAGGCGCTTTCAAAGGGTCGTTTCAAAACAGGGGCACCAGGGCTGCTTGAACTTGCACCACGCTCGTGGTCAGCAGTGTGCGTCAGGATCCCATGGGACAAGGGACAGACCAGGCTGCTGCTTTGGGCGCTGTGACCTCCAGGAATCGCAGACTACGTTACTTTAATTGGAAGACACCTCTAAGCTCATCACGCCCAACTGCCAGGTCCCCACTAAACCTCAGCACCACATCTCTGGGGCTTTTCAATCCCTTCAGGGATGGGGACTCCACCAGTGGAACCCTCTGCTGTGAGGTCAGGCTGGGAGAGTTGAGGGGGTTCAGCTGGAGAAGAGAAGCTCCAGGGAAACCTTGGTGCAGCCTTTCAGTGCTTAAAGGATCAGAAAGCTGGGGATGGACTTTCTAGCAGGGGCTGCTGTCACAGGACAAGGGATGACGGTTAAACTAAAAGAGGGAGATTCAGGCTAGAGAGAAGGAAGAAATCGTCGGTCCTGCGGGTGGTGAGACCCTAGCCCAGGTTGCCCAGAGAGGTAGGAGAAGCCCCATCCCTGGAGATATCCCGGGCCAGGTTGGACCTTTGGGCTCTGAGCAACCTGCTCTGGTTGGAGATGTCTCTGCTCACTGCAGGGCTGGGACTAGATGGTACCTTTGAAGGTCCTTTCCAACCCAGCCCATTCCATGATTCTCTGGTAGGTACAGACTGTGTTCAATGTTCTCTTGTACGAAGATCTTGTATCTTCCAGGCTGCACTTCAGGCTGCAGCACCTAATTCTTGTGTCTGGGTTTTTAGCTCCCTTCATCTTCCCATCTTTATCATCCCCAGTGTTCTTCCGCTTCTGCCGCAGTTTTTACATCAACAAGCCGAGGGCTGGCTCCTGCACAATGACATCGTCCCTCAAACCGCCCCTGTGTTGGGAAGATGGTCATTCAGTTAATTGAATTCCCTCTAAAATGGTCCTGAATCAGCGCTCCAGCCCACCACTGGCCGCAAGGAGCTGGCAACGAGCCACCGCCTGCACAGCAGTGATCAAACCAGCATCTCAGAGCAGGACTGTGAGGACCTGAGGTCCTTTGAGGATCCAAGGTTCTAGTCCTGGGTTTACACCTCTGAGAAAAGACCTGACCCCTGGGGACACCAGCTGCACCTTGTCTAGGCAGAGTCACAGCCCTGCCAGCGTGTTCGGAAGACGGGTGTCCACAGCCTGGCAGTGGAATGGAAAAGTACTGAGGGAGGCAGAGCAGGTAGTGCTCAGCAGAGAAGATGTTTAGCCTGGCCTGAGGCCAAGGACCTGATCCACAGACCGATGATCCCTGAGGGAGCAGCTCAAGTTCCTCTCGGTGCTCCCACATGGCAGCAGGAAGGGTGAGACCTGGATGGGCTTCTTGGTGTCTGCTGTCTCACTTTTCTACGAACAAACCCATGTCCATGCAGGGGAGAGTGGGTGCTGGAGGTGTCTCCTTGGGAACAAGGAGAAGGTCAGAAAGTCCTCTATAAGCTGTGAAGCAAGCGGTGGAGAACTTAAAGAGGAGCTGGAGCAGGTAAGGAGCACCTTCAGGATGGTGCTTGTCAGCGCTTGGCCTCCACCACGGCTTCACAGGCTTCAAAGAAGCTGCTTCTGTCCAGGATCCAGAACAGGGAGCCGCCAGCTGATGGCTGGGCTGTGCAGAGGACATCCCTCAGTCCCTGTCCTGGCTACTCCAGCAGCAACAGCTCAGTCCCTCTTGCTGCAATGGCCATGGATGAGCCAGAGCTGCTTTATTCAGGCTTAAAACCAGGCAGAAACCCCCTTCCCCATCTTGGTTTCCCAGTAGCAAAAGCCCATCAGCACTCGGAACCGCTCCTCAGAGCTGCCCCGGCATGGGTGCCCCCTCTTTGCTCCACCTGCCAGGAACAGACAGGAGATTCACACAGAACGTTAGCGATTTGAAGGGACCCCAAAAGACCATCCAGTTCAACCCCCCTGCCACAGCAGGATCCCTTAGATCAAATCGCACAGGAACCTGTCCAGGAGGGTTTTAAACGTCTCCAGAGAAGGGGACTCCACAACCTCTTTGGGCAGCCTTTAAGATCATCAAGACCAGCCATTAACCCAACTGAGACTGATCCCATGGGGCCAGTCCCACTCACCTCAGCCCAAAAGGTTCTTTCTTTGCGGAGCCTCTCCCTCTGCTTGAGGACAAGGTGTGGATAGCACCACGAGGCAACGCCAGGACCTCCTGAGTTTGCAGCAGGGCAACAGAGTCATCAAAGGGTTAAACCTAACATCAGCAACGTTTGGAAGAGCCATTGGATCTCACCAAGAGCATTTGGAGGCCAGCAGCTCACTCTGAAGGTAATAACTTCCCCCAGCCTGGCACTTGGAGGCACTGGCAGACCCTCACCGGAGGTGAGGCTGAAACCAGCCCAGAAGATGACAATCATCTCCTTCTCCAGAGCTTTGAAAAGCGGGTGGTGGGACACAGAAGGTGCCAAGCTGTGGGGTGCAGTCTGCCCAACCTACACATGGGTTCCCAGCACATCCCTCATAGCACAGGGGGCCCAGGCACCTGCAGAGAAACCCCACTGGGTGACTTAGGGAGCCCAGCTCCAGGCAGAAGACCATGGAGGTGGCTATCTGGGCTGGAGAGCCTGGCACTGCCCCCATGCCACAGGGTTTGGGGATGCCTGGGACTGGGGGAGCAGTGCTGGAGTGGCCATCCTGCCACACCCCAGAGCTGCTGTCCCATCCTAGAGCTGCCATCCTATCCTGGAGCTCCATCCATCCCACCCTGGAGCTCCATCTGTCCCACCCTGGATCCCAGCCGGTGGTTACCAGGAGCTGGGGTGTTTGGTTGCAAACAGAGCAGAGGCGGCAGCCAGCGCTGGTGTTTGTCTGCCTGCGGTTGCTCAGGCAACTCAGGTCCAGCCAGGAGCTGCCAAACCCACGGCCCAGCTGCCCTGTGGTGGCCTTGCCAGCCCTGCACCCCACAGCCCCCTGGGGCAAAGCGGCGAGGTCTTGCTGCTCAGCCCCACTGAACACAACCAGACCAGAGCACCAGTGGGGAGGGGGTTTTATTGCAGAGCCGGTTACAGTGCGGGGCTGCGACGTCCTTTGGTTCAGGCTTCGTGGAGGCAGCGGGAGGCCGTGGGACTGCGGGCTCAGAGACCTTTGCCGACAGCTGGGCAGCACCAGGCTCTGCTAGGCTCAGCTTAAGGTTAGGAGCATCTTGGCAGCACCAGCAGTACTGGTGCTGAGTCACTGAGGGTACTGGTGGGGAAAGGCCGGAGGTGGCTGTAGTGTGATTGGGGTGAGGTGAAGGCAGGTCCTGGGAGGTCTGTGGTGCCAGCAGGATGGGCAAGGGGGGGGTGCCCCAAAAGTCAGGGCTGAGGTAGGGAAGGTGCCAGTGGGGCAGGGTGAGGTTGCCCTGAGGAGCAGCACTGCTAGTACGGCAGGGGGTGCCAGGAGGACCTGGGGGGGGGAGGTGGTCACAGCACAAGGGAACACATAGATGCAGCACTGGGGCAGAGCAGATGGCCCAGTGACTGTCCTGATTGCCGACATCCCTCCAGCCTGGCGCTGGCCCCAGCGCAGCCCCTCCACATCACACAGGCTTGTCCCGGGCCCCTCTGTGGGCACTGGGCATGGAGTGGGGCAGTAGGTGCTGCAGACCCCCCCCCCCCCTACTTTTTCACTTTGGCATCGTAGGTGCCCGCGTTCTTGTAGGCGCTGACATAGCCACTGGTGTCCACGATGTTCTCCCGCCCGCTCTTGCCCTTGCCCTTGCCACTCTCATCAAAGCGCTCCTTGTGTGACCCCGTGTACTTGGAGGTGTCCGTCAACCTCTCCACGGCCCCCACTGTCTTGGCTTTCTGCCGGGGGGGAGATGAAACCCAAGAGTTAAGAATGTGCCCCCTCCCCTTCATCCCTCGGCTCCACACAAGCTTCTGCCATCCATGGAATATCCTGTTCCATGGGGAACAAGGGTCCCTCCCCTCCTAGCCACCTCACAGGCAGAGGGGGGGATCCTTCACTCACCGTGACCCCTACATTGATGGGCTCCTTTCCTGCCACCAGCTGGCAGATGGCTTCATATGCCTCCTCTTTGCTCTTGTCTTTAAATCTCTTGGGGGCCAGCTCCTCCAGCGCCTTCTTGAACTCCTCATAGTTGATGACACGGGCTGTCTTCCCCCTGAAAGACAAAACCCAGACCCGGCTGCCCTCAGCTGCACCTCAGGCATGATGAAGCTACATCTGGGAGATGCTCCTGTGCCCCATAACCTCAGACTCTCTTGGAATGAGGAGATGCCTGGACAGACGGTTGAAGCTGAGGGGAGACCTTGTTGCTGTCTACAACTACCCAAAAGGAGGTTGTAGAGAGGTGGGTGTTGGTCTCTTCATCTAAATAATTAATGATAGCTCAAGAGGAAATGGCCTCAAGTTGCGCCAAGAGAGGCTTGGGTTGGACATTAGGAGAAACTTCTTCCTGGAAAGGGGTCATCAGGCCTTGGAACAGGCTGCCCAGGGAGGGGGTGGAGTCACCATCCCCAAAGGGGCTCAAAAAATGTGCAGATGTGGCACTTGGAAACCTGATTTAGTGGGCTGGGTGGGGTTGGGTGACGGTTTGACTTGGTGATCTTGGAAGTCTCTTCCAACCTTTGTGATTCTGTGTGCGAGGAAGCAGGTTCCCCACCCATCTCCTGCACCCCGGTATGGAGTACCAGGTGTCACTCTGGTTTTGGGGACCCCAAAAACAGTACCAAACACTCTTCAGCTGCTGCTGTAACCTCCAAGGACCTGAGTCCACCCAAGCTCGGGCATGGACTGAGCCCAGGGCCAGCCCCCTCCTCTGCTAGGTGGACATGTCCAGGCGCACCTCAGCCAGCATCTGGGAGTAAGGACACAGCCTCTACACCTAATCCTGAACCTCCCACCCCCAAAATGCAGATTCATTTGATTACTGGGTCTCCAAAAGCAGCTACCTGATGTCCCCAAAGGCAGGTTCCTCCACACCCGGTGCCACAGGCATCCTGGAGGCACCACCCACCCCAGGCACCACCACTCTGACATCATCCCCCAGCCCAGAGCTCTCCAGTTCCTTAGGCAGCTGGAGACCCCCTAAGGAGCCAAATCACTTACTTCACCTTGGAGAAGACAATGTCCACATCGGTGCCGGTGACGCTCTTGCCATCGGTGACCTTGCAGTCCTTGCAGAGCTTGGCCCAGTTCTTGCCATTCATCTCCTGCCCCGTGGCCTTCGTGTCGCCGTAGATGGCGAATTTGCGGAAACTCTCCTCCAGGGAGGCCATCTCCGTGCTCCCGGCCATGGGGCTGCAGTGAGTGACACTGGGGGTCATTAACCCCCCCCCCCCCGGTGTGGCTGGATGCAGGGGCAGAGCTCAGGAGGGTTGGCCAGCGCAGGATGGCCGAGGGTGAAAAGGACTGGTGACAGCCCCGGGCAAACCCCAAATCCAAGAACCAGGACGTGTTTGGGGGACAGTCCTGGTCAAGAGCCGACGGCTGGGGATGGGGATGGGGGGGCGGCGCTAGTGAGAAGCAGATGCTGTGGACAGCACCCAGCACCCCTCACCCAGCATCCCGCACCCATCGCCATGCACGCAGCTCCCCTCACTCAGCACTCGGCACCTAGTGCCTGCCCGCAGCCTCTCGGCCACAGCAAGGCGTGGCTCCAGTCCTCAGAGCTGGTACCCGAAGGGTGAAGCGTGGGCACTCGCCCGCAGCCTCTCAGCCATAGCTGGGCGCGGCTCCAGCCCCACCCCAAGCTGGTACCCGGTGCCGGAGTGGTGATGAGGGGGTGGATAGGTGCAGGATGGGACCCCCTGGAGCCCTGGCGGGGGATCCCGAGGATCCGTTTCGGGATCGGAAGGGGCCGATTCGGGCGGTGCTTGGCGACCGTCCCCGCGGGGCTGCGGCTGCCGAGGAGCTGCTAGTCCCGGGGGTGCTCCTGCGGACCCAGGACTCCTCGCCCACTCAGAGGTGCTGCGAGGATGCCCGAGCAGCGCCCGGAGACGGGGGTTCGGGGGGCTTCCCCGGGATCGGGGCGGGGGCAGGCGTCACCCAGTTGCCCGCCCCAGTCACCCACCTATACCCCACCCCGCGGTCACTCACCCACCTCCTGGTGCCACTGTCAGCTCTGGGCGAGGCAAGGAGGGGNCCAGCCCAGGCACCGCCGGGGAGCGGTCGCGGGGCGGGGAGAGCCCCGGGAGGCGGCTCGGAGCGGGAGGGGCTGGGCTCCAGCATCCCGCTTCGTGCCTCCAGCACCCTGCAGTGTCCCACCATCACCCCAGATGGTCCCACCATCACTCCGCGAAGTTTCTCCATCACCCCACGAGGCTCTACCATACCCTATAAGGTCCTTCCACCACCCCACAAGGACTCACCATCATCCCTCGAGGTCTCTCCATCACCCAAGACCTTACCACCACCGAAAGACGCCCCACCAACACGACTCCGCAAGTTTCGTCACCTCACAAGATCTCACCATCACCTCATGAGATCTCTCCACCACTCTGCTACCACAGGCTCCCCGAACGTGGCAGCATCCCCATGCTCTGCCCCTCACAGGACTCCTGCCAATGTGCCTCTCCATAGAGGAACTGGCTCCTCTCCATGGGTGACATCATGGCCCAAAGGCCACTGCCCATGCTGGCAGGACAAATGCCAAGGGCCTGGCATGCTGAGCACCATGACAACTGCCCGTCCCCTCTGCAGCACCCTGTGGGATACCCTTGGAGCAACCCTGGGCTCGCACCACCACACATGGGGCTCCCAGCGGGCACAGCACCCAAATATTGTGGTTGCCATGGAGTCCCACCACAACCCACAGCCCTTACTCACAGCCCCACCTCAGCTGTTTGCCTGGGGCCTGCTCACACCTTGGTGCTGCCCAGGCACTCCCTGGCCAGGCCTAGCCACAGCATGGCCAGCAGCTGAGCTGCTCACCATGAGGGGATGGGGGTTGCTGCAGCTGAGTGGGGGTGTCTCAGTTCTGCTCTTGCACCCAGAGCCCTTTGCTCTGGGGTACAGACCCAGTGACCCTTCTTTAGGGGATCCTTTTCTAACAGGAGGCTTAGGCTAGATGATTTTCAGAGGTCTCTTCCATCCTCGTCATCAGCCTGGGATTCTGTGACACCCTCTTTCTCTTGGCTGAGGGACACGGGGTTTCTGTCGGGACTGTGGTGGCATCTTTTGAACAGAAAGAGAACTGAGCGACCTGGTTGTACTGGTCCTGGCTTGGAGCAGGGTCCAGAGGCCTCCAGAGGTGGCCATCAGCCAGCACTACAAGGCTGGGATTCGGGACCACTACCTGTACATCCCATCACGGGGTCAGTGCCAGGGCTGGTGTCAGAGGAGGACATGGCCACTCTGGGGAGCCCCACGTGGAACCCCAACCCGTGTTGTCACGTTCTCCCAACAAACCAGCAGCTGGGGAAGGGCAGAGGGCAACAAATGAGGCTGCCCCATGGAGGAGGGTGACTAAGCCTTGCTCGAGGTCCAACCTTCTCCTCAGCTTGCTCTCCAGCTCCTCACCATCAGGATCATCCAACCCCCCATGGCATCTCTGGCAGATCCGCGGGGCTGACAGTGGACAGGAGCTCCAGCATGTCAGCAGCTCCTCCGCCAGAGTTCCAGTCAAACCTGAGGGCTGCAGAACCCCAAGAGCTGAAAGGTGGCATATGG
Source organism: Rhinopomastus cyanomelas (assembly GCA_013400115.1). NCBI lineage: Eukaryota > Metazoa > Chordata > Aves > Bucerotiformes > Rhinopomastidae > Rhinopomastus > Rhinopomastus cyanomelas. The sequence goes on along the minus strand of VXBP01009567.1, from coordinate 426,160 downwards.
GGAGAATGGAGCTGGGGGCACCCAGGGAGGGATGGCAAGTTGCCCTGCAGGGTTGGGTTGAGCAGGTCAGGTTTCAGTTCCTAAGGGCCAGAGTTTGTTGTGGGTTTGTTGTCACCATGACAGCCCTGTTGGGACTGAGTTTGGTCCTTGGCTGGCTCCAGCTGTTCCTCACACAGCCCGGAAAAGGAAGCCTGGGATGACGCTGTGACTTGGCCCAGAGCCCTGGAGCTGAGGAGGAGCTTGCACAGGTCCCGATGCAACGGAGGAGAGCAGACACGGGGACTTCTCCCTTCTTGGGATTTCTCAGTAAAGACCGGGATGTTTCCAGGTTGTCTCCCGCCTTGGGGAGAGCTTCATGAGCCTCCTGACACCCGAAAGCTCGATGCCACCAAGACTCAGCTGCCAGTGCCAAGCTTAGAACCAAGCCTACATCCTCAGCGCTCCACTCGGCGCAGAGCTGCTGGCTCAGGCATGTGCAGGGCGGGATGAGGTTATGTGGGAACGCTGCTCCTCCAGCACGAGTTGCTACACAACAGAGAGGAGTGTTTCGGCGCTTGTGCAATCTGTGTATGGTCACCCCAGCAACGGCCCGGCCACAGGGGCTGTGACGGGGCGCAGCCAGGATGGGTGCAGTGCCACCTGTGCCAGCGGCTCACAGGCACACAGGAAAGGGGAATGGGGGGGAAACGCGTCCTGTCCCCGACCCCGAGGTGCTCTCGATGTTGAAGCAGAACACTCACCAGAAAGCATTTCCCAAAGGAAGGTACCTTTGGCTTGGAAAAGGTGGGTGGGAGAGTTGCTGAGGACGGGTGGTGGTGCCAGATGCTGGGGAGTGGCCAGGGGCCATGACTTATGATTCTAGAGGGCTTTCACCATCCACTGTCAACCTCAGGTGGAAACGGCTGGTCCTGGATGCTGCCTTCTGTGGATGGAAGGCCCCTAGTCTAGCAAACACCTTTTGCTTCACACTGGAGAAGGCACTCTTGGGGCCCTTCAGGAGTTCCTTCCAACCCTGACCATTCTGTGACATTTCTGTCAAGGTCCCCTGAGGCTGTTCCAGGACTTCTGCTAGCCTTCTGTCTGATGGTCTTGGCTTAGCTCCTGGTCATTGTGATCCTCCGGTGTCATGAAGGTATTGACCTTCATTCAGAGAAGCAGCCTCACCAGCCCAGCAGAAACCCTCAGGGTGTGAGTTTTAGGGTCACAAAAAGGCCAGAAAGGAGGTATAAAAGCGCCCAGGCTGTACCTGCCCTTTCTCTGCCCACCCTGGAAGGAGACGTAGACACCTCCCTCGCTCTTTGCCGAAGCTGATCTCTGCTTCCTCCAGGAAAGGCAGCCCCACCTAAGACCCACATAGCTTTGTGAAGAGCGACCCATGTCCCTCCAGCTGAGTAAGATGCTAAGCCCAGATGGCCCATCGGAGGAGTTGGGAAAATCTGGGGGGGAACCATCAACTGGACAGAAGAATGATGCCAAAGAAGGAGGAGACGATCCAGCCATAGAAAACTTTACTGTGGACAGACCTAGACAGGAGCTCCACGCAGGACTTTGGAGCTGGCTCTGTGTGAGCAAAGGGTGAGCAAACACTTGAGTTCTGCTCAGGTGCACCTGCTGGAGGGAGATTACTGATGGCTTCTGGGCAGAGGGACAGCCAGACACCACAAACTTGAGCCCAGAGTTACTGACAGGGGTCGTTTCCGTCATTGACAGCAGACGAGGAGAAACAATGGATTTGCCTAACCAGGATCCACTGGTCAGGTGTACTGGTCTCTGCAGACAAGCAGTGCCATTTCTGATGGTCCCACACACGTTTGGCCACAGCAGCAAGGGAAGCTGCAAGGAATGTTGACCACAGGCCAACTTCTCCTGCAAACAGAGACATAATGACCTCAACGGCTACTTGTGCTAGTCAATGGCTGATGGAATCGGATAAGAGTCCAGGCTCCTCACTCCAGCTCTTTCAGGAATCAAAATTCAGACAAAATCAGACAGTAACAGCCCTTCAATCAGTCCCCCAGCACTCTCAGGTCCCAACCAACACCTGTCCCTCACCCCACATCTCCAAGGCTTTGCAAACCCTCCATGCACAGGGATTCCATCACTGCCCTGGGCAGCCTGGGCCAGGCCTGAACAACCCTTTTGGGGACTAAGTTGTTCCTCAGGGCCAACCTCAACCTTCCCTGGCACAATTTGTGGCCGTCTCCTCTTGTCCTGTTGCGTGTTCCTGGCGAGAACAGACCAACTGCCACCTCACTCCAACCTCCTGAATTTCAGGGAGCTGTGGAGAGCAAGGAGGTCTCCTCTGAGCCCCCTCTTCTTCAGTTCAACCCCCACACTTCCCTCAGCTGCTCCTTCAGAGCAGTGGTGCTCCAGACCCTTCCCCAGCTCCACTACCCTTCTCTGGACTCACTCCAGTTCCTCAGTGTTCTTCTGGCAATTGAACCCAGGATTCAAGGTGGGGCCTCAGCAGTGCAAGAAAGCTGCACTACGGTGCATCCCCAGGCCACTGAGAAGGTGGAGCAGGTCACACCGCGCTGGGTACTTGGCTTGAGGGTGCACAGTGAAGAGCGGTGAAGGGACAAGACAATCCTGAGGTTACTCCCTGACCACCTGCTAAAGACCCCTCAGCAGACAACTGTCTCAGGTTTCCCACCTAATTGCCTGGAGTTGGGTAGGAAAAACATCTCCGTGTGGTCACAGCTCGATGAAGCAGAGGTTGCAAGGACGAGTTCTTCCCTCAGCACCAACACTGAGACACTTAACCAGGCTTGCAGCCTTCCCGGGAGTCTGCTCCCCTTTAATAAGGGGTGTGGAATGGGGCTTGGGGGCTCTCCTGGCTTAGGATGGTCCCTAGGCCTCTGTGGTATTTGTCCTTATGTCCTTAATGCTGGGATGGTGCCTGCCCCCATGCTGCTTGCTGGTGCGTTTTCTGTGCTGGGGCTCGCCTGTGCTCTCACTGGGCTGTGGCAGAGAGACGGGAGGTTCTCCACTGCTCTGACTTACAAACACAGTGGGAATCTTAGAGAAGAGCTGCAGGTCTCTTTCCACGTTGTGCTGGCAGCTTTTCCTTTTTACCTTGTGCCCCCAATACAGGTTCTTCTTCCTGTCACCTCTGGGATTGTCTGTGGACAAGTGATAGCGTGAAAGGTTATTTTTAGGGAGCCCATGAAGGGCTGTGGTCCCAAGGCGGGTCTGAGCTACGGGGATCTCCTCCATGGACTCGGCAGACTCAGAGTGATATTCAGAAGGGGGTCCTGCTGCCTGGATGAGGTTGATGCTGCTGCTACTCCCAGTAGCCCCTCTCGGGAAAGAGGCCGGTGCTATGAGAAGGCTGTGAGAAGACGAGGCGGCGGCCCCTGTGGGTGGGAACTCTATGGATGGAAAGAAAGGGAGAAGAAAGCTTGAGAGACACCACAGCCCCCAAAAGACATCAGGAATTCCAACACGGTTGATCTTGTAGTGTTAAAGAAAATTGTACACAAATATCTGTGCAAAATGTGCACGTGCACAGATTTCTGCGCTCTGGTCTCTCCTTGTTTCTGTGTGCCAGCAAGCGGAGCTGTTGCCTGGAGCTCTCTCACCTGACTGGGGATCTGCCACAAAGGGACATGGCCTGTCAGGTGATTTGGATCTGCTGTCCAGGGCTGAGGAAGGAGCTTTAGGCATCTTCTTTCTTCTTTTTTTCTGATGCTGTGAAAGCAAGTGGCCAGAGAGAGGGAAGTCATTTCATCAGCCCAAAGTACTCACAGAATCATGGGATGGTTTGGAAGGGGCCTGAATTAAAATATTCCAGCCAGTCCAACCCCTGCCATGAGCAGGGACATCTCAAACCAGAGCAGGTTGCTTGGAGCCACGAGGCCAAACCTGGCCTGGGATGTCTCCAGGGATGGGGCTTCTCTGGGTAATCTGGGCCAGGGTCTCACCACCCTCAGCACCAACAATCTCTTCCTTCTCTCTAGTCTGAATGTCCCTCTTTTAGTTTAACCATCATCCCTTGTCCTGTGACAGCAGACCCTGCTGGAAAGCCCATCTCTGGCTTTCTGATCAGCCTCTTTAAGCACTGAAAGGCTGCACCAAGGTTTCCCTGGGGCTTCTCTTCTCCAGCTGAACCCCTGCGACTCTCTCAGCCTGGCCTCACAGTAGAGGATTCCACTCTCAGAGCAGCATTTCTGGGGCTTCCTCCGGCCCCAGTGCAACAGATCCCTGCCTCTGCTGGGCTGAGTAGCCCAGAGCTGGATGCAGCCCTGTAGGGGTGTCTCATCAGTGCAGAGGGGAGAGGCACAATACCCTCCCTGACCTGCTCCCACACTGCTGGAGATGAGATAGGCAGAGGTTTTTTAACTTCTTCTTTTGAATTCCCCTGTTATTAATAACAACCACCCAACCCCTGATGATTCTATGATTAGGTATGACTACAGAGCAGGAATACTTTCTAGTTTAAGGCCAAGTAACTAGAAGAGAGGATCAAAGTCACAGCGCACAGAACATCCTGAGAGAGTCTCTTTTCTGCAAAATACAGGCAGAGCTGTAAAGGAAATGTTTTCATCATCTAGACGCCCAGACCCTGATCGATCAGCTTGGAAAAAAGTGAGAGGAAAACCCAACGAAAATTGGTAGGAAAATCAAGAGTGTAGAAATCATGACTTTGGGCAGTGGCTTCACACTTGAGCTGAATGTAGCTGATCTGTGCGTGAGCAGAGGCAGGAGGGCATGACTTATGGATGTAGAGACCGTGGGGCACAGCGGGCAGGAGAACGCGAGTGGATGAAGGTACCCGGAGCCCACGCCACATGAGACTCCTGCTTACCTGAGACACGGCCGTAAAATGGAGCGATGGGAGGCTGAGGGAGGAGCTCTGCTCCAGATCAGCTTCGCCGCTGCAGAGAGAAGAGTTTGGAAAGTCTAGAGCACACAGCAGATGCACCAAGTGATTCTCTTAGGCGTCACTGTGATGCCTGCTCGGTTGGCTCGTAGGCACCGGCCTGAGCGGAGCGCATCCTGCCTTGCTCAGGATCTGAGTGACAGGACAGTTCGGGCGGCTTTAAAGTAATTTTCATATAAACCAGCCTAACCAGAGTGTTCTAGGAAAGGGGATGGGAGGCAAATGCTCCAGCAGGTATTTACCCTCCTGAAACTCAAAGATTTCACCACGCCTTGGTCAAAACATTGACGCTCCCAAGTCTTACGGTCCACCAGGGACTTGGGTGACAATTTCCCGTTCACCAGACTTGCTGCTGGGAGACTCCCAGCCATGACTCTACTCACCCTTTTCCTGAAGTTACTGTGGAGAATTCATTTACTTGAATGGCAGGGTCTGTATGGCCAGAGGTACCTGAAAGAAGGTCCATTACCTAGGGAAAAAAAGATACACAGTAATGTTTTCACACACAGAGTGGCAAAGAGAGATTTCCACCACAGAGACATCTTCTTTCTCCTTCTCCAGCCACACACTAGCCATTTTCTGTCCCTACAGCTAGCACAGGCGAAGGTCAGAAGGAATTTGTTGCTTATGAAGATGGAGAACCAAGACAGAGCCCATCAGAGGCTCCTGATTCATGCATTTAGCCCAGCCAGGATTCCACGCGACTCACAATCAAACGGGAGCACGCTCAGCGAGACCAGTTCAATCATTTATTTGGACCACATTCAAATCAGCACTTTGAGCCTCCACTAGTCACACAGTGCCACCTCAGGAGTGAAGCGGTGAAGGCAAAAAATCCCTTTTAAATTCAAAATGAAGGTGGGGAACACGAAAACATAAAAAGCATAGGTTATTTTCTCTTTGTTGGGTGAATCCTGTATGGCTAGTAACTGAAGGGGGCTTTAAATGGTTCCCAAGAGACCCAGGGCTTCTGCCCTTCAAGAAATTTAAGAACAGTTGAAAAAAGAGGGGAAAGGGAAAGGAAAAGAAGGGCAGCAGGAAAGAAGCTGAAGAAGAGAAGGGTAGAAAGTAGTTTCTTGTTACTGAATAAGTTCATTAGCAGTCTGGACACTGGGTTCTCTGTAGTGCTCCAGCATCTCCCCCAGATGACCTGTAAGAAGGTGCAGAGATGAGGGACAAATGAAGGAGACCAGACAGAATCTGATGGCACTGCAAAGTCTTCTCAGAGGAAAGCAGGAGGAGCTGAACATGAGAAGGATTCAACGTGCACAGCATGCAGACAGGGCCACAGGATGGGCGTTTCGAAGGAGATTAATAAATCTTGAGAATATCGTGGCCAGCTTCTCCCCAAGAAGGGGAGGAAAGAGCTTTTTAAAATCCATTTTGTCTGCCTCAAGCCCCTATAAGTTCTGAACAATCAGAGCAGCCACAGAAAAGGAATGAATGCATTACAGCTGACTAGGAGAGAAAACGGAAGGAGATTCGATCCACAGAAAACTCAATGTTCCCTCAGTGTGACAAAAACGACTTCAGCTCCCACTCCCATGGGACACACCCCCGCATCCCCAAACACTGTGTGGCTGGAGGGGAGGCGAAATTAAAGAGGGGAACGTGGTTCTTGTCTCAGGGTGCACGGACAAGAAGTTCAGAGCTTCAGGAAAGTGAAAAAATTGCCACTCCAGCTCCCTGGTATGATCCAAATTCTGCCTTAAAGCATCACTTTGGGTTCAGGTTCTGCTTCGTTCCTCTGCCATGCAAGCATCTACAGAAGAACTGGTCCTTGCACATGCTCTTTTTGGTATAGGAATGGAAGCACAGGATGGGTATGTCCAGCCTGGGCACGAATCCTTTAAGCTGAATGACTCGATGATCTTTAACCTGGGCAAGAATCCTTTAATCTGGGCGAGAATCCTTTAACCTGGACATAGTCAAAGACTTAACTGCAGACAAACAGGGAAACCTGAAGCCAAAAGTAACAGCCAAGCTTGAATAAGGTTCAAAAATTGAGGCAAAGCATTTGTTTTTTCTTACTCCTTAGCCTGAACGAAGTTAAGACAAAAGCGGGAAGTGGATTACTTCAATTTCACACTTGCAACATCTTGGATCAATCACAAGGCATTTCTGCGTCCAAGTGACCGGCGGCTCTAGTCAACACATCCTACAAAAGACAAGTCACTTGGTGTTCTCCTCCTCCGGCCCTATTTGTTTGTGTTTATCTCTGGTTGCTATGTAAGACACAAGGAAAATCTGGTGGGTTCACATTTTTCTTAACAACATTACTGGGCACCATCCAGCTTTTTGCGTTCCCCACAGTACTAACCACAGCCCTGACACACAGAAAGACTCCTCTTCACCTTCACATGGCCTTCCAGGGCTTTGCTGTTTCAGACTCAGCGTGTTCACGCACAGCTCGACACGCACCAGCGGGGATGAGAGAGCATCATCCAACAGCCACATCCCACACACACAGTCCACCCCTGTTCTGCTGCGTTTTTGGTCTCGAGGAAAATCAGGTAACCAGGAAGTGATTAGAGCAAATGCTTCATTATTGTTTTAATTTGCACGGTAAGCAAAGCTTAAAGAGATGAAGCACCAAATATTTTTGTTGTTATGGAAACCTCTGTGTGAACCAAGAGTTCAACTTTTCCAAGGCAATGAAAAATTGTATATGAAGAGATGGGGTGTCCATATTGTACAGAAGGGGAATGAGCTCACTCCCCCCGTTTGCTTTGACAGGAAAAAATGATGAATCAGTCCAAAGCGGCCCCAGTGCCTCTGTTATCTACATTCAAGATGAACTAAATCTTGGGTTTAATGAATTTCCTACAAAATACAAAACTGGCTGCACAGGAGGTGCCTTCCCTGCATAAATCTGGATGTGAGTTACATGGGATCACAGAATGGCAAGAAGGGACTAGGAAGAATTTCTGTGAGGAGCAGCTGAGGGAGCTGGGGCTGGTTAGGCTGAAGAGGAGGAGGCTGAGGGAAGACCTTATTGCTGACTACAACTACCTGAAAAGAGTGTGTAGAAAGATGGGGATTTGGTCTCTTCCCACAAGGAACAAGGGATAGGACAAGGGGAAATGGCCTCAAGCTGCACGAGGGGAAGTTTAGCCCAGAGGAGAGCGTGAAGAGACATAGATCCTGAATGTTGGATTAGCTGAGCAGAGTTGGGCCTGGTTTGTGCTTGGATGGGAGACAACCTGTGCACACCAGGTGCTGTGGGCTTACCCTGCTCCAGCAGAGGTGGCTGTACTTAGATGATTTTTCAAGGTCCCTTCCAACCTGTAACATACAGGCAAAGTTTAGGTTGGACATCAGAAAAAACTTCTTCCTGGAAAGGGTCCTCAGGCCTTGGAATAGGCTGCCCAGGGAGGGGGTTCATTTGCCATCCCTGGACTTGTTTCAAAGTCTCTGAGATTCGGAGCTCAAGGTCAGGGTTTAGCAGCGGCCTTGGGACATCCAGGTCAAGGTTGGACTCAATCTTAGAAGTCTCTTAATGTAAATGAATGATTCTATGATTGTGTGAGTTGGTGGTCCAAACAGGAGAGAACTGGGCTGGCTCAACTGTTTTTTTAAAAAAGCTTATTCTTACCCAGATGAGATTCCCCCACTCTGTACACTACAGGACCGTAACAAACAGCCGTGATGACAGAGGAGAAAAGACCAGAACAAGTGGTGGAGAAATAGACTGAGTGGGATGGATTCCTCTGAAAGCAGAACTTGCTTATGCCCGAAGTTTTCATCAGGCCTTCTACTCTCTTGCATCCTACTCAAAGAATCTCTAAAGTCTTCAGCAGCTGCCTCTCAACTTTGGACCTCACAGAAGCAAAGGAAACTGGACACTGGATGAGCAGAGAGGGACTGAAAACACGAGTACCTGTGTGGGTTGCACTCGGGAGGGACAAGACTCCAGATGCTTCTCTGTCTCTTTCACCTCTTGCTGGGGACGCTGCTGCAGAATGTACTCATAGGTCGTCAGCTTGTTCCACACTGGAGGAAAGCAAGAGACACATCAGTGCAGGAAAAGGCCACTCCCTGCTCACCCCTATACAAACAGCCTCAATAACTACACAACCAGTCACCAGAAACATGGAGCGAGTGACATGCTAACCCAAAGGTACCTCTTCACTGTCTTACTCCATCCCTATTGCCATCAGGTGTCAGCAGAGTTTCCAGCTGCCTGAGTTTCCCCCACAGAAATGAGCATTTCTGCTTTCAGAAATGAGCAAAGGCACCGAATCACAGAATCTCTTTGGTTGGAAGAGACCTTTAAGATCATCGAGTCCAATCATTAACCCAGCACCGCCAGGTCACCACTAAATCACGGCCCGCGGTCGACAATGTCCTAACGTAACACTTCGGAGCAGCTGGGTTTCTTCACGAGACCCAAAACATTACAGGGATCCAAAAGTCAGACATTCCTCCCGTGACAATCCCGCTATGATACGCAGTTATAGAGCACAAAGTGCAGGAAGGGCTGCTGAGGATTTCGGCTCAGAGCCTGGAGGCACTCCTCCTTTTAACAGAGGTGCCTTGGATGCAGGTCACACAGATGAAAATCCTCCCTTTGCCTGAATACATTTGTATCAGTAGTATCTTTCCCATCAAAAACTGCTCCACAGAAAGTGGGGGCGAGCAGAGGAGCAGGAGCCCCTCCTGTGAAAGCCATGACCTCATGAAGAAATAAGAATTCAAGATGCATCAAGCCAGGAAGAGGGAGCATAAAAATGAACGTGAGTCTGTAGCCAAGTAATCAGTGAATGCACTTAATGGGGATGGTGGAGGGTGCTGGCAAATGATCCTAGAAGGGCATCATGTGCTTTGGTTGAGAAGCAGAATACTGCTTCCTCAGCACAGGGCTATAAGTAATTTTTAATGTCGAGTTTGTCGGCTTCTGAATAGTTAATGGGGTGAAGTATTTTAATAGATCTATTTACTTAAAAAAAAAAGGGCACTTGTCTCATCAGGCAATGCTGCAGCACGTACCAAGCCCCATATCCCTTCCTGTATTCCCCACTATTTTTCAAAGTTTTATTCTGCTCTCATAGTGAAGAAACAAAAACCATTCTCCCTCAAAGCACGTGGAGCGCCGGGAACGCCTCCAGAACCGAGTCTCACTCAAGAAGGGTCATTTTGAATACATTGAGCTACAATTTTGAGATTAACTGATAAAAATTCCACGTGTGAAATAAGAGAAATTTAAGCCAGACCTGCACTGCACTGCTGGGACCAGTTACAACAGGGTCACTGGTTGTGATGTAATCAAATGTTAACAAAAAATAACAGTAATTCAACTCTGTTTCCATGTCAGTTGTAAAGATTTAAAATTGGGACAGAAATAAAAGTTCATTTGGCTCAAGATTTACTCTGAAAGAGGCAAAAAACCCCAAAACCCCTTCTCAACAAAACAATTCCTCAAACTCACAGCTTGAAAGAGGGAGCGTCGGCGGCTCGAGGAGGGAGCACCCTCTTGTGGAAGCTGTTCTCCAACAAAACGCAGGATAAACCCTGCTCACTGCTGAACAGATCGACCCTTTCTTTTTTATCCAAAAAAAATTCCCTTGAAAGAGCAGCCCCAACTTTGCCTTTTAGCTTTTGTGGAATTTATCTCCTGGCACTGCCATTAACCCAGCAAAGGTGACTTTGAATCCCACCCCAAAAGCAAAATCGTGGTGTGACCAACTCTAAGCCAAGCTCAAAGAGGCTATAAAAGAAGAACGAGGTCGGTGACACCCACACCAGCCAAGGAGCTCTCTGCCCTTCAGCAGCGCAACTGTTTTGCTTCTGGAGCTGCACCAGTCTGTGCTGACCTAGTTTATGTTGGCGTCTGCGCTGCTGTTAAGCGACAACCTAAAAATTCCACCCAAGAATCCTCTGTAACTACCATATTCATTTCTCTCCCACCCACATCATCTCTTCCCTACCTTTGGAGCCACCGACTACAGCAAGATCTTGTCTCACCGTGACTTAGATCCCGCAGCCAAACAGCACTGGCTTTGGATTAGACAGTGGGTGAAAAGAGGAGTTTGATGTCCGCCTGTACACAAACAAAACCATCCCTTCCTGACCCAGCAGCAAGCAGGAGATCTAACGAGGAGTCTTTCTGAAAACCTCTTACTCTGAATTCCATGAGTCTTTTTGTGTTGATATGGAAACACAGAATCTCTTTGGTTGAAGAGACCTCAAAGATCGTCCAGCTCAACCTTTGACCCAGCACTGCCAGGTCACCACTAACCCATGTTCCTAAGCACCAGGTCCACAGGTTCCTTAAATCTCTCCAGTGATGGGGACACCACCACCGCTCTGGGAAGCCTGTTCCATTGCCCAAGAACCCTTTCAGTGAACAAATTCTTCCTAACATCCATCCTCAGCCTCCCTCTGATCCTGTTGCTAGCCACGAGGCTGATGAGGCTGTAGAATGAGAAGCATCAGCAAAGAGAAAACAAAGTGGGGATGGCACCTACTGAGATAGATGTGGAAGGTCAGAAGGTGGCCTAGCAGGATCACAGTCGTTAGGCTCAGAAGAATAAAAATTGCAGCCGTGGCCAAAATGGCAGAAGCCTGAGTCTCAAGAGGAGCTGCAGGAAGAAACACCAACCAGCGATCCGTGTGGTTCTTTAGAGCTGGAAAATAAACAAAGATGGAGGTTAGAAAACCATGGATGCTGTGACAGGACAAGGTGTGATGGTTTCAAACTAAAAGACGGAGAGTCAGATAAACCTAAGGAAGAAACTGTTGCTGCTGAGGGTGGTGACATCCTGGCCCAGCTTGCCCAGAGAGGCTGGAGAAGCCTCATCCCTGGCAACATTCTAGTTCAGGTTGAACTTTGGGGTTCTGAGCAACCTGCTCTGGTTGGAGATGTCCTTGCTCACTGCAGGAGCTCTGGACTTCCCAGTCAAACCATGCCACAATTTCATGTTTCTGTGAAATACTGTTAACGCGAAAGTAGCTACGGGTCAGTTTTGCACTGGTGTGCCAAGTCCCTTAGGAACAGTGCCAGTACCTTCAAAGTGTTGGTCGGACCGCAGCATCACCGGGTCCACAAAGAACTCCACGAAGATATAGCAAGCGATGAGCAGGAGAAGGCCAAGGCCCAGGATGGCAGACAACACGCTATTCAAGAAGAGCCTGCCAAGGAGGCAAGAAGTCAGAGTGGCTCCAGTGAAGTCACACATCCCATTCAAAATCCCCAGCCTCTAACTGGGACTCGGGGTGTTCTGATTTGTCACCTCAAGAGACTAAACTGTGACCCTTTTAAAGCGACCATGGTGACAAAATAGTCCATGTACCTAGGACAGAGAGCTTCTGGCACAAAATCTGAACCAAGCAGTTTCAACTGTTTCACAGGTGGGTTTAGTGCAGGAAATGAAACTGAGAAGCAACAATCGGTGGCAGCTTCTCAATTCTTTATCTTCAAGCTGGCAGAGATTAGAGGTGCCTCTGTACTGCTGTAACTGCTGCCAGCTGGCAAGTCTCATAGGGAAAACCTGCAAATCTGTGGGCAGGGTGTTTCTGAGATGGGAACTACATCATCGTGGTTTTCAGAAGCTTTAAGGACACCCAATTAAGATCACATAAGCTTTTCCCAGCACCAAATATTAAGATGATCATAGAATCATTAGGGATTGGAAGGGACCTCGAAAGATCATCCAGTCCAATCCCCCTGCAACAGCAGGATCGATCATAGGATCACCTAGACCAAGTCGTAGAATCAGTCAGGGTTAGAAGGGACCACAGGATCATCCAGTTCCAACCCCCCTGCCATAGGCAGGGACACCCCACCCTAGACCAAGCTGGCCAGAGCCCCATCCAGCCCGGCCTTAAACACCTCCAAGGACGGGGCCTCCACCACCTCCCTGGGCAACCCATTCCGGGCTCTCACCACTCTCACAGTGAAGAACTTCCTCCTCACATCCAGTCTAAATCTACCCATCTCCAGCTTTGCTCATTCCCCCCAGTCCTATCGCTACCTGACATCCTAAAAAGCTCCTCCCCAGCTTTTTTGCTGGCCCCCTTCAGATACTGGAAGGCCACGATAAGGTCACCTCAGAGCCTCCTCTTCTCCAGACTGAAGAGCCCCAACTCTCTGAGTCTGGCCTCATAGAAGGAACACATCCAGGTGGGTCCCAACCATCTCCAGTGAAGGAGACTCCACAACCTCCCTGGGCAGCCTGTTCCAGTGCTCTGTGCCTGTTCCAGTGCTCTCACCCTCACTGTGAAGAAGTTCCTTCTCATACTTACGTGGAACCTCCTATGTTCCAGCTTACAACCATTGGCCCTTGTCCTATCACTAGATGACATTGAGAAGAGCCTGGCTCCATCCTCCTGACACCCACCCTTCAAATATTTTATTAAGGTTGGAAAAGATCTTCAAGATTATAAAGTACAACCATCCACCCTACAACCCTGAACCACTAACCCGTCTCCTGGAACACCATGTCTGCCCATTTTTTGAACCTCTCCAGGAACAGCAACTCTACCCCTCCACGGGCAGTCTGTTCCAAGGCCTCCCCACTCTTTCTGGGAAGAAATGTTTCCTAAGATCCAATCTGAACCTCCCCTGGCACAACTTGACTCTATTTCATCTTGTCCTGTCAGTAATCACTATGGACAAGAGCCTCACCTCCCTTCAAGTAGTTGTAGGGAGCAATGAGGTCTTGCCTCAGCCTCCTCTTTTCTGGGCTGAACAGCCCCAGCTCCCTCATCCTCTCCTTATCAGACCTACTCTCCAGAACCCTAACCAGCCCAGCTGTGCTTCTCTGCACCCTCTCCAACACCTTGATTGTCCTTCCTATACTTCAGTGCACAAAAGAGCACCCACTGCTCGAGGTGACGCCCCACCAGGGCTGAGTACATGAGCAGGATCACCTTCTTGGTCCTACTGGCCACCTATTTCTGATGCAGCCCAGGATGCCACTGGCCCTTTTGGTGACCTGGGCACACTGCTAGCCCATGTTCAGCCACTGCCAACCACCACTGCCAGGTTCTTCTCTACTGGGCATCTTTCCAGCCACTCCTCTCCAAGCCTGTAGTGCTGAGGGTTGTTGTGGCCCAAGTGCAAGACCCGACATTTGGCCTTGTTGAACTCACGTGTACTTGGCCCACCAGTCAGGCCTGTCCGGATCCCTCAAGCTGATTGACGCTCTCACCCAGCTTAGAGTCTATTGTTGTCTTAGTGGCATGATGTTTGTTTTCACTCACAGCTGCTCAGCTACTCAGTTCTACGTGTAGGAGCTTTAACCCTGGTTATCAGAATGACATAAGGCTTGTATTGTCCATCTAGTTTCCTCACAACTGATCTTACTCAGCCAAGGTCTGAAAGAAAAGTGGATCTGTGTGGCTGAGCAAAGGCTGGATTGAGATAGAGGAGAAGCTTGGGAAGGGGTAACACTACTGACACGGTGTTGTGCTCCTGTCAAAGCACCAGCCTCTTACCAGTAATTCCTCTCTCCCACACAGTTGTTGAGCCATTTGCAATGGTGATCAAAGCCACACACACACTTGTTGCAAGTTCCGCAGTGCTTGGACTTGGCACTCCTGCCAAAGAAAGTGTGATGTTAGCGGGGCAGCACCAGCTCATCACCATGACTCCGCAGTGACACATTCTGGGAAACAGCAGTAGGAATCCTGGTAACAGAGAGAAAACCTTCTACATCAGGAATACTTCAACCCCAAATGTATCAGCAATATCAACCATCAAAGAATCATAGAATCATGACGTGTTGGGCTGGAAGGGACATTTTAAAGTTCATCTAGTCCAACCCTTTCAAATGAGCAGGGATATCTGTAACTACAGAAGGTTGCTCAGAGCCCCAAGGTCCAGCCTGACTTGGGATGACTCTAGGGATCTTCTCCCACGTCTCTGAGCAATCTGCTTCCAGGTTACACTCCAATAAAAAATTTCTTCCTTCTCTCTAATCTGAATTTCCCTCTTTTAGATTAAAACCATCACTCTTGTCCTGTCACAGCTATCTGATGGGCCCCTTCAAGCACCGCAAGGCTGCACTAAAGTCTCCCTGGAGCTTCTCTTCTCCAGCTGAACTCTCCAAACTCTCACAGCCTGGCCTCAGAGAATTTTTACAGCCTCTCTGGACTCACTCAGTTTGGTCTGTGTCTTTCTTGTGCATCACTGAATCACAATCCCAAACACTGGCAAAATTTGCTTTTTACTGCACTGCGTGATTTCTAATGACTGGTTTCATATTAGAAATCCTTTAGTGGTTCTACAGAGCTTGATCTTAATGTGTGCCCTCCAGAATTTCTTGCTCCTGTATTGGCATCTGGCCAGATACAGTCCACAAGCACAAGCTGCATGTTGTTAGATCAGGCCCTGAAATCCCAATGACATGAATCAGCCCAGTGCCCTCCACACAATCAAAGAAAACAGAACCACACACACCTTCTACCCAACTACCCCATCTCTGCCAAAGGATGAAGTTCTGGAGCTTCAGGGGCTCAATTTTAATCCTACAGACTAATGGTGAAGTGTCAGGGTGAGGACGACAGAGCAGGAGGAGGAAAAAAGAAGATACTTACACATCTACATCACAGACATGGCAATGATGGTTTTCAATGACATGTGCGTGTTGTTTACGGCTGAAGGGGGCCAGAGGCCCCAGATAGTTTTTCTCCCGCACGTTAGCATCCGCAGGATCAATGGAGACTGCAGTGAGGTGAACAATTAAATGGTAGATAAAACAGACTCCCGGACACTGGAGTACACCAGAGTTAAGGACTGTATGGTATGTGTGATTTAATGCATGGGATTTTTTATCCTTAACACACAAAGCCCACATGGCTTGGCATCAGAAATCACTTTATCACTGACTGCAGCACAGTAGTCTGAGCTTTATTAACGGAGATTTTTGCACTGCGATAGATATTGATACCTGAATTTACAGGAACAGCCTTCCTTCTTGTCCACTTCCCTGACTCACAGAAATGTCCTTAGCAGGGGAAGCAGGAGGAAATATCACCTTCATTTACCAGACTCTGACCCCACACTGAGACAGGTCCGGCAGTTAAGGTTGTGTACATGTCCCTTCACAGATCAAACTTCCACAAAAAGAGGAAAATAAAAGTCACTCAAGACACTAGCACCGATCACCTTATTGTCCACAGTAAGAATTGCACAGGACAGGCTCAACCCTTCACTTCAGGCTCCTACACAACTCACAGATGGTCAGGATCCAGGACCTCTGGTCACTTCTTGAAGTGTTACGTCAAACACCAGACACATGAAGTAATTGCTGATATTTGGGAGGAACACATAAATGTGTGAGAATTTACAAGCAGAGAGCAGCAACCCCTGACTGAGCACCACTGTGCTCCAGGCTTTGCTTCCCAACACACTGCAGTGATATGAGCTTGTCTGTAAATCAACTTTCTGAATTAGCCATTATTATGTAAATCAGAGCCGGACAGTGAGGCAAAAAAGAAGGTCTTAGAGTGGTCCAGCTGACTGGAGCTCTGACAACCAGCCCAGCAGGACAGGAAGGGTTTTGCCCTTGGCAGAAGAAAGGTACTGGTGCTTTACTAACTCGTAGCAGAACTTCAGGATCTGTTGAATCGGAGTAACTACGGATTGAATTGTGAAGATATTGGGTAGATGAATTCACAAGGTTTGAACACTGATAATTCCAAGGATGTGGATAAGAGAAACAGATGTAAGACCACTGCAATTGAATTATATTAATGGCTGAACCACACAGGTGTAGCTAAAGTAAAAACATCCCAAAGGTATCACAGGCTCCACGGACTCAGGCAGTCAGTGAAGGAATGTTTCCAGAGGGGGGCTTTTTTAGCACAACGTCCCTCAACCCCGGCAGCACGCTGGCAGAAGAACAAAGTAAAGGAATGGAGACAGCAGTAGAGTCTTGTAGGCAAAGAGAGTAACCTCAGCAGATTGGGGCAGAGCAGTAGTGAGCTACCTAATGCTGAAAGGCAGAGAGGGCTCCAAAATACCTGGTTTTACAGGCAGGAGGAAACGAAGGTTGTGGTCCTAGTTCAGAACAAGTTTCTGGCTCGGCTCTCCTATGCCTTTTACACTACCTAACAACTCTTTGTTTGAAGAAAGATCTCCCTGATGTTAGTCGATTACAGCCCACATTCTCCTCTTGACCAAAGGATACGACATAACCAGCAGGCAGCCAGTGACGGGGCAGGAGAGGAACCAGGACTCCAAAGCCAACCAGTGCAAAGAAGAGGTACAGCAACCAGGCAGTAATCTGAAAAAGGTGCAGAGGCCAGCTCCAGCCATTCCTTCGAGGCCGTTTGACCTGTGCCTCGGGAGCAGCTTCGCCCAAATTCTCTGGAGCTGTCTTATTAGGAGGCTTATTGCAGACATTCATCTAGAGAGATCAAACAACAAAAACACGTGACACAACATCCTTGTGACTGAGCACCAGTCCTGGCAACAGGCTCTGAGGTGGGAAGACCGAAACCATGACAAATGTCAGAAGAGAATTCTTTTCGCTCAGGGGATTTGTGACCAGTAGCAATAAAAGGGAAAAGCAACAGTTACAGGTGCTGACACCTGCATGAAACAACAATACCCCAAACTTCCAGCTAAGGGAAACGTACAAGGGTTGCCACTCTTTGAACGGATCTGGATGTAAATGGAGTGAAAAAGAGCAAAGAGGGAATTTTAGTGGCTGGTTGGAGGTGCTGATCCGGGAATGTGTTCGTGCCAGAACTCTGTTACAGACGACAGCAGGATACACAGGGAGCAGCTTGAGCATCCAGCTGATCCACCACATCTGGACTCCTGGCAGGAGGAAGTTATAAACTTTCCAAGATGAGTTATAAACCATAACCTGCAAAGTTCCTAGTGTGGAACTCCTGCTGGCACAACAGCTATAAGCTAAGAAGAGTTTTCTCCTTTTTTCAGTTTGCATTGGATTCTTAGTTAGTTTTTCATTTGCTGCAGATGAGTTTCTAACAACAGGGAGTTGGGCTTCACAGAAAACTTCGGTGCCACAGATGTGCAGGGAGTAGGTCAGGGGCAGCACTGCAAAACCAGCATGAAACAGCAGTTCTGCTGGACCTGAGCTGATTTGAGGTACTTTCACTTAGGTCCATCTTCTGTGTTCTCCACTCCTTAGTAACTAAAGAAGATCTTAACTCCTAGAGACGATAAACACCTTCAACTGGCCTGATTAACCTGCACACAAGTATGCTGAAAGAAAACAAGGAGGCTGCTTGCTCACTTGAAGTATTTTTTATAACAGTTCTGGTATCAGAAAATGCCAAAAGGCTGGAAGACAGGAAGCATGAAGGAGCAAGTAGAATGATTCAGGTCTTGGTACCCCAACAATCTCACATCAGTCCCAAGCAAACTGCTGGAAAAGTCTTTTGGGGTTAACTGGCAGACAAGTAGTGGGTAAGAACACAAGAGAGTCTCATTTATGCTCACCAGCACAGTCTCATCAACCAGAACCTGAAAAAAACCCAATTCTAACCTCAGCCCTTGAACAAATCGGCAGGATCTGCATTTGGAATTTAAACTGCTACATGGCAACTGGCTCATCGATAATGAGAAACAGCTACTGAGCAATCAGGTGACACTTCACTCAGTAAGTTGACAAAAACTTGCTTGCACATCACTTTGAGCTGTTACAAAACCCACCGCAATGATTTGAAGAAATTCCCTGTTTTTCTCTCTCTCCTAATCAGAGTGTGGCCAGTGTGGCCAGGCTCACCCACACTCTGGAACTCTCAATTTGCTGGTTTATACCAACAGAAGGTTTTAACATTATGTTATTTAATGCCAGAGCTTTGATACAACTTGACAGAACTTTTTCCCCAGTGAGTTGCACATGAAGCTGGTGTGAGCTGCCTCCTGGCTGAACCACCAGTGTCTGTCTGTCTATCTGTCTGCCTGGTAACAGGATCTTGAGAAGGCAGAAAGCCACAAGTTAATGAATGCCCTGTCACATTTCAGAGGTGATGTTCCTCTTGCTTTTTCTCTTATAACTCAATGGCTTCTCTTGCAGCTGATGCACTGATTATCCACCAGTACGTACGAGAAACCAAAGCTGTATGCGAACACATCGAGGCTACAGCACCTCCTCTCCCTGGATTGTGTCCCCTGTTTGCTGGGTGAACTCAGTATTCAGAACCACAGAATTGCCCAGGCTGGAGAAGACCTTCTACACCACTCAGTCCAACCATTAACCCAGCACTGACAAGCCCTTGACTAAACCACATCCGTCAGCACTACATCTATATGACCTGGTAATCCCTCCCGGGATGGGGACTCCACCACTGCCCTCAGCAGCCTGTTCCAACGTCTGGCAGCCCTTTCAGAGAAGAAATTCCTCCTAATTTCCAATTAAAATCCAGTCCAAACTTCCTCTGACACAACATCAACTATTTCCTCTCATCCCATCACTTGTCCCTTGGTTGAACAGAGAGGTTTGAACACCTCTCTACTACCTCCTTTACGGCAGTTGCAGAATCGCCTCTCAGAAAACACTGAACATAACAAAACCGGGGTACAAGCCCCCAGAAAATCAGAACAGTTTGGGCTGGACTGACACAGGGCCTGGGACGGATCTTTGAAAGGTCTGGGATGGACCTTTGCAGGGTCTGGGAGGCACACGACAGAGAACATCCCACGGCCCTCCGGTACAGGCAGAAGAGAGTTGATGCCGGTTAACTAATTAGCAAATTAACTCTTAGCCAGTTAAGGGAGTTATTAGCGGGAAAGAGCGGGGTGTGGGGAAACACAAAACCAGCCCCAGAGAAACTAGTGTTTCCCTCCCTTTTCCCTCACCTTCTCCTCGCAGAGAAGATCGAGAACGACCCCGACCCCGCTTCATCGCCGGGTGAAGCCGGGACCCCTCGGCTGGGGCCGCCAAGGCCCGTCCCAGCGCCTCCACCGGGGCCGTCGCCATGACAACGGGGCTACGGCGGGGCGAAGGGGACAAAATGGCGGCGGCCGCGGAGAGCGGGGAAGACCCGAGGCTGCTGCCTCTCAGCGTGGAAAACCCCAACAGATCCAACCCCCAGCCTGGCTTTGAGCTCATGGAATGGTTTAGGTTGGAAGAGACTTCCAAGCTCATCAAGTCCAACCATTCACCCAACTGTCCCAACCCAGCGCTAAACCCTGTCCCTGAGCCCCAGATCTCCACGACACTGAAACACATCCACGGATGGCAATTGCACCCCCTCCCTGGGCAGCCTGAGGACCCTTTCCAGGAAGAAGATTTTCCTCATGTCCATCCTCAGCTTCCCCTGGTGCAGCTTGAGGCCATTACCCCTTGTCCTATTGCTTGTTCCTTGTGAGAAGAGACCAACCCCCACCTCTCTACACCCTCCTGTCAGGTAGTTGCAGACCCAACAAGTGTCTTCTGGTGTCATCAGCCAGGGTCTTCTCAGAGTCGTCTGTTTGCATTACCTGGCTTCTTTGACATGACTTTGAGACCTTCACAACATCATCTGGTGTCATCACCCAGCTCCTCTGACAGGGCTTTGAGATCCACACAGCTCCAGCTGGTATCAGGGATCATTTGGAATCTCTGACATGGCTTTGAGATCTTCACAAAGATCCCTGTGTCCAGGGATGCCTGGATCGACAGAGGAGCAGCAGGACTGCTGGAACAACACCATTGCCTTGCAGGGCTGTGCCAGTTAATCAGTAATGTGGGTGTCAGTGGTAAGTCCTAGTGGACCTGGAAGTTTGAAATGTGTCCGAAACCTGTGCAGAACCACACTCGGGGTGCCCGGTTTGGTCGGAACACCTCACAATAGTATTCATCCTTGTCAATCTCTGCTTTATCTCTTGGCTGCTCTCCTCAGTGGGCTCGGGCCCGGACCTAGGTTTTCGTGACCAGCCGCTCCTGCAGCCCAGGTGGGGCTTCTCCTTCTCCCCTGTGCCGAGCCCCTGGAGCTGGTGAGCCCGGCCAGTGGCAGTGGCAGCTGCATAAGGAGCCCTTTATGAGCTCCAGCAGTCGCTGCACAGCAGCCGCTTTGTGCGAAGGGTGCTGGCACGGGCCAGCCAGGCTCTCACCTCAGAAGGCTTCTGTGTGTGGAGGAAAAGGTGTCCTGGGGGCAGCATGTCCTTTACCTGCTGTCCCCAAAGGACCCCGTCACCTTTTAGCATCCATCTGTGGTGGGGTCTGGCCATGCTGGGGTTGGCACAGCATAGCCAAGCAGTGCAGGGGCTTCTCACTGCCTACCCAGCTCATGCTGAGAGATAGGGATGAGCCTAGAGGATCTGCAAGCTGTGGAGTTGCAGCTAGTCAGCTCCTGACAGAGCTGTTGCAGAAGGGAGTCTCCTGGTCATACAGCCCCTGGTCACCCCCGCTGTGCTCACTTGGCATCTGCCAAAGGGGCTGGGGACAAGCTGGCTGTGCAGGACAGCACATTGAGCCTATAGAATCATCAAGTCCAACCTTCAGCCCAGTCTGGAAGGTTGCACTGGAAGGCTCTTCAGGGGCTAGCAGTGCTGGGAGGGAT
The DNA here is from genome assembly GCA_013400115.1 of Rhinopomastus cyanomelas. Taxonomy (NCBI): domain Eukaryota; kingdom Metazoa; phylum Chordata; class Aves; order Bucerotiformes; family Rhinopomastidae; genus Rhinopomastus; species Rhinopomastus cyanomelas. The sequence goes on along the minus strand of VXBP01009567.1, from coordinate 404,814 downwards.
GTGGACACCACGTAGTCTCGGATGGGCTCCACAGCTCTGCTGGTAGCACGAGCTCTGCGAGGGATGCTTCCATCACCACAGCCCCCAGCAGGCACAAAGTGAGGAGTTGGTCCTTCTAAGAGCCACTTTTATTGATCAGAGGTTACAAGACACAAGAAGCTGGACCTGCCTGCTATGGGCCGTTGGCTGGTGGTGCCATGACCCTTCCATGTGTTGTACAGGCAGAGAGGAGCAGGGCTGGCAGAGGCAGGCACCTGCAGGCTCACAGGGGGTTTTCCTCGTAGCCTTTGTGACAGGCAGTGCGGTTTCTGCTGCAGCGGCTTTGCCCAACCAGCCGCGAGCAAGCATTACGGGAGAGGGGTGCCTCCAGTGGGACAAGAGCTGGGACCAGTGAGCTGAACTTGCCTCATTACCTGGCATGGCCCCACACCCACCCCCAAAGAGGATCAAAACTCATATGGGGACACAAAGGTGGTGACCTTGAAGATGTGCTTGCCCAGGAGGACCTTGCGGGAGAACTCACTCATCTCCACCTCCACCTCCAGCGTGGCTGGCCCTGCCACGGGGCTGCTGAGCACTAGCTCTCCCATTTGCCGATCAGAGCGCCGCACGGTGAAGACGCCCTGGCCCCGGCCATCCGTGATGGCAAAGCGCAGGCTGTCTCCCATGAAGCGGGTGGTGGACATCTTGAAGAGGACATGGGGCACTGTACGGTTGGCCTGGAGTGGCAGGTAGTGGAAGGAGATGGAGTTGGCAGCCAGGCGGCAGGACCGGCTCTCCATGGGGCAGGGGCTCTTCTCACACTGGCTGCCAGGAGACAAAAGATCCCACTGTGGTTTGTTCCTCAGGGAGCTGCCCACATCCTTACAAACAAGCCCAGCTTGTGCCACCAGCAGCACCTGGTGCTGGTACAGTAACCCACAGCAGCCACATCCAAGTGTGGTGGCATCAGGTCCCACTCCCATCCCTGCCTTTGCCAGTTCAGGGACACAGCTCTGGGTCACACTCCAAGGATGGGATGGAGGTACCATCATCCCAGCTGGAGGTGGAGAATGGAGCCAGGCGCACATGTGCCTCCCACAATGGAACTTGTCTGGAGCAGGGATGTTCCTCTGCTTGGGCAGCTTATGCTTGGCCAAGTCTCAAGAGTGGGCCCAGGGGGTTTGACCTGCTGGATGGCAGCAGGTGTTATCAAATGGATGTGCAGTGGGGTGGGAAATAGTGTCACTCCCCCCCAGGCTGAGGCTCTGTGGTGCTGGTGTCTCACATACAGCCACCTTGGACTGAGAAGTTCCCACTTGGTGGGATCCCAAGATCTCTGGGGACTCCAGCACTCTGGGTGACACTATACAGTCCCCAGAGCACTGTAGGACCCGTTATCCCGAGAACATGATCCAGCAGTACTCACAAGGCTGAAATCTTGACGTAACTGGTGTTGTGGCGCAGTGGGGGGCACTTGGGGCGCATGCAACGGTGGCTCCCAAAGGTGTTGATGCAGAGGTCGCCTGAGGTGCAATTGTGCAGCTTCCCAGCACACTCGTCCACATCTGCAGCAGTGAGTTGAGGTGAGCAAGGTCATCATCACACATCCCGATCCCCCTGGCTGCCCCATGCCCACCACTCATACCCTTGCAGGAACTGTGGTCAGTGTGAAGCTCATAGCCAGGGGGGCAGAGGCAGCGGTAGGAGCCGGGGAGGTTGAGGCAGTCGTGGACGCAAAGTTTGGTCTGGGGGTTCAACTGGAAAAGCTGGCACTCATCTACATCTAGGGGAACAGAATGGGGCATGGCCAGGGGATCTTATTGCCCCTGAGCCTTGCTTCATCCTCCCTCTACCATCTTCCCCATAATTACCTTGGCACAGGCCATTGGGTCGCAGCTGGAAGCCACCATCACAGCTGCAGCGCCGGGAACCCGAGCGGCGCTCAGCACAGCGGGGCTGGTGGCTGAATGAGGCATTGCCCAATGTCACCCAATCTGTTGGAGAAAGTAGGTGTCATCACTGGGATGGGGGCATGGGGAGGTGGACTTGGGGAGGGGGATAAAGTCCTTGGGGAGCTGCTAGGAAAGAGTGAGATGGGCACGGCATGCTGCCACCATGAGCATCCCCATCCTCCATGGCCCAAACCTAGGCACCTACAGGCATAGACAGGGCTCTGGCAGCTGTTGCCCGACCAGCCTCGTGAGCAGAGGCACGTATAGCCCTGGTTGCCATCCACGCAGGTCCCACTGTTGGCACATGGGTTACTGGAGCAGTTGTGGAGACCTAGAGAGAAGGAGCTTGTGAACACAATGGCTGGAAAAGCCCATCCTCGCCCCATCCCACTGCCCAGCCTTGGTGCCCATCACCACAGCCTCTGGGGAAGCAGAGTGATGGGATCCCACGGCTCGAGGCCTCTCTGGGCAATGCCAGTCCCAAAGCACCCCAACCCCACTGCACTTCACTTCTGCAGACAGGCTGGGTGCCGCTCCACGTGCGGTCATGTCGGCAGGTGCGTGTCTCTGAGCCCACCAGCCAGAAGCCAGTGTTACAGACAAAGTGAACGTCGTGGCCCACTCGCATGATCCGACCCAACATCCGTCCGTTCCGGGGCACTGCCGGCTGCAGACAGGTCTCTGCAGACAGACCGACAGATAGATTGATGTTACCAGGCTGGAGCCGACGACAGCCCCGGTGTTGGAGCTGGAGGTCCCGTGCCCAAGGGATATCAGTGGCCCAGCTGGAGTTACCATTGCGTTTGGTGACCTGTCTCTGGAGGCGGCTCTGCAGGATGGAGAGCTGCTGCCTGAGCCCGCGTGTGCCCCGCACATGGGCAGCCTCCTGTGCCACCAACAGCTTCTGCATCTGCCGCACTGCACCCAGCGCCTGCTGCTGGCTCACACAATCCTGGGGGGCATACAAGGATGTCGCTGTTATCCAACCGGCTCCCCCACCCTCTGGCAGCATCTTTGGGGCTGGTTTGAATACCCTGCCCTGGGAAGAACCTCTTCCTCCCCAGTCCCAGCACTGCCTCTGTATCTGCTGCAGCCCCTCCACCCCATCCTGCAGTGGCAGATGAGTGCTGAGGAGCAGCTTGGATACCCCACTGGGTTCAGAATCATCTCACTGCAGTACCCCCCCACCCTGAGGTGCTGGTTGAGCTGAGGGTTGGGTGCTAAGAAGCCCCCAGAAGGGGCTCTGCAAAGGGACCAGAGCGAGGACTTACCTGGGTGCTGCCAAGGGGCAGCTGCAGGATGACCAGGGCCAGCCAAACTGGCAGTGGCATGAGGAGCATTGTGCCGGCGCTGACTGCAGGGATGGGACACCGATGAGCCGGTTGTGCCCCACTCGCTCACCCACCAGGATTTATCCAGAGCACGTGCCCAGCTGTTTGTTGGTTTTTCTCCTGGCCGAGGCCGAGCCATAGGAAAGTTTCTCCTTGGCACCGTCTCCAGCCTCTCCCTTCCCTTCCCTCTTCACACATCAGAAGCTTTGGTGCCTTTCATGTCCCCAGCCCTAGCAGACGCTGGGGCCAGGCAGTGGCTGTCACGGCTCCCCCCATGATCAGCTACAGGGCTCTGGAGCAACCTGGCATGTGGGGGGTGTGGGATGTGGCTAATCACATGCATTTGTAAGTGTGGGAGAGTCTCCCAGGAGAAGGGATGGCTTAGGGGCTGCTGTTGGGGTCCATCTGTGCAGTGGGACTGGGGCAGCTCAGTCTGGCATCACTGGGGTGAGCTCAGTCCCAGGTGGAGCTTAGAGAGAAACCCCAGGGGCTCTGTCAAACCAGAACTTGGGGTGCAGGTTGGCGTTACAGTCAGCATTGACACCAAGGTCAAGTTCAGGTTGGCATTAGGGTTAGGGTTGAGGCTAGCATTAGGATTGGTCCTAGATTTAGGTTTAGGCTCGTGATTAGGTCTAAGGGCAGGTCGTGTGTTACCTTACCCTTAACCCCAGTGTTAAGACTGGTGTCAGTGGTTCAGATCCTCAGGAATAGGAATTTTTGGATGAGGGTTGGGGTTGGCATCACTATTAGGACCAGGGCTCAGGTTGGGGTTAGGCACAAAGTAAGGGAAATGCAGGCTTTCAGTTCCTCCTGCCTGTGGCAGCCCAGAGGATGGGGCATGGCAGCATCCTGAGCCCCCTGCCCGATCTTGAACCGAGACATAGCCCCCTGAGCCTGGCATCCCTCCCATTGTTGGCCCCCCAGCCTCCCACCCCGTAACCACACTGCCCAGCTCCCCAGAGCGGGTATTTGGCCTTGTGCCCATGGCAGTGTGTGTTACCTCCTCAGCATGTTTAATTCATGGGGCAGGAGGAAGGCTGGGAGCAGAGGCCCCCTTAGCTGCCCCCTAGCCCCATTGGGTGCCCCAAATAGGGTGCTGCTGGGGACTCCAGAGAGAGGTCAACTGGGCTGAGACGGAAGCACGGAGGGCTGATCCTACTGTGGGACACCCCGGCAGTTGTCTGCCACCTTCGCGCCAGCGAGCGGCTGTTTTGACAAGAGCCATCACTCAACCCGTCCAGCTTTTGTTGGAGCTGCCCAGCGGGGCCCGTCTGGAATCCTGAATAGGATCAAATCCTCCCCCAGACACACACAAGAGGAGCCAGGAGCGCTAACCCCAGCTCACTCTGACGCCACTGCCTTGTCTCCCTGGAATCCACCCTGCAGAGCCATGGGAGTCTGGTTGCCCCCCACCCCATGTACCTGCATGAAGCTCCTGGTGCTGCTGGTTTGGAAGCTCCTGGTGTGGAGAGTGGATGGGACAGGCTCGGATGTTCCAGAGAGGTTGTCCCCGCTGGTCCCGGGAGGTAATGGGGAGAGGGACTGTGGGGGCCGCTGTTTTCAAGGTGGGAGTGGTGGGTACACCTCGAGTACTGTCCCCTGGGGCCAGGTCAGACGGGTAAGGGGCTGGGTGGGTGATGGGCACCCAGGGATGGCAACAGGGGTCTTGGTGGGTGATGAAGGCTGGGGATGGAATAGGATGGGGCTAGAAGGGGGGACACAGGACTGGTGATGGGATATGATGTGGGGATGAGATGGAGCTGGGGGGGATCAGGGAGTGGTAACAGGGATGGGACTAGTGTTGGGATTAAACAGGATGAAGCTGGGGGACAGTCAGAGACCGCTGATGGGATGGGGCTATGGGGCTGCCACGGATGAAAGTAGTGGTGGGATACAACAGGATGAAGCTGGGGGGTCAGGGACTGGTGATGGGATGAAGCTGGTGATAGGATGGGGCTGGGGGAGGCTGCAAAGAGTTGATGGTATGTGCTAGCAATGGGTCCAGCCCAGTGGGGTGTGGGTGCTGGCAGGACAGAGACCAGGGAGGGGGTTGGGTGGGAGAGCAGGTACATTCCTGGCAGTCTGAGCCCACCCGTGTGAGACGGGGGCTCAGCAGGCTGGACCTCCCCGGCCCCTGCCTCTTTTGTACTCCCAACCCAAAAGTTCTTTCTTCTCTCCCCTCAAATCTCCATGGAGACTCTGGTGCCTTCCAGTTATCCCCAGCTGTGGACAGGCCCTTCTGGGGGCTGGGGGAACTATTGGGGGTGGCATGAGAGCCGACATCAGCTGCAGCAGGGGATATGCAGAAGCACTTGCACCCCTCAACCCCTTTGCCCCCAAATCCTGCTGTCTCCCCCCCCAGCTCTCAGTGCGAAAGAGACCTTTCTGGTGCTCTCCCTGCACAACAAACTGAGGAGCAAAGTGCAGCCGCCTGCCGCAAACATGCAGAAGCTGGTGAGCTCCCCCTCCCAGGTTGTGTCCCTCCACTTTGGATGGCCCACCCACCTCCTGCTCAGTATTCCTTAACAAGCTAATGAAGCAGAAGAGCTGGTGGCTTGGGGCCCCCAGGGAAGGACGTATCTTTGGCACTGTGAGACACAGGGCAGGACTGGGCCCTTGGGGACCCTCATGGGGTCTCCTGTATCCCATGATGGCCCTCAGTGTCCCCCAGTCTCCCCATAGCTGCACATACCAAAGGCAGGGATGGTCACCTTGGGTCCCCCATTTCAATGTCCCTCAGTTACTGCACACCAAGGGCGGGGCTTGTCCCTGGGGCTGACCTGAGGTCATCTGAGTTCCCCAAATCCCTTGATGGCCCTTAAAGTTCCACAGCAACCCCACATATTAGGGTCTCTTGCAGCATCCCCATGTCAGTCCTGTGATGTCCCCAAAAATTCCCCTGGACTGGTGGTCCCCAAACCTACCCTGGGCAGCTCCCCACTCTCCCCAACACCGTCTACTATGGGGGTCCCCTCACCCCGCCAGGAGTGGAGCAACGAGCTGGGGCAGCTGGCAGGGGCACGAGCAGCTACGTGCCTGGAAGGTCCTGCTCTGCCACCAACACCACAGCTGGGCTGGAGCGAGGCGCTGCTGCCGGCAGGCCTGGGGGGCTTTGGGGTCGTCCTGGAGCTCTGGTTCTCCGAGGGACAACGCTATGACCTGGGGACAGGACACTGCGCCGGGAATGCTACGTGCCACCATTACACCCAGGTGGGCACAGGGTGGGGGAGCATGGAGTGGCACAGCACAGGGACATGGGTGACGGCCACTCTCCCACAGCTGGTGTGGGCCACAGCAGGGCGGGTGGGATGCGGCCGCCACCTTTGCGTCCATCACCGCAGTCACGGCTACCACCGCGGTCCCATGCCCAGTGAAGCCTTTGCCTGCGCCTACTCGCCCGGGTAAGGTACTTCGGGGGCGGGGCTCAGCGGAAGGAGGCAGGGCTATGTATCGTCGGTGGGCGGGTCCCCACGGGAGGGGCTCTGGGCTGGCCAATGGGGTTGTGCAGCGGGGATGGAGGCTTCGGCCTGCAGTGGGTGGGGCTTGGGGAGTGGACGGGGCCTCACCCCAGAAAGGGGCGTGGCTCTGCCATGTGGGCGGACCACCGAGCTGGGCAGTTGCCACAGGGGCAACTGGGAGGTCGGGGGGATCCCTGTCCCACCCTACCAGCGGGGACCCTGGTGCTCCCGCTGCACTGCAACCCTCTCCGGCTGCTTCAAGTCCTGGGACCACGGCGGGGGGCTCTGCGGTGAGTCCCTCTCCCCACACCTGGGTCCCCACGGGGTCACACCACTGGATGCTCAATGATGCTTCTCTGCCGTGCCCAGAGGTGCCCAGAAACCCGTGTCGCATGAGCTGCCGCAACAGCGGGCACCTCGATGTGGGCTCCTGCCAGTGTGCCTGTGCCCCTGGCTACACTGGCCGCTACTGCCAAGGTGAGAGAGTCTCACACAGCCCCTGACCCACTCCAGCTCACCTCAGACATGAGCACTGCCCATGCATGTGAGCACAGAGCAGCTCAGACCAGTGGTAGTGGAACCCCCCAAGCAGCTGACATGGTGCTGGTCCCACAGTGAAGTGCAGCGGGCAGTGTATCCACGGAAAGCTCCGGAAGGAGGAATGCTCCTGCCTCTGTGACGCCGGCTATGGTGGGGCCGAGTGTGGCAGTGAGTCTGTACCCACCTCCCTGCTCCAGGCTGGCAGCAGGGACCCCATAGCAGGGCTGAGGGTCTGCTGGTGGGCCCAGCTCTGCTGGCACAGGGACTTACCTGCACTCACCTGTGCCCACAGTGAAGATCCACTTCCCGTTCCATGCCTGCGACGTGTGGATAGATGACAACTGCTTCATGGTGTCCCCGGAGGCCGACACCTACTATGGAGCCAAAATAAAGTGCCAGGTGCCCACCAGGATGCCCTGGGCACCACTTTGCAGCTGGAAAATGCCACTTGTTCTTAACAGCCTCTACCCTGTGCAGCTTCTCTTGCTGCCTGGCACAGTTTGGAGCTGACTTGCTGCCTTCCCTGCAGGAGAAAGGGGCAATGCTGGCCCAGATCAGAAATCAGAAGGTTCAAGACATCCTGGCATTCTACCTCAGCCGCCTGGAGACCAGTAACAGGGTGACAGACACCGATTTTGAGACAGGGAACTTCTGGATTGGTGGGTGCTAGTGGTGGGCAGGGCGTGGGATGCCCAGGGTGCTGATGGCTGTGCTACCTCTCATCCTGTTCACCTAGGTCTCACCTACAAGATGTCCAAGGCTTCATTCCGCTGGGATGTGGGCGAGCCATCCTCTTTCACCAGCTTTGCTTTCGGGCAGCCAGACAACCAGGGGTAAGTGCCTACTGGATGTGGAGGGCACCTGGATTCTACGTGGTGCTACCACTATGCCATCAGCCTCACTGTCCTCTCACTTGGCAAAGGTTTGGGAACTGTGTGGAGATGCAAGCGTCAGCTGCCTTCAACTGGAACGACCAGCGCTGCAAGACCCGGAACCGGTACATCTGCCAGTTTGGTGAGAAGTGCCCAGGAGCCCTCCCGCACCTTCCCAAGGGTTCCAAGCCCTGGCTCTGCCAGCTCTGTCCCACTCTGCCAGCCCTGCCCAGAGCACTGGGTCCTTTCTGACTGTCCCATCCTCCCATTGCAGCCCAGGAGCACATTTCCCTTTGGCAGCGGGATCCCTGAACTGGCAGCTCTGGGTACCGGGCAGTGCTGGCAGCTTTGCTGAACCTGTGGCTCAGGAGGATCCCAGTGCCATACCAAGCCCACACCACATCTTGGAAGGATCCCCCCCAGCTGCATGGGAGACAGGGTCTGAAGCAACACACATTCTACATCAGTGTCCCCCAAAGAGGTGCCTTCTTCCGCTCCTCACCTTCTTCTGTTGATATCATGCTGTAAGAGCCCCCAGGGCAGGGAGGTGCTAGCCAGGTCCAACAGTAGCCTCCTGCTCCTCCTCCTCTGCTTCAACTGGCAGCTGGCCTGGATGTGATGAGGGGCCAAGGGGGTCTTCTGGGGGCTGCAGACCTTGGCATGACTCAGAGTGAAGGCTGAGCTCAGGTCCAAGCCATCATCCTGACCTAGAGCCTGGCATCATGAGTCCCTCATCATCACCTGGTTCTTCACCATCCCCCAGTTCCTCACTATCTACCAGATGGTTAATAAAGACCCTCTGTTCCTTTTCCTCCCCCAGACCCACCAGCACCTCCCTCTGCCATGCACCCCATCCTCACCATGCTAGGTGTTCCCTCCAGCTCCACTGCTTGAGCTGGGGTCAGAGGAGCTGGGACCAGCCAGGTTTGTGGCTGAGTTCATGTCTCCAACACCCCAGGGTGGGGGTTTTGAGGGATGGTGAGAGCTAAGAGCTGCTTCATCCAACTCCAGCATGGCACCCTCTGTGCTGGGCACAGGCTGGTGGGTGCTGGTGAGTGCACCTAGCAGGGACTGGAGACTGGAGAAGAGGAAGGAGGCTGGAGGGTGAAAGGAGGAGATGGAGGGGAGATGAAGAAGGAATGGTGGAGGGGCAGATGTGGGGTAGAAATGGGAGGGTGAAGGGTAGAGATGGAGGCTGAAGGAAGGGTGCGAAGGGATGGAGAAGAGGATGAGCGCTGAGGATGCGGGATGAAGGCTGCAGATGAAGCCGGGGATGCCAGAGCACAACCGCGCTCCAGGCTCTGGCAGCGCTACTGCAATAAATCCCCGCTATACTCGGGGCGGGGCGTGACCGTCCCCCTCCCCACCCTCCGCTATCCCCCGACTCCCCCCTCCTCCCTGTCCCGCAGTGGTTGAGCCCGAGATTCCCCCCCTGCTCCCCACCCACCGGTGGTAGGAGCCGGGTCCAGCGCACCGAGGGGCTGTGGGGGGCTGTGGGGGGGTGCAGGGGACATGACGCTCTTCGGCAGCGGGGACACAGTCTGGAGATGTGAGTACCCGCTACATCCCCCTCACCCCGGGATCGGCCACTGCCCCATACCCTGCAACACTGGGGAGCCCCTCTCCGCAGCCCCCCACCCCAGGCAGAGCAGGTTCCACGTACCAGGATGCCCCCCGCTGCCCTTTAGGACCTGTCCCACGCCCCCCGAACCCGAACGACCTCCCCGGATCCAGCCACCCCACTACATCCCGGTTCCGGTCCTGCTCCACGGCTGGGATGTCCTACCGGTACTAGGATGCCCTTCCATACCATTAACCCCCAATAGCTTAACCCCCTACTCCGCAAAGGACAGGAATATCCTCCTCGCACTGGGATTCCTTCCTGCCATTATCCCACCCAGGATAGGGATGTCCTCCCAGTACCGAGATGTCACGATTACCCCCAGGTCAGGAATATCTTCCCTGTACTGGGATGCCCCCAGTTATCCCACCACCAGAATTACACTCCCAGGACAGGCATGTCCTCCCAGTACTGGGATGCCCTCATATTGTTGTTCTCATAACGGAGATGTCCTCCCAGTATCCCCATACCATTACTCCCAGGACAGGGGTGCCCTCCCAGTACTGAGATGCCCTATGCTGTCATCCATCCAGGACAGGGATGTCCTCCCAATAATGAGATGCCCTCATACCATTATTCATACAGTACAAGGATGTACTCCTAGTACTGGGATGCCCCCACACCATTATCCCCAGGACAGGGATGTCCTCCCGGTACCTTTAGAGAGACTAGCAGACAGTCCCTTCTGCACAGAAGGGCACTGAGCTTGCTGTCCCGCTGGCAGGGACTGGGTGACAGTGGGCACAATGAGAGATGGAGAGAAGGATGGTAACGGTTGGGAGGCTCCAGTCCTGAGTCATGAGCTCAGCCATCCCAGTGGTGCTGGCTGTGGCCCCAGCAAGCAGGTGCCAGCAGTAATGGACAAGGGGACTCCTTCCCCAGCTCACCCCCAGAGCAGAGCCAGCCCACAGACTTCATCCCCTGAGGTGGCAGCCTAGAAAGCAAATAAGTGCCCCTTTCTTTCTTCTCAGATGTCTCTCGGCAACCTTATCCACAGGGGTGGAGGGACCTCACTTCAGCTACAGGGCTGGAGTGGACTCATGGCCAGTGGCCACGCTCCTAGGGAGGTCTAGAGCTCACCAACAAGCTGGTGTGTTCCCAGCACACTTGGGAAGCTTCAGCTTGGGGTTTCCCCAGTGCAGTGGCACCCATGTGGACAGCTGGTCATGCTGCCCATGGCCAAGGGAGAGTGTGCAAGAGGGAGTCCTCAACATCTCACCCACCAGCTCCTACCCCAGGGGCCACAGAGATTTTGAAGACCCTTAAAATTACAAAACCAAATCTACAGAGATGTTGGTGGCTTTCAAATGGGTTCCAGAACAGATTGCTGAGCCAGCCTTTATATGGAAATCCCAAAGAAGGGCTGAAGAGCATTACTGGAGAGTTGGCTGTGGAAGCTCCATATCTGGAGACATCTCCACCCCACATCTTGGCACCATTTGGGGAAGGCAGCACTTGTCAGTGACCTGCTGACCTAGGGCTCCCTGAGAAACGGTTCCAGCACCCTGTAGGAGCGATGGCAAAGGCAGATTCACTGCAGGGTTGGGAATTTATCTCCAGAGTAGGACATCTCCAGTTTGGGAGAGCAGCGTGGCCAGGACCCTCTGGTGCTGGAGATGCATTCAGGTGGAGGAGAGTTTTGGAATCCCTTTTTCTTCCCAGCACTCATTCATCTTTCTCTTCCTGCCAGATTTGGACATGGCCAGGGAGCCCAAGCCGAGCCGGGCCAGGCTGGGCCAGAAGCGGCAGCACAGCAGCAGCCTGTACCAGTGAGTGCCACCAGCCTGGGGTGGGGACATGGCTCAGCTGCGACTGCCCCATGCTTGGCTCCTCTTCCTCCCTCTGCTCTCCACTGCTCATCCTGTGACTGCATTATGGTGGTGGGCAGTGGTCTGTGAGACATCCCTGCCCCATTCCAGTGGGGCTTTCAGAGCACTGCAAAGGTCCAGCTGATGGTGATGCCTGCAGAAGTGCAGGTCCCCATCCCTCATCTCCCCAGCTCAGGGGGCACGTGGTGAGGGGAGGACCTGAGCTGGGCTCCATCCACCTCACAGGGGAGCATTTTGCAAACCCCGAGCAACTGAACCAATTGCTCTGCCTGTTGCCATGGTGCTCGGGGTATGCTGGCAGGGCAGGGACCACCACTGTGCCCTATGCATGGCCTGAGACTTCTCTTTGGCTGCCCCCTGGCCTCTTCCTCCAAAGCAGCTAGTTGCATGTTAGCTGCCTCCAGCAGACCCCCAGCTCTCTGTGAGCTCCAGTCTCGGGGTGACAAACTCATCTGCAGCAAACTGTGGAGCCCCAAGGCACTTCCCAGCAGCATGGCTGGGGAAGGCTCCCCACTCCCAGCCATGCTCCGAGAGCAACTTTGTCTCACCGAGGGCTAGGGTTAACCCTTCACTCCCTGATTCCACAAGAGCTGAACCAGCAAAAAGAACTTTGGCATCTTCCCTCCCTTTCTTCCTCCTCTCGCTCTGCTCCTACTCCATGACACATGATTGATTATGGGCGTGCTGGCTGCCCGCACTGGAGGTGATCCGCTGACAGATCGCTTCTTAATTTGGAGCCAAGCGAGCTGTCAGCACACACGGACCCAGGGACCGTGAAATTCAACTTCAGGAGGCTCTATATGCAGCTTCTGCAGAGCAGAGCCTGCCAACGCCACCTCAGGGACTCTCCATCCCCCTTTCCTTGGTGCCAGGGCTTTGCAGCGGTACCCACCTAGGGCTGTGGCTGCGACCCCACACAGAGCAGGTGACGTTCTCCTCTCTCCCCATCCCACAGCAGTCTCTGTCGTCTCTGTCGAGTTTCCGTACCGGTGAACGTAGATGGTTTTGGCCAAAAGCTGGAAAGTCGGGTGTCCCTGGGTGTCTGGTCCCTCACCTCTGGGCGAGGTGCAGTGGCACTGCCCCCTTTGGTATGCTGCAGACTCCCCAGTCTGGGGGCCTTGGGAAGGGGGACCATGGGGCAGAAGTGGCGCATAGGCTGGGCAATGCCCAGGCTAGGAATCTCACCACGGAGGGAACCCAACTGATGCTCTCCTGGCTGCAGCTCCAAGGGTCAGCTCACAGTGCCCTGCTCTTGTGCCCTGGCAGAGTGTACGAGTACCAGAAGATCCCCCCCCTCATTAACCGCATCCCGGTCAAGGCCAGACGAACTCATGTGGCAGCAGGAAGCAAAAGCAGCCTGAGCCCCCCACCTGGGACAAGGAGCAACACAAGTTCCATGGCAGGACGGACAAAGTGTAAGTGCAGAGGGACTGGGAGGAAGAGGAAGCCCAGCTTTTCGTGCTTCAGAGTGGTGCCCAGTGCCTAACAGTTCTGCTGACCTGGTGGCTACGAGTCCCCAGCTTCAGCAGACACAGCCTAGACTGGGCTGGCAGCTGTTTCGGGATCTCAGTGGCTCTTCTCTCTGCAGTACGAGCTGAAGAGCTGAATTCTATCAAGGGTGAGCTTAGCCAGATCAAGGCACAGGTGGATGGTCTGCTGGAGAGCCTGGAGCGCATGGACCAGCGTAAAGAGCCTCTTGTGGGTGAGGGGTCAGGCTGTAGATCTTCTGACAGGGTATGAGGGGTCCCTCCCTGCATACCCAGGAGGGAGTTGGGCATCCAGAGCCATCCAGGCAAATCCCGAGTCCTCCCGGTTTCCCGAGCTGGCAGGGAAGAGTCTGGCCGGTTGGCCTGCAAGGGCATGGCTGATGTTTGTAGCACAAATTTCTGCTGTCTCTGTCCCTGTAGGGTCCAAGGACAGCGAAAAGAAGAGGGTAGAGACAAGGAGAGAGTCATTGTCTTCATCAGGAGAGGGGTCATGGGAAGCCCAGGGAAAGGAGGGGGTGGGAGCCGGCAGGCACAGCGACCTGTGCAACATCGACAGCGCTGAGGACAGCACAGACACGGAGGAGACGGTAAATCCTGCGCCGGGCTCCCTGCTTTCTAAAAATTCACCCCCATTGCTGCCTAGAGCAGAGGAGATGCCCCATCAGGGTCCCCCAGGCTACACATACCTTCAGTTAAAGCAGCTGCTCCTGCATCTCCCAGCTGGGACACACTGGCAATGGCCATGCTGGGTGTTTCTCCTTGCAGGTGAAAAACCACATCAGACCCTGACAGGAGCCAGTAGCCAGACCGAGATGCCACGGCCAGCCTTTCCCATCTCACGTGCGTTCTTTCTTTTGAGGCTACCGGCCAGTGCCACACACACCACAAGGTGCCTGCTCAGCACAGCGGTACCCTGCTACTGGCAGCCTGGCATCCTGCCCCTCCAAAACCAGAGAAGTCTTTGTGTCCCCATGCGCTCGTTTTCTTTATCATCTTGTTTTCAGATCTAGGGATTAGCAGACGTGGCCAGGGGAGGGCGGGAAGCCAGTCATCCCTGCTCCCAAATGGGTTTCTCATACTTGTCTAACCCAGGCTGTCTTTGGCCACGGTGAACAGCTTCTCTCTGGGGCTCCAGTGTCTGAGGACGTCACTGTTGCCCCTTGTGCTCCCCAGCACTGCATCTCGGTTCTGTGCCCCTCGTTTCTAGGTTGCCCTTCTCTCTCTGGTAGGAATTTGTCCTGTATTTCTAATTTGCTCTTGTCTAAGTGTACAGCATCAGAAAGGAAAAACATTTCTATTTTGTTCCTCCAGTTATTAAACTCCAATGCAGTTTTTAACTGCCTGAGGCCCTCATGTTGGTTTTTTTTTTACCCACTTTTGTGTGATGCCAGGACAGCCCTGTGCTCCGAGTGCTGCTCTGCCCTGCTTCTCCCCAGAAACACTCATCATCACCTTCCTACTACTTATTCCCAACCAGCCCAGGAATAACCGGCCCCCACCTCACAAGAAAAACTGTTTTATTATAAAAAAACCCAAACAAAAACACACCTGTGCCACCCCAAAGCGCTGCCAGGGCACGAACTCCAAGGAATGCACAGTCTGTGCCATGATGTTGCTCCTGCCTGGTGCTGGGATGCGGCAGGAGTCTCACCAGGGGCGTCTCAGGTCTGGCCAGTGTAGGAGTGGCACGGGCAGGTGCTGGCAGCTGAGGCAGTATGGAGTCTGATCCTGGTGTGCTCCAACAGAATGTGAGGCCGCTTGGGTGCTGCGCGGCCACTCAGGAGGGGTCTCATAGAGTGCTCCAAGAGTTTGGGGTGGGGGGGGGGAATGCAGAGTCCAGTATTCTTGGAGAGGTTTCTTGAGGGCTGTGTGGGCAGCTCCAGAGGGGTCTTTGGCATCTTGAGGACTGGCTCAGGAAAGCTCTGGGGTGTCTCTAGGAGCACAAGTGTGGATCAGGTTGGTTGGCTCTGGGGTGTCTCTAGGAGCATGAAGTGTGGATGAAGTTGGTACCAGGGGTCTCCAGCACCTTGAGGACTGTCCCAGAGAGGTTCTGGAGAATCTCCAGGAATGTAAAGTGTGGCTCAGGCTGTCTCTGGCAGCTTGAGGGCCAGTTTTGGCAGGCTCTGAGGAGCATGAAGCATGGACCATGCAGGTTCTGTAAGTCTCTTGCAGTACAAGGGCTGGCTCAGTCTGTCTCTTCAGGTGTCTCCACAAATGTGAAGTGTGGATCAGGCTTGCTGTGGGAGGCCTCTGTCAGCTCAAAGGTTGCCTCAGGCTCTCTCTGTAGGAGTCAAGCAGTTTCACAGCTGGCTTCAGCAGGCTCTTCGATAATTCCATGAGCATCAAGCGTGGGTCAGGCTAGCTCTCGAAGTCTCTCAGATTAGCAGGACTGACCCTGGGGGTCTCTGGCAGCTCAAGAACTGGCACAGTCTGTCTCTGAGGAGCACAATGCATGGACCAGGCTGTCTCTGGGCATCTCTATCAGCTCAAGAGCTGCCTCGGTGATCTCTGAGCAGCAACCCTATCCCCAGCCATCCCTCTCCATCCACCCCCATCACTCAAGCCACGGCAGTAGCAGCAGCAGCTGCCTGGTCTCTCTGCTTGGCCGCCCGCAGGAGGCTCTGCCGCAGCAGCGGGTAGAGCCGGTGGCAGCCGTCAATGCCGAGGCGCAGCGCCTGTGCCCAGTCGTCGGGCGACCCTCCGCGTCCATCGCCCAGAACGGCCGATACCTGGTTGAGGGCGGGCAGCAGGGCTACGGTGAGGCGGGCGGTGGCCCCGCGCTCCTCGTCTTCGCCGGGCTGCAGCAGCCATGCGCCCGCGGGCGAGCGGCACATCGCGCAGGCCACCGCCACATCGTACATCTCCACGCCCGCGTCCGCCAGGGCCACGGCGGCGGCCGAGATGGCGGCGGCCACGGCGGAGCCGCCGTCCTGCAGCACCAGGGCGCTCACGGCCAGCCGGGCCCGCGGGTAACGCCGCAGCCTCACAGCCGGCTCCAGCGCCTCCCGCAGCGCCGCCGCCGCCTCCCGCTCTGCCTCCCGCTCGGCGGCCGAGCCGGGCCGGGTGCGGCTCCCGCGGGAGGCGAACGGGGCGCGGCGGAACTCGCACAGCAGCCGCCCCCCGCCACCGCCGCTCATGGTGGAGCTGGCACTTCCCGCCGCGTCGGGGATGTCCCGCGGCCCCCAGGCTCCGCACAGCACCTTTGTGCCGCCCCGCAGCTCCACGTAGGCCGAACCCTCGGCCTGGCTCAGAAGGCCCGCCCGCACGAACAGCG
Source organism: Rhinopomastus cyanomelas (assembly GCA_013400115.1). NCBI lineage: Eukaryota > Metazoa > Chordata > Aves > Bucerotiformes > Rhinopomastidae > Rhinopomastus > Rhinopomastus cyanomelas. Next base: position 388,468 of record VXBP01009567.1, on the reverse strand, counting down.
GCCGCAGCGCGCAAGGGTCCCTCGGGGGGGGCTCCCGGGCTTCGTCATTCCCGGCCCCACTGTCACCCTCCGCAACGGTCCCGCCCGCCCACAGCGCCGGTGGCTGCGAGTCCTCCGGGCCCTGCAAGCGACGGTGGTCCAGCGGCATGGCGGGGTGGAAAGGGAGGAGAAGGAGGGTAAAGGGGAGGGGAAATGGGAGGAGAAGGAAGTCGAATGGGAGGGGAAGGAACAATCAGTCACAGAGTTGTTTCGATTTCTTGTTTTCTCTTTAAGCTCGAGTCCAACCGCTCCCCCTGCACTGCCAAGTTCCCACTAACCCCTGCCCTTATCCCGCATCAACAAGGCTTTGCAGCCCCTCCACACAAAGGGACTCCACCACTGCCCTGGGCAGCCTGGGCCAGGCCTGAACCCTTTTGGGGACTAAATTGTTCCTCAGGACCAACCTCCACCTCCCCTGGCACAATTTGAGGCCATCTCCTCTCATTTGTTGCTCATTCCTGGGGTAAGAGACCAACCTCCACCTCGCTCCAACCTCTTGAATTTCAGGTTGCTGTAGAGAGCAAGGTCTCTCCTGAACCTCCTTTTCTCAAGTTCAAGTTCCCTTAGTCATTCCTTAGAGCACTGGGGCTCCAAAACCTTCCCCAGCTCTGTTGCCCTTCTCCGGAACCACTCCAGTCCCTCAATGTCCTCCAAGCAATGAGTGAAGGGCCCAGAACTGACCCAGGACTTGAGATGGGGCTTCCCCACTGCCCATTACAGGGGGATGATCCCTGCCCTGGTCCTGCTGGGGACATCAATGCTTACACAAGCCAGATTGCCCTTGGCCTTCTGTGCATGCCCCAGCTCTTCCACCAACACTCCCAGGTCTTTTTCCAAGGTGCAGTTTCCTAACCACACATTCCCAAAGATGGCAAGAGGAAAAGGATGGAGGGAGTGAAGAGCCTGTCCCACCCCTGAAGCAGAATGGAGGCAGCAGCACTTTGAGCTTTTATTCACAGCAGCAGGCAGGGACAGAGGACAGACAGTAGTGATGCCCTGTGACCCAGTGGTGGTTGGTGAGACACTGTCATAGGTTACCCAAGGAAGATGTGAATGTTCCATCCCAAGATGTCCTTGGGACCAGGCTGGACAGGGCTTTGAGCAACCTGGTCTAGCAGGAGGTATCCCTGCCCATGGCAGAGGGGTGGAACTCAGTGAACTTTAGGGTCCCTCCCAATCCAAACCATTTTATTAATCTATGATTTCATGACCATCCCCTGGTGTCAATTCTTCAGCTCGCCCAGCCGCAGCCTGGCAAAGTCTGTGGCCACTCTGAGTGCCTCCTGCAGGCAGCCCACATTCCTGCCTGTCGCCTGTGCCGACATGTCCTTCCCACCGCCTTTACCGTCCATCAGGGCAGACACCTCCTGCACCCACTGGCTGGCCTTCAGGCCCTTATTCGCAGTCTCCTGGGTAGGAAAAGAATCAAGAAATAAGCAGCTCAACATCAGCTGAGATGGCAGCAAGAGAAAGGGGACCATGTGCATGCCACAACAGGACAAAGCTCTTCCAGAAAAGAGCGAGACCAGCAGCCCAAGAGCATTAACGTCTACAACTGCAACAAATCCTGACTCCTTCCCCATCCCTGTCTGTATCTCCTTCTCCACTCTGCAGCCCCACAAGAACCCAAAGCCCAAGCTATGATGCCTCTTGCCAGAGTTTTGGCCATGTGCTGTGAAGACAGTCACAGCCCCAAGGCTCAGAGAAAGGCAGAATCTCAGCATTACCTGGGGCACCTGACACAGACAGGTGATCCTGCCAGCTTCAGGATCTACAGCAAAGAGCATGGTGGCGGTCTGTGGGGAGTGAGTCTTGAAGAGCTTCAGGGACTCATTCAGGGCCTATTGGAGAACAAAGTCATTGTGACAGACCCTGCTGGTTCAGTGAATCTCATGGAGACAGCAGAAGGTGCCCAGGACCACCCAACTCCTCCTCAAGCACAAGGAATGTCACTGAGGAGAAACTAGACCTTCCTGTACCTTTGCTGAGGCTCCACTTTCCATTTCCATGATGACCAATGGCTGGTTAGGTTGACTCTCAATTACTTGCTTGGTCTTCTCCAGTACCTGAGGACAACAGCAGTCAGACACTAGACCACAGGCAATGTGTGGACACAAAAACCACCTAGGCAGAGGAGGCCAAGAGGCCCCGAAGGTGTCCCAACACCCCGAGGCAGAGAAGGAGAGGCTTGAAGGCTGAACAGTGGGAGGAACATCCCCATAGCTCAACTCCCTCCCACACCATCCTTTATTTCCCAACAGGACTCACTCGTTTCTGGATGTCGGCTTTGCTTGCTCGGTCCAGGTCATCCATGATTTTCTTAAGTGCTTTGACAGCCTCTCTCAGTTCATCTTTCTGCCACTGGGGGATAACAGCAGTGGCCAGCGTCTGTGAAACAGGAGTGAAAGGTCCTAGTGACCTCGGCAAGAGATGCTGCACCACGCTCATGAACCATGAGCCCAAGCCCTCACCTCACTGAGGTCCGAGATCTCCTTCTGTACATCCTTGTTGGGAGCTGTCTGGACCTTCACCTTGGCCTCCAGTGCTGACAGCAGTTTCCTGAGGCTCTCGACTTTCCTGAGGGCCTAGAAAAATAAAATATGAGAGGTCAGGCTGGCCTCTGAAGCCACCACTACAGGAAGGGGTGAAGAATGCTGGAGCTGGGGGTCTCCTTGGGAAGCAGCAGACCCAAAGCAGGCAGCACTCAACCAGAGGCAAAATGTGATGGTGGCAAACAGACCCCAGGACTTTCTTCCAGAAGGAATGGCAAGACCCTCCACAAAGTTAAAAAAAACAACCCAAAAACATCTCCCCCAGGAGCCCCATTTCTTCCACTCTGTCCCAGGAGCAGAATCAGCTGCTTTACCTTCCGAGCTTCAGCCCCGGTGACTGCGACTATCCTCCGGATGCCTTTAGCAATGGCTTCTTCTGAAACAATCACAAAGGGACCAGCATGGCTAGAGTTCTGCAAGTGCCTGTGGAAAGAACCAGAAAGACCCCCAGGAATTAGAAGTTCACCTTTTGTCTCAGCGTGGCCACAGGAAAACCACTCGGAAGACCTCGGGTTACCCAGGGACAACCTTCTGGGCACCACGATGCCTTCCTCAGACTCTCCAGATACTCACGTCCCTCCGCAGAACTCGATCGAAGTGATGGAGCCCGCAGGACCCGAGGGATCAGCCAACAGCTCCTCCACAGGGATGCCAATTGAGACCACACGGACAGGATCAGGGTAGGTCTCATCAAAAACCGCCCGCAGCCCTTGGATTGCTTTGGCTGCTGCAAGAGGACAGTCCTTGGCATACACGGTCTGCAGAGGACAGAAACGGGACACATGTAAGAGCCAGTTGTGTGAGCCACGGGCTTATGTCACAGAATCACAGAGTGCACTGGGTTGGAAGGGACCCCCAAAGGTCATCTAGTCCAATCCCCCTACAACAACCAAGGACATCTCTAACTAGAACAGGTTGCTCAGAGCCCCTTAAAAGCCTGACTTTGAATGGCCCTTGGGATGGGGCCTCCACCACCTCTTTAGGCAATCTGTTCCAGGGATCCACCACCTCCTTATTGAGAGAACTTTTTCCTGACGTCCAGTCTAAATTTGCCCTTTTGTAGCCTAAAACCATGATCCCTCATCCTAATGCTCCCTCCTCTAGTGAACAGTCTTCCCAGCCCTCTAACAGGCCCCTTTCAAGTATTGGAACATTGCTATAAGGTCCCCCAGGAGTCTTCTCCTCTTCAGGCTGAAAAACCCCAACTCTCTCAGCCCCCTTAGACATGATCTTCCTCTGGAAGATTCTAAAAGGGAAACTCTGTGCTTCCTCTCAGCTCAGGTCTGCAAGGATCCTGAAGTCACTGACAGGTATCCCATCTTGCAAACTCCGGAGACCAACTGCTCAGCGTCCCCATCTGTCCCTCAGGTACATTCAAAGGGTTTCTAGACACAACATTCTCCAGGGTCTGATCTGACACCAGGCTGGCAGCAGGCAGAGCAACTCTCACCTCTGGGGACATGTCACTAGGGCATGTGGAGGTCTAAATCCAGTCAAGCTGGCAAAACTGTTCTGCCAAACTTCTTGGCTCTTGTGGCTAATGTGCCCCCAGAGCAGGGATGGCAACTGTTCAACCCTAGGGAGGGCTCAGTACCAACAAACCGAGCAATTCACATGGTTTCCCCAGTCAAAATCCTCCAAGGCGATGCCAGTTTACACACCACACTGTGCCAGCAGCTCCAAGGACTACTGCTGGGCCAAACACCCAACGTCCCACCCAACCTCAGCCAAAAGCTTCACTCAAGGTATTCTTTTCCCCCTTCTCATCCAACCTGGCAGCTGTACCCACCTTTGCCTCCTCAATCATCTGGTTGGCAATCCCTTCTACGTTCTTGATCTCCTGGCTAGACAGAGCTCCCTTGGCTGTGAAGTCAAAGCGCAGCCTGTCCGGAGCAACTAGTGAACCTCTCTGGTCGGCTTCCCCCAACTCTGAGCGCAGGGCAAAGTTGAGGATGTGTGTGGCCGTGTGGTTGCTCATGATTGGCCTCCGCCTGGTCTGATAGAGAAAACCCGTTAGATGAGGTCCCACACTGCACAGCACAGATCAGCTCCAGCAGAAGCAGGAAGTAAACATGCTGCTCCAACAAAAACCTGAACTACCTCGGAAGACCAGAAACAACTCATGGCACTTGCTGCCTAGGAGCTTCAACTAAGGGAACGGGAAGCTCCCCACTGAATTTGCACATGGCTACTCCCTGGCCCTGTGTGGGGAGAGGCCAAGGGCCTGGAGAAACAGGCTGAGAGGGATATGATTGATGCTGAGCTATAGCTACCAGCATGGGCCAAGAGACTAGGGACAGACTGTTTCCAGCTGTGCTCCACACAGGACAAGAGGCAACAGGCACAAACTGGAACCCCAGAAGTTCCACCTGAACATGAGGTAACACTTCTTTGCTGTGAGGGTGCCGGAACTGCCTATAGAGGCTGCGGACTATCCAAGCTCCAGGCCCACCAACAAACACAAAGACGACAAAATCCATGACAACAAAGAGACTAAGCCACATGTTACACCATGTCTTACCTCATCAATAGACAGGTGGACCTGATCTCCTACTTTCAAGCTTCCATACAGAGTTCCTATGTGAAGGACGTAGCCCCCTCGCACCTGCACATTCTTCACTGTGAATTCTGTTTTCTGTACGAAAAGGGAAATGCACCTGGTGAGTAGGATGAGAGGCCTTGTGTTCTGCCTGTGACAGCCTGACACTGCAGCACACAGTTCGGATTCTCACAAAGGGGGGACAAAACCCTAACAAGTCTGGGCCATGCTGCACCCCCAGAAAGGAAACCCCTGCCATGGACAGGAAAGTGCTAGAGACCGTTTGGCCCATTCTCCTCCTCCTCTGCCTAGACCCTGGGTGAAACTAAGTGAAGTGAAAGGCTCTCAAAGCCCACTCACATCTTCCCTGCTGTCGTCGTCCTTGACCATGTAGCCCTCATCATAGATCTGCCCACCCTGCTCAGCGTAGAAACAGGTCCGGTCCAGCACTATCCCACATTCCTGGCCAGTGGATACCTCCTCCACAAACCTCTTCTCCCTGCGGATGGCTTTCACTGTGGCCATGAGGCTCCCAAAATCTGTCAGCAAGACAACAGGCAGTCAGTGAAACAGGAAAACCCTGTAGACACTCCACTGGGGCAGGACTTCATGGTGATACCTCACAGCTACAGCACAAGCTGACAGCAGCTACTGCAACTGCAGGGAGTAAGGAGAAAGAACTAGGGCAACAGTTAATTGGGGAGGAGGAAATTTCCTCCAGTGCTCTCTAAGGCAGGGCCCGTCACCTCCTTCCCACAACAAAAAAAGTAGCAGCACACTCAACTACAAACCTAGTGCCTCCTGAATTTCCACCAAAAGAATTATCAGGAAGACCAGCAGCCAGAGAGGGTCAAGGACCCTCTAACAGATCAAGACTCCTGTGGCACCAGCAAAAGAGCAGGAAAGAAACACAAACACAGGAATGCGGAGACAAAGCTGCAGGGAACAGGAATCCCCACAAGTTGTCAAGAATGTGTCCTTCAACAGACAAGTCTGTCCTTCTCTTCCCCTGCTCGATTTGAGTTCCACTTTCTGCTCTGAGTCCTGGAAAAGGTGAGCCCAGGGGGGATACGCCAGTAAAGGTCGTACCATAGGTGCCACTTGGATTTGAAGTGTAGCTGTATTTTGGCGAGTCGTCGGTCACCTCCAGCCCTCGGGCCCTCAGCTCTTCAATGGCATAGATGTCAAGCATGAGTTGGTCCTCTCCTCCAGCCCCCTTGCCCTGGGATTTGAGCTGCCAACAACAAACACCTAACTGTGAGGGAAGCCACCACAACGTGGGCCCACAGGCTAGTCACATGCATCACTCGCATCCCTGAGAGCTCCTGGTTTAGAGCTCTGCCTTAGGAAAGAAGTCTGGAGGCTGAGCTTGAAGCTCTGGGACTCAGTGTCACCAAGCAAAAGCAGCCCCAGCTGCACAGAGAAAGACACATCTCACAGCAACTGTGGTGCTGAACCAGCTCCCCCTCCCCACCGTTATCTACCTGCGCATTTTTCCGCTCTTCTTCAAAGCCCTCCATGTCCACGACCAGGCCCTTCTCCTCTGCGATCAGTCCAGTGAGATCCACAGGGAAACCATAGGTGTCGTACAGTAGCCAGGCAGTATCACCTGCAGAGACAGAGTAGTCAGCGAGCGCTCCTGTTCCACCAACTGCCACTCCTTTCCGTGACCTCCCAACAGCTCTGCGCTATCTTGCTTGGTGGGCACAAACGT
>VXBP01009567.1:294162-371864 GCA_013400115.1 Rhinopomastus cyanomelas | reverse complement strand
GAGAAGTGTGGCCAGCAGGTTGAGGGAGGTGATTCTTCCCCTCTACTCTGCTCTCCTGAGACCTCACCTGGAGTACTGCATCCAGTTCTGGAGCCCTTATTATAAGAAGGATTGAACATACTGGACCAAGTGCAGAGGTGGGCCATGAGGATGATCAGAGGGCTGGAGCACCTCTTCTATGAGGCCAGACTGAGAGAGTTGGGCTTGTTCAGTCTGGAGAAGGGGCTCCCAGGTGACCTTATTGTGGCCTTCCAGTATCTGAGAGGGGCCTACAAAAAGGCTGGGGAGGGACTATTTAGGATGTCAGGTAGTGACAGGACTAGGGGGAATGGAGCAAAGCTGGAGATGGGTAGATTTAGAGTGGACGTGAGGAGGAAGTTCTTCGCTGTGAGAGTGGTGAGAGCCTGGAATGGGTTTTCCAGGGAGGTGGTTGGGGCCCCATCCCTGGAGGTGTTTAAGGCCAGGCTGGATGAGGCTCTGGCCAGCCTGGTCTAGGGTGGGGTGTCCCTGCCTGGTGGGGGGTTGGAACTGGATGATCAGGTGGTCTCTTCCAGCCCTGAGTGATTCTGATTCCATAGCTTCTCCAGTGAGGTGGTCCCTTCCAATCCCTAATGATTCTATGATTGTCCTGCAGTTGTGAGGACCCCTGGAGCTGAAGCATTAGAGGAGTGACACAGTGGGGAACTAGGCAATGCTGGAGTTCCATGGGCCTAAAGGACTGAGAGCCCTTGGTCCACCTGGGGACCCTGGGATTGTCTGGGCAGGTGAGGGGCTGGGGCCGATGCTGGCATCAACCCCATCCCTGTGGGTGCTGGGAGCCACACCCTGGGCTGTGCCCAGCTCTTCTTCATGCTGAGCAGGTGACAGTCCTGCCCTGTGTCACTGCCGGGCGCCACGGCCACTGAGATGCCCGCGCTGTCTCGGAACGTCCTGGTGACAGGGTCCAACCGGGGCATTGGGTTGGAGCTGGTGAGGCAGCTTGCCACCAGCCCCCAGCCCCCCCAGCACATCTTTGCCACCTGTCGTGACCCTGAGGGGCCGAGAGGAAAGGTCAGTGTGGGTGCCAGGCATGGGGATGTCCCTGAGCCAGGTGGACAAAGGGAATTTGCGGTGCCACATTTCTGTTGGATCATTGCTGGACCTGTCCCTGGCTGGGTGGTCTGGCACTGGGGCAAGAGTGTTCTGGTGGGGTCTTCTCTCTCCCCCAGCACCGATGTTATGATCTAGATGGGTGGGATGAGGCTGAAGGGACAACCAAGTTGCCCCAGTCCTCATAACTGGCTGTGCCAGAGGCTGGCCAACCCCTCCTCCATGCCCAGGATGGGGGGCAGCACCTGATCCCCACAGCCCCCTTCTCCTGCCACACCATTGGGAGCCACCCCACACCCTTTTCCCAGCAGAGGCAAAGCTACCCTGGCCTGGCTCCAGCTGGGATCAGGGCTGGGAGACCCGGCTATACCACTGGTGACTTCTAACTTCCTCCCTTGCTTCATCACTTTTTTTTCCAGGCCTTGCGAGAATTAGCTGCCCAGCACACCAGCATCAAACTGGTCCAACTAGGTATGAAGCAATCTTCCTTTCTTGCACCCAACGTTGCTTCTAGCCCTCTGCTTGCTTTGGGATTGGGACTGGGGGCAGCTTTTGGCGCAGCCTACCCCAACACTGGCAGATGGGCAACTCCAGCCCTGCTGGGTGGGGAGGGATTGGTGAACATCTGGACAGGCCTCCCCCTCCAAGTAGAGCTCTCCTCTGGCTGGAAGCAGTCAAACCGGCTTCAGAGGAAAGTAGAGGTGGGTTGGGACACCTCAGCTGAGCAAGTTCCATGGGAATGGCATGACCTCTGTTCCCAAAAATGCTCAATACAGCACCTAGGTTTGGACTGGGACATGTGGGTTTGTCGCATGTGAGGCAGGGCATGACCAGCACAATTCCTAGCTGGCTCCTAAGTAGGAAGGTTGGCTTGGAGTCTGCTTGGAGGTGGCCACATTGGGCATTTCCTTCTCTGCCATTAAAAAAGAGAGAAGAGAAATAGGCAGAGAGAAAATAAATAGGATGCATGTGGGAAATCTGGCCCTGGGGTGGTGTTCATGTTCAGACGCAGAGGCCTGCTCCAGTTTGAGATGTCCACAGCCTGGGCTGGGGAGACATCCTTTCATCCTGGGAGAGCAGAGGCAATGCAAAGACCACGTCGCTCCTTACCTTCTTGTTTGCTTTAAAACACCCGAAGAGCAATGCTTCCTTTCGTTCTTGCTTTCCCATCCTCTTATTTCTTCTGAGGAGACAAGCATTTGTTCTTCAGCAGAGCTGGATGAAGGACAAAAAGCTGGTCCCGCTTGCCCTTACTCTCGGAGCAGTGGCTCAGCAGCTCCCAGCTGAGCAGGTCACCAAAGCTACTTCCTCATATGTGGTGCTGGAATGACGGAGCCTTGAACTCCAGTCAGTCATTACCAGGGTCACTAACAAGCACCTGGTGGTACGTCCTGCAGCTGGCCAAGCACAGCCTCTTGAATCCCAAGGCTCCATCCCCTCACACGCAGCAGCTCTGCAGCACATTATCTCATCAACTTCCCCCAGAGGTTTCCACAACACCTCTACGAAGGTCCCTGCTGCACAAGACAAGGTGCTAACAAGTTCGAGGCCACCCAGATACCTGCTTGCCACCATGAACACACCACACAAATCAAAAACACCAAGAAAGAGAATTGTTCTGCTGCTCCTCAGTGTGCAAAACACTTCCCCCTTGGCACAACTTCGGTTGTTTCTGGTTGCTTGGCAGGGGTTGTCCCTGTGGCTTGACCAGGGCATCTGCAGAGATGGGGAAGTTCAAACTTGTAGCCTGCAAACAAACACTGCTGACGATATCCCAGATCTCTTATGACTTGTACACAGCTCAGCTCATCTCCTTTTCACGCTGAGGGTGGGGAGACCCTGGTCCAGGTTACCCAGAGAGGTGGGAGAAGCCCCATCCCTGGGGATATTCCAGGTCAGGTTGGACCTGGGGCTCTGAGCAACCTGCTCTGGTTGCAGGTTCCCTGCTCACAGTTGTGAAGACGTGGTTGGGTTGTGTCTCCAAAGACGGTGTTTGCCCTTAAAACGTGCCCAACCAGCTGTGTTGGCTCCTGCAGAAAATAAAACCAAGGAACCTCAGCGTGCAAGGACTAAGCACCCCTTGTGCACCCATAAATGCCCTTCATGACCCACTGGAACTCTCCTCCCACTTTGCTTTTTTTTGCCCCAGCAGACACGGTGAACTTGTCCAGCATCCGAGAGGCCGTGCGGGTTGTGGGGTCTCACCTGGAGGACCAGGGCTTGAACCTGCTCATCAACAATGCAGGCGTCAGCTCGCACATGACTCTGCACTCCCTCGATTTACAGGAGATGCTCTCTGTGTTCACCACCAATGTGATTGGGCCACTCCAGGTTGCCAAGGTACATGTGGACCTTTTGGGTCCTTCCTGCTTGGGAAGATGTTCCCTGTGGCAAAGGTACCCTCAGCTGGGTGGGTTCTTTCTCAAGCAAGACATCACTGATGGGAACAAGGCCGCCAGCTCGGGGGTCCTCAGGTTCTGGGTGTGTCAACGTCAATGTCTTTGCATCAGGAATTTCTGCCGCTCCTGGAGAAGGCAGCAAGGGCCGCAGGGCAGCAGGGGCTGAGCTGCAGCAGGGCCGCAGTCATCAACGTGTCCAGCAAACTGGGCTCCATCGGGCTGTGCCTCGGCGTGCTGGAGGCCCCCATGTACCCGTACCGTGCCAGCAAGGTGAGGTGCCAGGAGAGGTGCTGGGGATGCTCTGCTGTGCCCCGTGCCCATCTGCCTGGGCCACCTGTCCCCTGCCTGGTTCTCCCAAGCCAGCAGCACACTGGTCTGAGCCTCTTGGGTGGGTTGTGCTGGTGTGGCAAAGGGCAAAGTCTCATTTCCTACCCCCACAACCCATTTTCTGCCAAGCTGTGCCCTGGGTGGTGCTGGCACGGTGCTGTATCTTCCAGGCTGCCCAGAACATGGTGACGAGGTGCCTGGCTGTGGAACTCCAGGACAAGGGGATCCTGTGCGTGGCCATCCATCCTGGCTGGGTGAAGACTGACATGGGGACTGAGAAGGTAATGGGGCTGGACGGGGCAGGGCAGGGTCAGCAGGACCCTCTGGCAGCCAACAGCAGTGACACTGCCTTGTCACGTTCTGCAGGCACCACTGACTGTGGAGGAGAGCGTACAGGGCATCCTGACCGTGCTGGCCAGCCTCTCAGAGGACACCACGGGAGTGTTTCTTGACTGGCAAGGAAACCGCCTGCCCTGGTGACAAACAGATGGATGAATGATGCCTCCTGCCCAAGCTGCAGCCTCACACCTCTGCATGGTCATTCCACTCACCCTCAGTTCACCCTGGGCTGTGAGGGAGAGGGGAAAGGCACGGAAAGGGCATGGCAAGCAGCCTCTGTCCCTTTCTCCACTCCGTGTGTGGCCCTGCAGCTCCCCTGTACCCCCCAGCTCTATAAACACCAGAGGCGGATGCTCCTGTCTCTGCATGTCCAACCTCAAACCCTCCTTGGCTGTACCTGTGTGTCTATCAATCACATTTGTAATTAAGAATCCCCAAGTGAGAGGAGAGGGCAGCTGGTTACTGTGACCCCCAGCCCAACCCTGGGGCTGCCCCTCATCTGGGAAAGGGGAAATCCAGCCCCACAGATGAGAGAGATGTTCACCAGCCTTGTGGATGCTTCTCAAGGAGAAGGGCTCTGGTGCCACAGCACTCACAGGCTGGCTGTCACCTGTGGGGACCCCACTGATGGCTGTGGGCACTGCTACACCCCAGATTAAGGGGTGAGTACCCAGGAAGGGGCCACCCCCATGAGCAGGCAGCACGGCAGAGCTGGGAGCTCCTGCAAAATGGTTTATTGATGATGTGGGGCAGCTGGGAGCAGCAGGCAGAGGGCCCTGGTGCCAGGAGAGCAGAGGGGCACCTCACCAGGGCACAACCTTCCCTTCCCAGTCCAGCAGGTCACCACTGTCCTTCTCAGAGAGGGAGGAGAGCACTTTCAGCATCCCTCACACGCTGGTGTCCACACTTCTGGGGGGCTGCAGAGCAGAGAGGGATAGGTAGCCCGGGCAGGGAGGTCACGGTCAGGGGCTCAGGGCAGTAACTCCCTCCGTGGGGAAATGACCCAGCATGGTGAAACCCATACCTGGTCTCCAACAGAGTTGCCCCTGTTGGTCTGTACCCAGCTGGGGTGCAGCACAGCACAGAGGACCCCGTGCTTGCAGCAGGCCAGCGACTGGCACTTGGTCAGCACGTTCAGAGCAGCCTGCGGGGAGACGGGGTAGGGGTGGCAGTGGGAGGGAATGGGGGGCTGTGAGGAGACACCCCCGATTTCCCAGACTGTGTCATCAGAGGACTTGGTGATGGACGTGGGCCCAAGGTGTGGAGAAGCACAAAAGCAGAGAGAGGAGGCACTGGAGAGTCTGAGCAGCTGCCTGTGGAGAACAGAGGTTTGGAGCAACATCCAGGACAGCATAGACCTTGCTGCAGCAGTAGGTGACAGCCTGCACTTGATCCCATGTAAAGAGAACCTCGATGGAGCCTGCAGAGCTGGACATGTTGATTATGGCAGCCTTGCTGCAGCTCAGCGCTGAGCCTGGGCTCCCTCGGGCAGCCTTTGGCAGCAAAGGCAGGAATGCCTGCGAGGAAAGAGAGGAGACAGAGTCACACATGGGGGTGGCACTGGGTGAGGAGCAGTGTCTTTCACAATGGGAAATGGTGGCACTAAAACCATGAACAAGCTCTCTCCTCTTCCCATTGCCCCAGGAAGAGGGGCTCCAGCCTCCATCAGGCTCCAGCTCCTGAGTTCTAGCCCACAACTCTAGGAACTTCTTGTAGACTGAGCACCTATCAGGTGCTAGAGCAGGACCCTCTCCCACCAGCCCTTCACATCCCCCCAGGACAGCCCAGCGCAGCTGAGGATCTCTCCTGGCTCTGCAGCATGGGAGCAGTCGTGTTGGTGGCATGAGTCTCAGCCAAGGCCTCCAGTGTCTTGATATCAAATAGGTTTGACCTTGCAATCCCAGCATTGTTGATGAGGAGAGTCAGCCCTGAGCCCTTCAGGTGTTCCTCAACTTTGGCTGCAGCTGCCTTCATACTGGTGGGGTTGGTGACTTCTACAGAGCTGACGCAGGGTGGGTCAGCACCTACAGCCCCAAGGCCGCTTGGAATCCCCTCTCCCTTCCAGGGACGTGTCCCTGGGGCTGCCCATGGATGGGAGGCTCCTCCCCACAGGCACCAGCACAGCACTGCGACACTGGCCAGAGGACCCATGGTCAGTGCCAGGGACTCCCACCTCAGGGCACCTACTGAGTGGGATGATGACCAGGTTGGGGTTCTTGAAGGTCAAATTATGTAACTCCTGCAAGAGCAGGTGCTATGTTGGTACTGAGGGGCTGTTTAGAGGCTCAGCCTTTCCCAGGCAAAGCCCCTGTGACTGCGGCTACATCCTAGCACCAACCTGGCACCCAGCACCCTGCTCTGGCTGCTCCCGTGGGATGAGGTTCTTGACCTTCCATGCACCCCATGTGCTACCGTCCCCACAATATATCCCATTCTGAGCTGTAACGGGCTTTGCAAATTCCCTCCCTTCTCCACTCCACTGCCCTGGTGCTCAGTGCTGCTGTGCCCAGCACAAGCCACGGCCTCCCAGCCCAGCCTCACCTGTGCTTGCTGACTCTTGGGGTCCCACCAAGTGGCAAAGACCCACTGGGGTGGGTTTGACAGCATCAGGAGCTGCTGGACAGACTCCAGGCCAAATCCCTGGTTGGCCCCCGTCATGAGAACTGTGTGGACATGAAAACCCACCACTGCTCTGCTCCCACTCTGACTCTGCTGGTGCCTTTTCTCCTCGGGGTTTCCCAGTTGGGCTTGCATCAGCCCATGGCTCTAGGAAACCCTCTGCCTGCGCTCCAGGCTCTTGTTTGGGGTCCAGCCCTGTGGTCCACCAAGGAATGATCCAAAGGGAGAAGAGTAATCTGAGCAGACGGGGAATGTCCTGGCCAGGTCTCTAGGGAGATGCTCTTCGTACCCTTCCTGCTCCACTAAAGGTGGCCTGGGGACACCAGTCACTCCCTCCCCTCACCCGAGGCCAGGGAAGACTCAGAGTGGTTCATTGACCTTCATTTGTGCGTAGACCATGCCAGTGCTGGGATGGAGCAGCTGGGAGGTGACGAGGATGGGGACGGAGTTGAGGATGCGGCCGGGGATGTGCAGCAAGCGGGGAACAGGTTTAGGGGCCGGGGCCGGGGCCAGTAGCGGGCGCACGCGACGGGGCCAGGGCCGCGGTGGGTACTGTCCCCACCCCGGATGTCCCGCCCCTCTCCCCCGGATGTCCCGACCTCCCGCTTTCTTCTTCCAGGTGGCCCCGGCTATGGCGGCGGCGGAGGGCCTTGGTGGGACGCGGGGCCGACAGGGACTGGGGAACAGGTGAGAGGACACGGGGAGGCGAAGGGCGTGAGGGACCTGAGGGGTGTTGGGGTGGCTGTCCTCCAACTTGAAGTGTCCGTAAAACTTGCCTGTGGTAACCCAGCCTGTCCCTAGCCCGGAGTGTCCCCAACTCCTGATCCCGACCTGCCGGCCTATCCCCAAGTCCCGGATCTCAGCCTCTCCTCAAATCCAGCCTGTCTCCCACCCAGCTTGTCCACAGATCCTGACCCCAGCTCAGCCCGTCACCAGATTCTGTCCCCAAACCGACTTCCCTGTCCGCAGATCCTGCTTCCAAACCTACCTGCACGTCCCCAAACCCAACCCGACCCCAAATCTCTGTTCCCAGCGCCTGAGTGTCCCCAATCCAAACCTGCAAATCCCTCTTATCCCCAATCCTGCCTGTCCAAACCCCGACTGCCTTAACCTATCTCATCTCCAAATCATGCTTCTCCTCAAGTCATGCCTGTCCCCAAATTCAGCCTGTGCTAACCCTGTACGTCCTGACTGCTGGACAATAATTATCAAGGCATAATGAACATTATGGAAAGAGATGGGGAAAAAAAATTGCCCCGACTGGGGAGGGACTTCCCTATTGTCTGTCCTGGTTTTGAGCAGCACAAGTAGAACTTGTTGCCCCCACCACAGCTCCCTGGGGAAGGGCATCCTCATGGAAACGTGGCTGGGCCTTGGCTGGGACTGAGCCGTCTGCTGGGGTTGTGACTGTGGGTAGGCGACCAGGCCGCGCCCAGCAGAGTGGAGGTTTTTGTGTCCCACTCTTCTGATTTTGTGCCTTGTTTCTTCTCCTGCAGGTTTGTGTATGACAGCAAGAACATGGCTTCTCCAAAACTGTATGTCCTACAGCCTTGGATCACCGACCTCTTGGTCAATTATGAGCAGCTGGATTCCAGCAAGAGTCTCCTGGCTGGGCAGGTCCTGCGGGTTGGTACTGAGAGAAACTGTCCTAAAGGGCTTCAGCAGCATTTGAAAGCAGTTCCCAATTCAGTGGCTGTGGGTGGATGACCCTTTCTCCTCAAAACCCCCAGTTTTTATCTCTTTTGGAGGTGGAGGAACTTTGCTTTGCCTGTTTCTGGTGGCCTTGACTGATGTTTTCACCTCTGGTGCTCTTGTTCAAAATGTTTATGATCTCCAAGGTAATCTTCTCTCCTGGCCTCTCATTCCCAGGCTGCACTGTCTCCCTCCTTCTCTGTTTCTTTACATCCCACTTCCTTGTACCACACCACTTGATGAGTGGTGCTGAATGTGGGTGACTTGAGGCAGAAGCAGGACCAGCTGAGGTGTCTGGAGCCTTCAAGGGAACAGCCGGAGTGACCCTGCTCCTGGCTTTGCAGAGGACCTTATGTCCCCAGCTTTGGCCAGACCCCCTCAACTTGGAGTCCTGCTTCTGGTTTGGGTAAAAATAGTGCTCAGTTGAGGCTTCTCGCCTACCTTGCCTTCAGTTTCTCTCACACAATGAGGGGTGTTCTTTATTCTGTCTTGGTGTGAAGCCTGCTTGGTCCATCCAAGAACTGCCTTGGGTTGAACATGACCATGACACCACCAGGCTTCATGGTGAACCTTCTCTCCTAGATCCAGGTTCTCCACCTCTCCTCATTTGTGAGGAGATCTGTGAGATGTCTTTCTCTTTCTCCACCCCATCCCAATCTCTTGATAGGTTTTGAGTGACTCAACTTCTCCCAGTGAAGGTGAGGCCGTCCAGGATGCCACTCTGCAGGTCTCGGATGGGTCCTACCACATCCGCGTGGTCATTACATCTGAAGCTCTGCAGAGGGAAAAGTGGGTTCCACCATGACCCGGCCTTAGTGGGGATAGCAGTTCGTTCTCTGGAGTTGCTGCTGGGGCTTGTGCCTGGTTTTGTTCCAGGCTGTGTTCAGCTAGACCAAAGGCAGGGTGGGAATTCCGTGTGACAGAAAAGGAGAAAGCTGGAATGCCGGTGCTCTGCTTTTGGCTGGCTGGGATGGGCAGGGGTCAGTGGCAGAAGGTGTGGTGCCCTGTTGATGTGAGTGGAGAGGTCTGAAGACCCCATGGGCTCTATGAAAGGAGCTGGAGCCTTAACTGTGGTAACCTAGGCTGCTCCTTCAGTGCTTCACTGAAACACACCAGAATTGGTGGGACAGCCAAGGGTAAGCAGAAGGAAGAAGCTGCAGAACCCAGGAACCCTCAGTTCCTGGTGGTCCTGCTGAGATGTGCTCTAGCATGCCCGTTGGCAGTGGTTGGCATAGCTGTGGGGTGAGCCCTGCATGGTGGTGGCTGGGTGGCCCAGCTCTACCCTTCACTCCTCCCAAGATGTTCCTGCTCTGCTTTTTCCCTAGCAACCACATGCAGCTCAAGCTTTCCAGCCTTGTTTGCAGAATCATCGTCTTGCAGAAGTATACTGTGTGCTTCCATGAGGAGGCCAGACTGGTAAGGGCTTTGACGAGTGGAAGCAACTGGTTCCTTGATCTCACTGTGCTTCCTGCTGCTTTGAGCTGTTCTCAGGAGCTGGAGGCAGATGATGGGTGGCCTTCCTTCTTCATCTGCGGCTCCTGGGGCAGTTGACCTGGGCAGTGGGGCAGAGGATGGACTAAGGCTGCCATGGCCCACTGCCCCCTTGCAGGGGTTCAAGAGTTCCCATAGCTTCAAGCTGGCCTGTGGCTCTTGAAGAGCTCTCAGTTACTGCAGGAGTGTGCAAACTCCCCATCAAAGGGGAATGTCTTTTGTGGGGTGGCCCTCACCTCAGTTGGAGCACTGGTAGCAGAGCTAGGATTGGTGTTGACTTCTGGGGGAGGTGGGTCTGCAGAGGTGCCTCACGAGCTCTGTTTTTCCCGCAGGAGGACTGTGAATTTTACCTCCTGGCCCATCAGTTCATTGTGCTGCCCCTGGAGAGGCAGAGGTTGGAGTCATTTGACGGGTACGGCCCACAGGGTGGTGGAGGGTTCTGCTCTGGGGAGGCCTTCCCAGAGCAGTGCTGACCCTGGAAGTCCTGGTGTGACCTGGTTACGGTGGGGATTTTTTGCTCTTTGGAAGATGAATTGTCTTCATCACAGTCTGCGAAGGAACGTTTGGAGAGAATTGGTAACTGGCTTCTCTCTTGTTGCAGGAACCAGGAGCCCTCTGTGCTGCAGAAGAAGAAGGAGCTGTGGCTGTAAGTATAGGGCCTGTGAAGGGCTGCTGGCCTGTCTCTGCCCCAGCCCTAAGCTGGTTTTGTCTTCTTCTTGGCCATTGCAGG
Source organism: Rhinopomastus cyanomelas (assembly GCA_013400115.1). Taxonomy (NCBI): domain Eukaryota; kingdom Metazoa; phylum Chordata; class Aves; order Bucerotiformes; family Rhinopomastidae; genus Rhinopomastus; species Rhinopomastus cyanomelas. Next base: position 361,178 of record VXBP01009567.1, on the reverse strand, counting down.
AGGAGTCTCACTGTGAAGAATGTTCCCTGCTCAGGTGAAGACTTGTAAGGGGCTGCCTGACTTCTGGTGGGGCTTCTATCTCACCTCAGCAGAGGCAGCACAGACCTGACTAGGTCTCCCAAAGCAGCATTGCTAAGCCCAAAGCAGGACAATGAGATGCTGTTGCTGCTGCAGGATAGTTTATAGAATCAAAGGAACCGCAAAATTTTGGGTGTTTTTACAGGTTTTAGTGTATGTGATGGTCACATGGATGAGTAACAGCATTGACTTGCCTCAGTTAAGGTGTCTTCTCCACTCTTGGTGACATGTTGTCACTCCAGAGCCGTCTGTCTCTCAGCTGATTGATGCCATCGGACACAACCAGCTGGAGGTGCTGAAGGAAAACGCTGAGGAATGCTTGGATTTACGGAAGCCCAAGGAGGCACCAGTGGCTGTGAGGGACGAGGCTCCCATCACTGAGTGGGAGGCCAAGCGCAAGGAAGAGGTTGGTCTGACTTCTGGGAGCACCAGAAACAGGGCTATGGCAGCTTGTGGTGCCCTGGAGGGGTGGGAGAAGGAAGAAGGGTGGTGGCAGAGCTGGAGGTCTGCTGGGGAGAGAGATGGCATCAGCTGCCACTTACGGGTGGGCTCCTGCATCAGCCCAGTGAAACCCACATAACGTAGCTCATTCCAGCAAAGTGAGGACATCTTCACGGTTCCGGTCCACGCTCTAGTGATCCTTCCTGAGGAGGAGGAGGTGGCAGCTGCTTGCGAAGCTTCCAGGGCAGGTCAGTGTGTTGGCTTTGGCTGCAGTTCAGTGGTGAAGGCCATGAAATCGGGGTCTCCCAAGGGTGGGGAGAAGACTTCCTTGGGTGCAGCCACTGGAATGTGATCCACAATGCCCCTTTTGTTGTAGATACAAATGAAGCAGCTTCTGGGAAGAGTGGTGAAGGCTCAACCCATACTGTCCCTCCAAGTGTGGTATCCCAAGTCAGCTGTGAGTGGTGGGACCTCCACAGCCTATCCAGCCTCTTCCTAGTTTCCTCTGTGGCCTCTTTTTTTGCCAAAGCAACCCCCTCTGTTCCTGACTTGCAGCTATTGGGTCACCAGCCTCCTTGGAGAGTTTGGAGGAATCTCTAGACAACCCCTGGAACAGTCTTCCCCTGATGTCTTTGACCCTGACCTCTTCAGATGGTGAGTCCTCAAGTCCTAGGGGGATTCAGAAGCGGGACACAACTCTTTTTCTCTCTCTGGGTGACCACATAGCTTCTGACCATAACAGTGCTGAGATTTGGGTTGGACTTGATGATCTTGGAGGTCTCTTCCAACCTTAAAGAGTCTATGATTCTGTGAGAATCTATGAGATGTCCTTGCTGCCCTGTGCTTGCATCATTCTAGCTCTGACTCTCTCCTGCCCTGCTGCAGTAGGTCCCACCACCAGCCCAAAGTGACCATGTGGTTTCTCTTAGCAGAAAGGAACTGCCAACACGAGCTGTCACCAAAACCCCAACAAAATGTGGCTGCTGACAGCAACACTCCAGACTTGCTGGAACCATGTAGCCAGGACTCCACTGAGGGCAACCTACTGAGGCAGCCAGTGCAGATCTCTTCTCCCTCCCTGCTCGACTCCTGTGGTGACACCAGTCTGATGAAGAATGACACTGCTCGAGGCCCAGAGCTCTCGGGAGGCTCTCCGGCCCCCTTGGCCTCTCTTTCCCCAGTTTTTCCTGTCTTGCCCAGCAGCCACTTGCAGCCCCTGCCCACAGAGGTGCCTCACCGGGAGCAGGAGGACTCCAGTGACACCATATGCCCTTCCCACCCCTCGAAGCACAGCCCAGCTTGTGCCAGGAACCAGGGAGGAGACGCCACAGGGGCCAAGAGGAAGCGGCTGGTGGGAGGGGGCCGGACACCTCCAACCCCTGGTGGGCAGCAGCATACCCAGGGTGCCCTGTGGGGCAGGGGGAGAGAGCACCCCATAAGGACAAAGCGCCAAAGGAGGAGCCACAAGGAGACAGAGACACGGCTGCGGCTTGGGGAGGAGCAGACGGAAGAGGAGGAAGTGAGCGGTCCCAGCTCCAGGCCAGAGCAGCACAGAGCTCTGCCACTGGTAAAGGTGAGGCAACTGATGGAGTGGTCCTCTGGTGGGGTGGTCCCTTGGTGAGGCTCTGTGTGTCCCTTCCGCCACTGGTGTCCATCCAGGCCATTTCCTTGCCCAGCCCAGGGGAATGTGGGGGTTTAAAGCTGGTGTTGGTGTAAATGGCAGCCCCAACCCTCCTGAAGGAGGATCTGGGGCAGTGGGTAAAGGTGTGGTTGAGCCTGAGCTGGGTGGGAGCCATCACTTGCTTCTCACTCTCCCAGTGAAATAAAGCTGGGAGAGCGACTGAGGGGAAAGCTCCAGACTGGAAGAAATGACTGAGAGGGAAGCTCCAGAGTTTTCCTACGCGTGTGTGGGTCTCAGACTGTGCGGTGGGGGGCTGTTCTGTGGGGTTTGGGCACCAGCCTAACCCTCCCTTTCACTCCTGCAGTATGTGAAGGAGACGCCAAGCCAGTATAGATACAAGGCACCGAGCCCCGAGCTCTGCGCGCGAGTCAGATCCATCAGGTGAGTGTAGCCCAGCCCTCGTCCTCCTCCCCCCCACACGCTGCTTTACCTCGGCCTCAGGCTGCTGTGGTGTGTGCCCAGCCGGGTCCCTCCTCACCCTGGTTCCCCCGGTGGGTCATGCAGGATCTCGAAGGCAATGCTGAAGTGGGCATGTTGGATCCTCACAGACGGGGAAGTGGATTCCTGAGCCCAGCCTTTGATTCTTCACTGGCTGAGCCCAAACAGCTTAGGCTTGTCCTAAGGGGACCACTGAGAGGGTCGGGCTGGCTGCAGAGACCTTGGCTCCAGTGGCACACAGGGACATGACCTGCTGAAGGCGACCAACTTTCAGAGACAGCCATCCCTTTTCTCCTGCCTCTCCCCCATTTCCAAACTAGTGGCGATAAGAGATGACCCCGGTGCCACCACTGAGATGGCAGAATCCTGATAGCCTCATCCCTGCTCCGAAGCCAGCACCGGAGTTTGGACATTTTATTGATCTGTTTAGAGGTGGCGGGGTGGGGTGGGGGGGGTCCTGCACTGTTTGTTACAAAAAAATATCCCGCAAGGTTATGCTGTAGAAATTAAAAATAAAAATTGTATATTTTTTAAATACACGGTTCTTAGATTAAAAAAAAAGAGGGGGGGGGTGTGAAGAAAATCAAAATCCCAAAGAAACCAACCCAAAACCCCAAACCAAGTATCTTGCTGCTTTGTCGTAAACATCTGTGTGAAGAGCGCGGTTGGTCCAGAGCGGAAGTGGACAACGGGTGTGAAGCCGCTGGGGGAACAACGCTGGTGCCGTCAGGAGAGGGGCAGGGTGGCAGAGCTGCTTGCTGAAGCGCGATGGGACCCCCGTGTCTTGGGGCTGCACCGGAGCGAGCGGAACCCAGCGGGGTGAGAAGCTGCAGAGGTGACTGGTAACACTAAATTCCAACCACTGCCTGAAATGCCACCAGCTGCCCGCCGTGGCCGAGGCCAGTGGGGAAGGCAATGCTGCTCGGCAATGCCACTCAGGCTCTGCTGTGGTCCCTGGGCATCCCTGCCCACCCGGGTCATGCTGGTGGCCCGGCTGTCCCCGCAGTGAAAGGCAGGCAGCGCTGATGTTGATGCTGCCTGCTCCCCTTGTCCTGCTGCCGATTCCCCTGGCTCACAGGGTTTTACCAGGGTGGCACGCAGGGGGCTTCACTCGCCCAGGGCCGGCTCCCGCCGACACTGCACTGGGAGTCTTTGGTCTATGGCTACCGAGTCTTGTGCATTGGCAATAGGCTGTGCCAGGACTTGCAACCCCTCGCCCGTCGTACCCGCTCCAGCCTGCAGCTCCTCCAGCCTGGCGTGGGGGTGCTCCTGCGCTGTGGCACCTACAGCGGACAGGACGAGCTGACGTGAACACGGCAGGGACCCCACCCCATGCCCCGACCCTGACAGGAGCGTCATGTTCTACCTGCAGTGTCCAAGGATGGGCCAAGCTCAGTGTTGGGCTCCAGGAGGGTGTCATGCTGGGTTCTGCGCTTGAACACGGGTGATCGCCGCAGGCGCAGGGGGACAGTGGCTGCTGGGGAAACACAGCGTAGCTCCACGTTACTGTGGGGTGCAGCTGGCCCTGATGCCAAGTGCCCCCCACCAGGATCTTCCTAGTGCGACCACCAGTAGTGGCTGCACACCCGCTGAGACAGAACTACCATGTATGGAAGATGCTATTGTCCCACCATGTGGGGTGCAAAGGGGGACTTTGGGGGCCCCAATCCACCTCCCACTTACTTCCCAGCACTGCCAGGCACTTGGGCTCCCTGAGCTGCTCCTCACAGACAGACACAGCTCAGCAGCTGCTGCCCAGTGCTTCTGGCTGCGGCATCAGCCGGTTGTCTGGGAAAGCAGCAGTAAGATGCCATGGGTGTGGGGGCAACCTGCACCACCCTCCCCGCATTTCCTTGGAGCGCCCCCATCAGCACCCACTGCTGGGTGTTAGGGTTCCTGCTGTCGTTCATCCCCTGCCATGGGCCAGCAGCAGAATGGGGCATGCCATCGCCCACTTGCTCATCCCTACCTTCGGTGTTGGGTGGGGTGGGCAGAGGGCTGCCAGCACCCACCTCCCCGCAGTGGCTCACCCTCCGGGGCAGCACCACGGGTGCTGACCTGCCCGGCCGTGGCAGGCTGCTGCTCCAGCCCTCCCGGCCCCCTGGCTCTGGCAGCCCAGTGGGCTCAGCCAGCAGGAAGGAGCGGCGGAGCTGGTCTGAGCTGGTGCCCAGTGGCTCAGCAGGCAGTGACTTCCCCAGGGCTCTCCAAGCTGGCCGGGGCTCAGGGGCATCTGTGGGCAAGGCAGGATGGAGCGGTGACTGCTCAGCAGTGGCATCTCCAAGGGGTCCCAGCGCAGAGCCGTGGCGGCTGGGTTCCATCCATGGGTGCAGGGAACCCTCCCCAAGCGAGTTCTCTTCCCCAGGGGCTGGGTGACCCTCCAATCCTGGCACCCACCTGTGGAGACGGAATGCGTGCGCGTCTTCAGTGGGGGTGGAGACTCCACGGAGCTGTCAACAATGTCCCCTGTAAGCACAAGGCAGCAGCCAGCATCAGCACACAAGGTCTGTCCCATCACCCAGCAACAGAGTGGACCCCATGGGTGCTGAGGAGGGTGGGGGTCAGGGTTAGGAGGGTGCAGCCCCTTACCATCTGAGCCAGCTTTCTTGATCTCACTCTCTTTGCTCTGCAAGGGGAGAAGAAATCTGGTGAGGGGTGGGGGTGAGGGTGGCACCATACAGAGGGGTGGTGGCTGGGTGGCAGAGGATAGGGTGCTGCAGGGGGTGGGTGCATGGCACAGAGGGAAGGACGGACAGCCACGCCGCAGCCCACGTATCAGTCTCTGTGCAGAGTATGAGGAGGCAGGACCAGGACAACAGGTAGCGGCAGATCGGAGCGAAACAGGGAATCTTCCCTCCGGCTCCAGTCTGGGTACTGATTTTGTCCTGAAAGCAGAGCTGCTGCCCACCTGCTGCTTCTTGCCCTCACTGGCCAGGCCTTTGGTGACGCCCATTCGGTGCAGCATGACCTGGACTCGCTGCTCGAAGGAGCCGGGCAGCTCCCCGTCGCTCTTCTCCAGGTGCCTCTTCTGCAGGAGGAGACACAGCCCTGCCAGGTGCCTGGTTGACCCCCACCACCAGCACCCTTGGGTGGGAGCAGCACCCACCCACCAGCAGGACCATGGAATGGTTTAGGTTGGACAGGAACTCAGAGATCATCTAGTCCCAACCTCCTGCCACGGGCAGGGACACCTTTCCCCAATCCAGGTTGCCCGGAGCGTTGAACACTGCCAGAAATGGAGCAGCCACAGCCTCCCTGGGAGGGAGGAATTTCTTCCTCAGATGTGGTCTCAATCTCCACTCTCTTAGCTAGAACCCATCGCCCTTGTCCTGTCACTAGACTGCCAGTGGTGGTGGCTCAGTGATGGGGACAGCCCTTACCTTGTCATGCCTGACCAGGGCATCCTCGTCCTCCCCAGAGAGCAAAATGAGTGACTGGGATTTGCCCTCCCGTGAGTACTTGGGGCGGATCCTGCGGGCAGCATCAGGGACCGGGCAGTGCTCAGGCTCAGCAGCAAGACCCCCTTCCTCAGATTTACTCAGGGGTTTGCCCCCCTCACCCGCCTTGATGGGGGTTCGCAGGATGTCACCGAGCATCGAGCGCCTGCTCCTGGGGACAGCAGGGCCACCCTCGGGCTCCTTTTCGCATCGTGAGCCGCGGCTGGACTTGGGTTTCTTGAAGGCAAAAAAATTTCCAATTTTCTTCTTGAGGGTGCGGGAGCCAGAGGGGGCCAGAGGGACGGATCCCAGGCAGGTCCCTGGGGCTGCAGGACTGGGGAGAGATGAACCATTAGGAGATGGGAACTCCAGGCTGACAGAGGGCCAAGAAACGTTTCTCCCCCTACCCACCCCAAAGGGATGAATCCCAACCCCAGACGCCCCAACAAACATGATGCTGTCCCAGCAAGGACACCCATGTTCCCAGTGTGGGACCCCACAGTTGCCACCCTACTATGAGATCACCCCTCTCCAGCTAATGGGACTGGGGTGCTGGCTGCATCCTGCTCCCCACGGTGCCACCCCAGCCCTCTGCTCCCCAAGCCTTACCCTTGGTGATATCCCCAGCCATGAAATGTCTGCCAATACCCCTTAGGGACTGGGACCAGCAGCATTGGCAGGGCAGTTGCCAGACCCCCAGTGCTGAGTGGGCCTGGGGCGCAGGGTGGGCATGGGGCGAGTGGGGGCTGAGCGCGGGGTGGGTGCGGGGCTTACGATGGCTGCTCTGCGATGAGCCTCTTGGCAAAGAAGTCCTCCAACCCCTCATCCACGCGAATGATGCTCCTGTCCTCACTGTTCTCACAGGCCACGGGCTGTATCTGCTGAAAACAGTGGCACCAGTGACACCTCTAGACACGATTCCCTGCCACCCATGAGTGGGATGGGTGCTGGTCTCTGCCATCCAGTGAGAAAGCCAGAGCTTGGGGTGCCACTGCTGCCTGGGTGAAGGCTCCTCTCTCTGTGCCAACAGCAAACCAGTCCCTGCCATGGCCGAGCCTTCCTCCATGGTATCACCCTCGCCCCAGCACATGCCACCAGACTGGTGGCTTCCCATTGTGTCCCTCTCAGTGGCATCTCAGCTCATCACAATCATGGCTGCAGCCATCAGGAGCTGCTCAAGCGCCTGAGAGCCACTCAACTCATCCCATCAGACCCATCCTAGCCAAATCCCAGTGCCAGGCCAAAACCAAGGGAGATGCCCGGGGGACATTCCCCAGTCCCTGGTCCCACCATGGTCCAAGGGTGGGCACCATCAGCAAGTGGAAGGAGCCTGCTGCACCACAGCGCTGTGGAGACGAGGTGATGCCAGTGGGATCTGCACTGGGGACAGCTGTGGGGCTGGGCTCTGCCCCCATTACACCCAAAAGTTACTTCTCCTTAGGTGGGGAGGAAACAGGGGCATGAGGCAGGACTCCCAGCTGTTCACCCTTTAGGGGCTGGGGGAAGTAAATCCCACCCCATCACCATGGGCACAGCCCCAACAACATCTCTGGAAGCTGCTGGTGCTTTGGGGCTGCTGGGTTTTGAAGCTGGGGAGCAAAGAAGGTGCAGGGCAGCTGTGCAAATGGGTTGAAGGGTGGGGAGCAAACAGAGTGCGGGGCCGGGGGGAGAAAACAAGGTACAGGGGGGAAGCAGACAGGGTGCAGTGGTGAAGGACCAGACAGTGCAGGGGTTGGGGACAAGACAGGGCGCAGAGAGCGGATGAAATAGCAGGAAGCAAACAGGGTGCAGGAGATAGGGGAACAAACGGAGGGGAGCAAATAGAGAAAGTGGGGGAGCAAACAGGGTGCGGGGTGGGGAGAGGCAGCCAGAGCCATGGCCGAACGTGCCAGCTCCTCCGCACCCAAACTCTGCGGGATTTTAATCCGCCCCAGCTCCCTCCGCTCAACATCTCCCAGCGGGCAGCTGGGAAGGGGATGGAGGATTTCTCTGTGCATCCCCCTCCTCCCCCGGCCCGAACCCTCGCAGGCTCGGGAGGCTGCAGGATAACAACCCCCGCCCCGTCTCCGCTCACCCCGTTTCCCCGCCTCGTTACAAACCCAAATCGCAATAAAAACAGGAAAAAAGCCCCAGCCCCTAAAAATCCCCCGAGCGGCCCCCCTCCCCGAACCCCCGCGGAAGCTCTCACATCGGGTTTGCCGGGCGGCTGCCGGTGGCGGCGGTTGGGCCGGGGCCTGGCTTTGGTGCAATGCTCCAGCTTGTGGCCGTGGGTCGGCAGGTCCATGGGGGACGGGGCGGCGGCGGCGGGCGGCGCGGCAGCCTCAGCATCCTTTGTGGGGACACGGAGCGCCGGGGGGCTGAGCGACGGCGCCCGGTGAGCTCGGAGCCCGCTGCTGTCCCCGCACGTCGCCGGCTCCAGCTCCGAGGCACCTACGAGGGGTAAAAGGGTTTCGCTGGACGGCCGGCATCGCCAGGCCTTCCCATCACCATCCTCATCGGCAGCGGCAGCATCATCGGTGGCGTCGGCGTCATCGGCGTCAGCATCGTCAGCGGCACCGTCCTTCGCCCACGCGGGCCGGGGGTCTGGGCTAGCCGTAGGGGGGGCAGCGTGGCCGGGGAAGGGGCGAGTGGGGATGGAGCCTGCTGCGCTGCCCTGCGCTTTGGGATGGGGAGAGGGCGGCTGGACCCTAAGCGATGCAGCAAACGGCCTCTGCGTGTCTCTGGTTGTGCCAGCGCTGGGCAAAGGGCGCACAGGGTGCTCTGCAGGCACCAACGCACCCACCCAACACGGGACCCGCTGCGGGCTTGCGGGGGAAGGAGGGCAGGGTGCTACTGGGCTGAGGGACACTGGGAATCCAGACGCCACTAGGCTCACGGACACAAGGGCTCAGGGTGCTGCTGGAGTCTGGGACATCAAGGGACAGGGTGCTGCTGGCTTGGGGACACCAGGGGTCCCCTGGGGACAGGCGATGGGGTCCTGGCACCAGTTCTGCTTCGGCCAAAGCCAAACACCCATCAAAGCCTCGAAAAGCAGAAGACACACACCAACAGTGGTCCTGCTTCCACGCTCATCCCCCACCCTGGCTCTGTATGGCAGCACCAGCAGCAGGAAAACCACAGGAATACGGAGTTATTTGGGTTGGAGAAGACCTTTAAGAGCACAAAATCCAACCACCAGCACTCATGTGCCAATGACCCCTGGCCTGTACCAGGTCCCTGGGTGTCCTGGATGAGTTGGTGATGTGCACACCGAGGGTACTGCCCAGGATGGTCCATGTAGTGTCAGGGCATGTCAGGGTCCCCCGGGAGTCAGGGGGAGATGCTACAGCACACACAGCATTGTGGAGAAATCCCCCAACCCCCTGCCTGGCTACATGGAGAAGGAGCTGAGGGCATTCCCCACACCTGCCTGCAGGCACTAGGCCAACTGGCGTCCCAAACCAGCCCAAGAGCAAGTCCAAGGTGAGCTCTGCCATGGTCCCACAGCACTGGGACAGGTTCTCTGAAGGAACCAGACTTTTGCCAGCTGCTGCCCACAGCCTGTGGCACAATCACGGGGGGCTCTGCCTGCCAGCCCCTCACCCCCCAGCCCCTGGCACAGCGTGTGGCGATGGGAAAGCCAAACGGGGACCTTACTGCTCACGGTTGGTGTGGGCCGGATGCTTCTGAAATGCCTGTTCTTCCTGCGCAGGGCCATCTTGTACTGTGGGGAGAGAGAGACCCTGGTGGCTTCGGTTAGTGACAGGCTGGCAAGCAGCATCTCACAGCAACCAGAGCCAGTCAGGCTTTGCCCGCGATGGTCACAAACCTCCATCACCCCCAGAGCTGCATCCCTTCATCTTGGACTGGCACTGACCCCTCCCTGTGATGCCAGATCAGATACCCTTGTGGTCAGGACCACTGGACTCCAGTCTTTGGGGCAAAGGCTGGCTGGAGGAGCCGGTGTGGCCAGGAAGACCAGCATGGGCCACCAGGAGGACAATCTCCCAATGCCATTGGGGAAATGGTCCCATTCCCAGCACTAATTACCTCAGTGCTACCCAGGGGGGTGCCTGTGCCCAGGGCTAAGCCTGGCATCAGGCAGATCAGAGGTGGTGGCATCCTACCAGGCAGAGCCTACCTCATCCACTGCCAGCTCTGGAGGGTTCCTGCCCCTTGCTGGCACGACGGCATCGTCCTCAGCTGGCTCTGGCAGCACCGCCTGCAGCTCCAGCCCCTGCTTGGACAAGTTCTCTGCCTAAAATCATTAGTAAGAGCTTAAACTATGACCGAAGGGATGAGGAACCCAAGGAACCCCACCTGCCCCTTCCGCACGACTCCGCTCTCTGCCCGCGGCTGGGATTTGTGAGGGATTTAAGGCCTGATTAGCCACCAGCAGCGCCCAGTGCCCGGTGTCACCCGGCAGCCCCCCCCCCACGCACCAGCGCTCCCTAATGCTGCCAGGACTGGATTAACTGGGAGGTCAACCAGGCTAGTGGGATCTGTCCTACTTCCCACATGGCAGAGCCATGGCCATGGTGTTGGGCTGCTGCCAGGGGACCCACATCCCTCATTCCCAGTCTGTGGGTGCTGACAGCTCCCACTCCACATCCCCACATCATGGGTGCTAGAAGCCCTCATCCCACCTCCCCACACCCTGTGTGCTGACAGCCCCCCACACTCACCAGTTTGCACCGAGCGCTGGTCAGGTCTCCTAGCACACTGTCCACAATGCAGTCAGCCGTGGCAGCTGTAACTGACAACTTGACCTCACTGGGAGCAGGGAGAAGGGTGTGAGGGCCAGCTCCCCCAGCACCCACAAGCCACAGTGCCAGCACTCTGACCAGGATGAGGCTTGCTGGGACATGGGTGCTCAGACATGACACCCAGAGGAGCACCCAGGATGTGCTTCTGGGCTCCAGGTCACTGCTGGAATGGAGGATGCAGAATGCATCCTCCTGTGCTCAGGGCTTCCCTCTGCCAGCCATGGGAATATGCCTGTAGGAACATCACCCCATGGGACTTCCCAGCTCCCTAGGACCATGACCAGTTCAGATCCAAGCAGAAAGCAAAGCCAGAGCTGCGAAAAACACAGTGCCATGACCCAGCACGCCACCAGCATGTGTTGGTAGGACCCCCCAGACCCCTGTCCAGCCCCACAGGTGAGCAGGCCAAGCAGCAAGTCACCCACTTCAGCTTGCTGAAGACATCGGTCACCATCTGGTCCAGGACGGTGCTGAGATCGAGGTGGTCCTGGAGGTCGATCTGTTCCGAGATGGCAGCGACCAGCTGGTCCCTGAGCCCGCTCTTCTGTACCAGAGCTGGGCAGAGGCTCTGTGCTGCATCCAGCACTGACTGCATGACAGCCTGCAGGGTGGTGGGGAGGAGAGAGGAGCTCAGGGTGGGTTTTCTATCAGGATTCACATGGTTTCAGGAGACACTACAGCCCTTATCCCAGGGTGCTGCGGCCGATGAGCATCCTGTGCTGTCAGAAGCTCCTTATGGGGGCTTACCTGGACCTCCCGCCTGCAGGTCTGCACCACTTCCTCTGCAAGACGCTCCAGCCTGTGCTGGAGCTTGCTGCTGTGGTATGGCATGTTTCCCGCCTCGTACAAGAGGGGCAGGACCTGATGGTGGGAAGACACAGCCTGGACCACCCCCTGGGCTTTCCCTCCTTCCACAAGCACCTGCATCCTGAGACCCATGGAGCTTCTGGCTTTGCAGGGCTAGAGCTGGGCATCCTGGTGTGCCTGTGCCCCCTCAGCTGGATCCCAGCTGCTTTCCATCCCCACTGACCTTCCCCTGCGCCCTATTCCCATCCATGCTACTGCCCACATCAAAAGAGGTCCTGTCCCACCCCTCTCACCACCTTCCCACCACCAGCACCATCCTCCTGAATCCCACCTCAACCACATTAAGTACCTGGGAGGGTGAAAAAGGAAGAGGTGGGTTTGGGTATAGAAGGAGAAGGCATCATGGGGAGGGTGAAGTGGGACTAGGAGGATCAAACCACGAGCTGAGAGTGTCAGGAGCCTCTCAGGCAATGCAATGGACTTCACCAGAGCTTCATGGACCATCCTCCTCACTGGGCTGCATCCACTGGGATGGGATGAGGCTGCCTCAAGGAAAGACCGCTCGAGGGTGTGAGGACTGTTCCTCATCACCAGTGTGGGCATCCCTGGGTTGCAGAGGGGGCCTGGAGCTGGAGGCCCCAGCTGTCCAGAGGAGGGGGGATGTGTTTCTGCTGAGGAAGGGATTATAGCTGAGGGGCACCGAGAACATTTTGGGCTGCCTTCTAGCAGTGGACTGTCAGCTGTTCCTCCACCATTTGCCAGTGCTGGTGAAGGACATCTGCTGCGTTGGCCAGACTGGTCCTTCCCCAGGTGTCTGTTCATTATATCATTAACTCATCAATAATTTGCTTCGATCCCACAGAACGGCCGGCTGCCGACTCACGCTGACGGAGAGGTTGGCGTTCCCGATGGTCTTCTCAGCGAAGAGGATGTCCTTCTCCACCTCCTGGCCTGGGCAGGTGCTGAGGATGTCAATGTGCTTCTGCACGCTCAGACAGAGCTCGCTCACTGCCTGCGGTTGAGGAGGCCCCGTCAGGCACTGATGCTGCCAGATCCTCCTGGTGCCAGGATGTCCCCAGAGGATGAAGATGTGACCAGGAATGCTCCTCGGGATGATCTGGCCCCACTCCCACACCCTGAGCTGACTCTGCCCTCTGCTCAGGAAGGACACGGGGGCGTTTGTGCAGCTTGCAGGGGGTCGTGAGATCTCCCCGAGGAGGTTTGGGGCAGGGGAGGGCGAACCTGCTCAGAGGAGGTGGTGAGGATGCCCTGCTGCAGGCGGAAGGTCTGAGCAGGCAGTGTGCGCCGCAGCTGGTTCCTCGCCAGGCAAGACTGGAGCTGCAGCAGGGAAGGGGCTGTGAGCTTCTAGGGATGGGGCCCACTGGCCCCACGTCCCCCCACCTGAGCCAGCAACCCTCCACCTTGTGCACGGCCTCCTCCGTCCTCTCAGGGTGGCTGCGGTGGGCCTGCGCCACGTCGCTCATGGGCAGCGGCATTGACTTGAGGGTGTAGTTCCTGCGCAGCAGAACAGCGACCCTCAGGAGACTCATCCCCAACACACCAGCTCAGCCCACAACCTAGCCAGTGGTAGCCTGGACCATACCCTCGCATCTAGTCCTGGAGAACGGGGATGGCCAAAGTCTGGCCATCAGCAACCTCTCACCCATGGTCTTCCCTCCACTACCTTTTTTCTTCCGATCTCCAGAGAACCTGCTCAACCCAACGCCAGATCTGAAGGTGTGCTCAGCAGAGGGGTATCTGCCACGCACCCTCCACGGGCATCACAGAATCACTAAGGTTGGAAAGGACCTGTAATATCATCAAGTCCAACCTTCAACCCAACACTTCCATGACCACTAGACCATGTCCCACAGTGCCACATCTACTCGCCTTTCGAACACCTCCAGGGATGGGGACTCCATCACCTCCCTGGGCAGCCTGTTCCGATGTTTAACTGCTCCTTCACTTAAGGAACTTTTCCTAATGTCCAGTCTGAACTTCCCCTGCCACAACCTGAGGCTATTTCCCCTTCTGTCCTCAGTTCTTTGGGAGAAAAGGCCAGCTCTAGCCACCCCACAACCTCCTTTCAGGTAGCTGTGAAGGGCAATAAGGTCTCTCAGCCTCCTCTTCTTCAGACTAAACAATCCCAGCTCCTTCAGCCTCTCCTCATCAGACCTGTTCTCATAAGGTCTCCAAAAGCTCTCCACCCGCAGCAGGTCCCCCCTTTTCTTGCCTCAGAGGATGCAGCACAATGCTGGGTTGGGACACAGAGCCCAGGAGAGATCCCGGGCTGGTCTGATCACCAAATGGGTAGTCATTTGCTTTGCTAGCTGTGAGACCTGAACTGTGGACCCACTCCCTTGGGATCCACATGCAACCACAGGATGTGCTTCCTGCTCAGGGGGTAGGTGGCCCTAGGGATGGTGACATCTTCGTGCCACAAGCTCTTCTGCATGGCAGCAGCAAACCAGAAGGACCAAGCAGTTCCTTCCTTACCTCTCCAAAGCTCGAGCCACCTCCAGGAGCCCATGGGCAGTTGTGTTGTTCCTGTCCCAAACCAAGGTCCTGCGAATAGAAGCACATGGAGCTCTGACATGGGTACTCACCCACTGGAAGGGTGAATCCAAGGGTGACCCCCAAGGCTCCCACAAGCCTAGAAATGGGGCAAAGCCCGTGCATCTCAGTGTTCAAAAGCTACATTTGGAATCCACAAGGAACTGTAAAGCACAACGAGGGGCTGGAGGGAGCAAAGAGCAGGGAGGACACAGCCGGGCACCACCCCACCAGCAGGGACTGGTGTCCCCAGGGGAACAGCCAGCACTGCCAGATGCCCACTGTGATACAGTCACACCATCCAGCTGTGCACCAGCAATGGTCCAGGGCCACATCTGTGGTCAGCAGGAGCTGCGTTAACCTCCTCTGATGGCATCAACGTTGCAGGCTCAAGTCCTGCCATGGTTGGTGGGAAAGACCCCTCTTGAGGGCAGCCTGAGATTTTCTAGAGGTAAAGAAGGTGGCCGAGTGGCTAAGGTGGTGGACTGCTAATCCAACATGCTCTGCATGCGTGGGTTTGGATCCCACCCTCGCCGAGGATTTTTCCTGTGTGACTGGATCTAGGGGGGTCCTGTTCTGGATCTAGGGGCACTGGACTGGATGACCTTTCAAGGTCCCTTCCGAGCCCTAATGTGCTATGATTCTGCGATAACCAAGACCACCACACCAGGGCCACGTGGCACAGGGTGGGCAATGTGGAGCAGCTACCTGAGCTTTGTGTTGATCTGCAGGGCCTTGGCCAGCATCTTTGCCCCCGTGTCCCCCATGGCATTGCCGCTGATGTCCAGGGTGACGAGGCTGGTGTTGCTGCCCAGGGCACTTAGAAGGACGTTGGCTCCCAGCTTGAGACGTGATTCAGCCACAGACAGGGACTGGAGAGGCTGGAAAGGGGACAGGGACATGGACAGGTGGCCAGGACATGGGTCATCCTCACAGACACATCCCCTACCCCCATCCAGCAACTGCTGCAGGAGAACCCAGGTCATGCTGGACCCGAAGGAGCAGAAGGGCAGCAGGTGCTGTGGTGACAGCCTGGTTTTAGCCAAGACCCCTGGCAGGCAGCGAGGAGGAAAGAGGGTTTTTTAGAGAGCTGGGGTGCAGCCACGCTACACCAACCCTCTCCTCTGCACCTCCAGCCAGCCACTGGGTCCCACCTTCCCAGCTGAAGGGGAGCAGATTCTTCAGACTGAGGCAAAGAAGAGCAGGAGGGTTGGAATGGTGGTTGCAGGGAGGAGTGATCCAGATGGGACCCTGATGCAGAGGCTGCGTGGTGGTGACAGTGGAGGGTGACCAAGGCCCCAGCTGGGTTGGCTGGTGACCATGTGTGGGATGGTGGGGAACAAGCCGGACTTACACAGTCATCCTCCTGGGTGATCTGGACGATGCGGTGCAGAACATCCAACAGCCCGTCCCTGCGGGAGAGGCGGACAGGGGGTCACTGCCACATTACAGGAACCGTGCGCAGAGCAGGTGATGCCCCATGGGCCCTGCTGGGTTGGGGCCGCCAGTCCCTGACATTCCTGACCAGCCCACGGGCTTGGATCAGAGGAGAGAGACGAGGTGGGTCCATGGTGGCTCCTGGTCTGGATGCTGTGACTTTGTACTTACTTGGACCTGATGTTGAAGTTCCTCCCCAGTGAGATGTGTTGGATGGACTTGCTTCTGCCGATGGACAACACCAGCGTCACCATGTCCGAGTCAAAGCCTGCAAGAGATGAGGTGTTGGAACACCGGGATGTTCCAAGCAGTCTGTACAGAGGCACCAAGGTGGCCTTTCACAGGAGACTTGCAGAGCCACCAAGCTGCCACCACAGGAAGGTGGAGAGATACCCTGGGCAACTCCTGGGCACCTTCATGGCTTCTCCAAGCGCTTACAGAGCTAGAGACCGCTTTTGCTTTCTGCCAACGCACCCAGTGCCCTGGACCAGCGCAGACTGTCTCATAAGTCGCAGGCAGCTAGCTGCACCACCATCCCCACAGCTGCAGCATCCCAGGGGACACCAGCAAGCCAAGGCGATGGCCTTCCCACAGGACAGAGGGATCTGCTCACCCAGCCACTCTGCTGGCCAAGGGCAAGAAGTACCAAGACCCACCTATGAGACTGTCCCTGTTGCATGGAGCTGCTCTGCTGGGAAAGCCAAAGAATGAGCAGATCTTGGCAAAGGCTGGCCAGTTATTTTGGGTAAGAGGGCTAGTTTTTAGAGCACTGGTGGCCTGAACAGGTGTTTGAAGAGCTTCAAACTGCATCAGCTTCCCCAGAGCCACCTGGCTGTTGAGGAGATCTTAGCAAGGGTCCTTTAAGGTTTGGGGCTTTTCAGGTTAAATGAAATGCTGGCAGAGGCAACGTTTGTAAGGATTTGGGTTGCTCGCCTATGGGTTTTGAAAGCCAGGGCAGGACAATGTTACCAGCAGAAGGAGGAAGAGAGATCCTTGCAGAGACTTTTTCAGGGCTTCAAACCCTAAGCTAGCAGTGGTCTCCACCTCAGGGTCAAGGAGCTAAAGAGGTTTGGACAGAGAAAGATGTGAAAAGAGATTTTCTGCAAAGTCCTGAGGCAGGAGGAGATGAAGAAGTCACTCCATGCTCCACGCTGGGGATGTTCTTGATGAGGCAAGAGTCACCACGCCTCCCAGCATGGGATGCATGTTTGGAAGAGGTCTGACATCAGCAGAGGAAGAGCCCATGTAAGCAACGGGGCTGTTGGTTTTGGGAGTTAAAGATCCATAAAGATCAGTGGGTAAAATCTTGGGCAGGAACCCAGTGCTGGCCCTTGAGTGGCTCCATTGCTAAGTGACACAACCTGTAGAGCAGTAGCATCTGCTGCTGAAGGGCTATTACAGGTGACAGAGCAGTGGATGTCATCTATCTCGACGTGAGTAAGGCATTTAACAGTCTCTCACAGCATCCTCGCAGACAAACTGAGGCAGTGTGGTCTAGATTTTTGGGTAGTGAGGTGGACTGTGAACTGGCTACAGGGTAGAAGTCAGAGAGTGGTGGTCAATGGGACAGAGTCTAGTTGGAGGCCTGTATCTAGTGGAGTGCCCCAGGGATCGGTGCTGGGACCGGTCCTGTTCAATCTATTCATTGATGACTTGGATGAGGGATTNCTTATGAGGAGAGTCTGAGGGAGCTGGGTCTCTTTAGCTTGGAGAAGACTGAGGGGTGATCTCATTAATGTCTACAAATATTTGAGGGGTGGGTGTCAGGATGATGGAGTCAGGCTCTTCTCAGTGTCATGTAGTGATAGGATGAGGGGCAATGGTTGTAAGCTGGAACATAGAAGGTTCCACGTCAACCTGAGAAGGAACTTCTTCCCAGTGAGGGTGACGGAGCACTGGAACAGGCTGCCCAGGGTGGTTGTGGAGTCTCCATCACTGGAGATGTTCAAGGCCTGCCTGGATGTGTTCCTGTGTGACTTGGTCTAGGTGATCCTGCTGTGTCAGGGGGATTGGACTAGATGATCTTTCGAGGTCCCTTCCAGTCAGTAATGTTTCTATGATTCTATGACAAGTCAGGTTTAACACTGGTTGGACCCAGAGATGAAGGAGATCATCTGCCAGGTGAGGGGAAAAACCAACCCACCATTATCAGACAAATCCAGGCTGCTGATGGAGCTGGCATCAGGGATGAGATCCTGGATGACTTGGGCTCCTGCTGGTCTCAGCTTGGAAGAAACAGAAAAACACCAGGTGAAGGGGGAGCGGTGATCCCTGAGAATGAGCACCCGACTCTGCAGACCTTCCCTCAGCCGCTGCAGTGAGACCCACTGACTGGCCCAGTGAAGGAACTTGGTTCCTCACCTCGCAGCTGCTCAGATCCAGGCACAGGTCACTGATGTGGCTGTTGTCTGCCAGTCCTTGCAGCAATGCCCTGGAAAAGCCACCAAAGCCACCCGTCAGCGAGAGCAACAAGGCACCAGCACCCGCCACAGAACCATCGCAGAACCATCACGAAGCCACAGACCGGCTGAGGTGGGAAGGGACCCCAGAGGTCACCTGCTCCAGCCCCCCGCCATGAGCAGCAACACCTCTCAGCCAGACTCGGTTGCGCAAGGCCTCATCCAACCTGGCCTTGAGCACCTCCAGGGAGGGGGCAGCCACAACCTCTCCGGGCAGTCGATTCCAGAGTCTCTCCACCCTTGCACTGAAGGACTTCTTCCTAACATCTAGTCTGAACCTCCTCTCCCTCAGTTTCAATCCATTTCCCCTTGTCCTGTCGCTAGATGCCCTTGGGAAAAGCCCCTCTCCAGCCTTCCTGGAGGTTCCCTTCAGGTACTGGAAGGCAGCTCTGAGGTCCCCCCAGCATTTCCTCTTCCCTGGGGTTGAACAACCCCAGCTCCCTCAGCCTGTCCTCAGAGCAAATGTGCTCCAGCCCCTGGGGCACCCCACAGTGATTCCAGCAGTGAGAGTTAACTGCCAGAGAGCCTCTTTCCCAGAGCTCTGCCTCTTGCAGCCCCATCCATCCTCCCCACCAGCTTTCTCAACACGCAAAACCCTGTGTGGAATCTCCTAAGCGCACCACCCTCAGATGAAATGTGTTCCCCTTGGTGGTCTCACAGCCCCACCTCACCTTACAGCATCTGCTGGCAGCTTGGTCCCTGCCAGTGAGACATATCTGAGGGCAAGAGCTTGGCTGAAGAACTCCTTGATGGCTGGGGAGATGGTCTTCACCCTTCTGAAAATCACAAGAGCAATGTGGCACCATCTGCCACCTGGCACCAGCTGCCTGCCTGAGTCCCACCACTCCAGGCATCTTACCTGTGGGAGAAGACATTCCTGGAGAGGTCCAGGTGGATGAGCGTGCTGTGGCATCCCTGAACCAGGGCTCCAAAGAGCTGCAGGGGTGGGGACAGCAGATCTGTATGGGGAGGAGGACCCAGGCAGCGGTGCAGCCCCTCATGCAGCCCAGCAGTGGATGGGGGATGGTGTGGTGGGTGCAGAGCGGGTCTGCCCTGTGCTGGGGCTCCCTTCTTCCTCCTGCTGAGCCCCAAGTTGCCCAACCCACCTGTGGCAGTGGGCTGGGCTGTCCATCACCCCACACATGCCCTGTCCCTACAGACCTTTGCTAGTTGGGGTGGGGGTGGCCGGACTCCCAGCAGCCTGGCACAGGGTCAGGATGGGGCATCACTGCTGGGACTCCTGCATGGCTACTCACAGCATCCACAGGACAGTCTGTGCCAGCCAGGTTGAGGTGGGAGAGCGAGTGGCACTTGCGGAGGAGGTTCTGCAGGTTCTGAGAACAGAAGAACCTCAGAAGCTTTGTCCAGGACTTCAGAACCCCCCTGCCCAGCACCCTACAGCCTAGAAACCCCTTCTGCAGCCTTCCCGCCCACCTTCTGCTGAGCAGACTCAGCTCCATGCCGCAAGCTCCAGGGATTCCTCCCTGTTGCAGGCGGCATCTCCCACTCCTGGAGGTGTGTCAGGGCCACAAATTCCCCATTGCCCTGCAGAGCCCTGTAGACCAAGGTCATCCAAACCATGCTTGGGGACAAGGTCTGTCTAGGGCCACCCCGCTGCAGCCCAGAGGACTCACAGTGATGTTGTCCCCAGCCAGGGCAGCGGCATTTCCAGAGAGGTCCAGGCACTGGAGGGAGGATGCGGTGCCGTTGTTGTCTGCAAGGGCTTTGCACAACATGCTCATTCCTGCTTAAGGAAAGGTGAGGAGGTGGATGTCCACAGGTCCCCTGCCTCACAGAGCAGAGGAAGGGGCACTTTACTCCAGCTGGGGCAGGAGGATGTCACATGCTTGAAGATGCCCCCTCTGGGGTGTCCGTGTAGCTCTTCGAGCCACCCTTTGGTGCCAGCTCAGCCACACGCGCCCCCATGCCCAGCCTCTCGATGGCCCTCAGGCACTACCTCTGGCAGTAAGCACTGCCCTGGCCAGGCTCAGGCTCTGCAGTCCCCTGGGACACTTCTCCACGTGTTGGCTGAAGGCAGCGATCCCTAAAGGAAGAGCAGAGAGCCCTCAGTGGCTGTGCCAGTGCAGAGGGGTGTCCATGCCACCACGAGACACAGTCCCCGGAGCCGGAGGCAGCTGCTGGCAGGGCCCAGAGTTGACTACCAGTTTTCATGGGTGTTTACTGGCCCAGAAGTTGGGTACCTCTGTCTTCCAGTTGGTTGCCAGCAAGATTGATGGTGTGTAGGACGGAGTCAGGGTGGTTGCTGAGCACCTGGGCCATCCTCTGCACAAAGTCACTGCAGAGAGAAGCGTCAGCTGTCTGAGCGTGGAATGGGCATCTCTAGGAGACCAACCCCATAAACTCACAGGAATGTGCCAGCAGGGGAAGACAGAACATCTGCAAAGGTCTCTGCAGGCATCAACACCTCCTTGGCACATGGCTCCAAAGACCTCCATGCACGTGAAGGGAGCACCATGGGGATGCTGAGACCTTCACCACCTCACCATCTCTTACGCTTTCAAGCCGCTATTCTCCAGCACGAGCTCCTCCAGCGCCACTGATTTGCTAAGCATGTAGAGCAGCTGCTCTGAAATCTCCTGGTTCTGGCAGGGAAGAAGAAAGCCTTGGTGGAAACCCAGCCACCTCCAGCATGCCCAGTACCAGAGCACCAGCACTCACCAGCCTGAAGTCCTTGCAGGAGAGCTTGGTGAACCACAGGTTGAAGGACAAGGCTGCGACACTCAGGGCCACGTCTCTGCAAGGTGAAAGGATGGAGGAACGAGGGGCTGGGATGAGTCAATCTCGGTCACAAATGTTGTCCTAAGATACTAGAGTGAACCAGGGTGCCCCACATGATTTGATAGAGCAGGACTAGGATCCTGCCATCACAGAATAGAAATTCATAGAATCACAGAGTCATCGAGGTTGGAAAAGACCTCTGAGATCTTTAAGTCCAACCTTTCCCCCAGCACCGCCAGGTGCCTGCTAACCCCTGTCTCTCACCCCACATCTCCATGACTTTGCAACCCCTCCACACGTAGGGACTCCACCACTGCCCTGAGCAGCCTGGGCCAGGCCTGGGGAACCCTTCCACACAAGAAATTGCTCCTCAGGGACCACCTAAACCTGCCCCTGTGCCAAAGTCCTGGTGGCCTGGTTACCCAGGAGGTCGTACAAACTTGGAGCTGTGGCCACAATGCTCAGCCCACCCAGCGAAAGTGAAGTTCATCGACATATTTGCACAATTCTGCCAAAACGCCTGTTTCGTTCCTTTTTCACACCAAGTGAAGAGACCAACGGGGGCTTTGCTCAAGTGCAAACACGTTTCCTCTTGACCTTCCGGTCCAAAGACAACTCTGAAATGCCCTCCTTTCAGGCAAACAGCTCCCCAAAATGCTCAGCCCGGGACTCTGACCTGCTACAGCACAGCCCAGCACCCACCTTCCCCCAGAGCCCTGGTCCTCTTTCTTGGAACGGAGACACGGTTGAGCCCCACAGAGACAACTCTGGGCACATCCTGAGCTCATAGCCCCATTAAAAACGCAGAATCACGGAGCCACAGACTGGCTGAGGTGGGAAGGGACCCCAGAGGTCACCTGCTCCAGCCCCCTGCCATGGGCAGCAACACCTCTCAGCCAGACTCGGTTGCGCAAGGCCTCATCCAACCTGGCCTTGAGCACCTCCAGGGAGGGGGCAGCCACAACCTCTCCGGGCAGTCGATTCCAGAGTCTCTCCACCCTTGCACTGAAGGACTTCTTCCTAACATCTAGTCTGAACCTCCTCTCCCTCAGTTTCAATCCATTTCCCCTTGTCCTGTCGCTAGATGCCCTTGGGAAAAGCCCCTCTCCAGCCTTCCTGGAGGTTCCCTTCAGGTACTGGAAGGCAGCTCTGAGGTCCCCACAGCGTTTCCTCTTCCCTGGGGCTGAACAACCCCAGCTCCCTCAGCCTGTCCTCAGAGCAAACGTGCTCCAGCCCCTGCTTGTGGCCTTGTGGCCTCTCTGGACTTGCTCCAATATTTCTGTGTCCTTGTTGTGTTGGGGGCACTGATACTGGACACAGGACTTGAGGTGGGGGTCTCACAGGAGCAGAGTGAATGGGGAGAATCCCTTCCTGCTCTGCTGGCCACACTTCTGATGCATCCCCCAGCATGCGACTGGCTCTAATAGACATTAGAAGATTCTAAGGGCTATTTTGGGTGGCTGGTAGGGAGCAGCATTTAGTTTGGGGGTTGCTTTGCATAAGGAAAACACCTGACACCCACAAGCTGCCAGAAGCCACCATGACTTTGGGTTTCACCTCTGTGAGCAGTTTGAGGGCTCACTTCCGTGTGAAAACGGAACTGGAGATGTGGTCTGGCCTCTCCAGGGTGCATCGCCCCACGGATTTGGTGTCCTTGGAGCATGTAAAGCGATGAAGCACCAAGTGATGGCCCACCCCACCCCTGCCACGGCTGGGAAGGACACGGATGAGTGCGACATGGCACAGTCAGGGACTCACTGGCTCTCCAAATGGCTGAAGTCCAGCAGGTTGAACTCCCGGCAGTCCTGGCTGTGGTAGATGTTGTCCACGTCCTATCCAGGTGGATGGACACAGCGATCAGGCTCAGCACCCTGTGGAGGACTTGGGGTGCCCAGCACTGCTGGAGGGTGTTGAGCCCTCAGAGATCCTCCCAAGGAAGCTCTTGCTGAAACTGTGACCCTAAAGCCTCTTCTGGTGCTATGGGTGGTGGGGCATGTGTCCCACAGCAGCGGCATAGCTTGGTGGGTCTCAGGCCACTGCTGCAAAGACTTGCCAGAAGGCAGCAGTGCACCCTCAGGCTGGGAAAGGTGGACTGAAGTCAGTGTCCCAAGGGAAGGAGGACAAAACCAGTCCTGCTGTGGTTGGGTCTCAGCAGGACTCTCCTCTACTAGGGACAACCAGTAAGGTTCCATATTTCAGGGGTGTCTCCTAGAGTGTCAGCCTGGGGAACAACCCAGTCCAAGACACCTCATTCCCACCAGTACTTGCTTTCCAGCTCACTGAGGAGCAGGGGACACTCGAGCCAGGCAAAACTGCTGTTCCCAGCTCCAGGATGTCCCTAGAACTGCCCTGGGATGCTCCTAGCAACCAGCTCACCCACTGGATCTCCTCTCGGAAGGCAAAGCCATTGTAATCACACAAGGCAGCATAGGTCTCCGAAAACCCTCCTGCAAAGAGAAGGTGGTCTTGGTGAAGGACCTTCCTACATGAAGAACAACTTTGGGGAGGTCAGGAAGCAGGAGAGGGATGGTGGGAACTGAGAAAGGATAATGAAAGCTCTCCCTTTCCTCCTCAAAGGGGCTGGAGTGTCCTCCATGAGCTACCATCAGCCCCAAAGTGATCACACAGCTTAGAGGGTTGTGGTTCGCTCCCTTGGATCCATCAAGGTGCATTTGTGGATGTCACCAGGACAGTCCTGCTCCAAACTGGGATATGGAAAACCCCCTGGGCTCTACAGTGATGTCGTGGGAGGCGGGCGGAAGCATTTTCAGTGGCAGACACCAAGTCCCCTGACTCCACGGCTGTCCTGGTCCTCTCTGGGGACCTACATGCCCTCAAAGCAGCTCTTGCCCCATGGGATGGTGGAGAAGAGGCCCCGTTAGCAGGGCTCTTCTGACCCGAGGCACCATGACCAACCTGCCTGCAGAGCCAGTGTTGACGGATACTGGGCTGGGATGGTCCTCAGGGTGCTCCAACTTTCCTGATCCTGCCTGGGGCAGGTGTTGGGGGGAGAAAAGGAACTTACCACAGGGCCCAGGGCTGCTCTGCAGCATCTCCTCCAGCGAGTCTGTGAGCCCTTGGATCCACTCGTGCAGGTTAGGAGGGGAATTCTTGAGCAGTGCCCTGGGGAAGGACCAGACAGGCGCATGGCAGTTGGCTGGGACAAGACCGTCTGCACATCGCCAGGCTGCGTCCCAGTGCGATGGGGGAAGAGGGTCTGGCCTCCCCTCAGTGAGGTTTCCTTCTGATGAAAAATGCTAATGGTGAAGCCGCCTCGTATTTGGGGCTTTTCTGGGAGAAGCCTTTCCTCTGAAACCTACACAAGCACCCCTGAGGAGCAGAAGACCCTTTACCCAGGTGATGAGTCTGGGAAAACCTTCTTCAGCGACGTGGTGACAAGGATGACGACTCGCTCCAGATCGTCAAAGGACATGAACCGGAAGGTGTAAGATGCCGCATCCATTTCTACAACAACCTGCAGGGTCCGAAGGATGGGAGATGCCTTCAGCTGGCAGCACAACCCCCGTGGCAACAATCACCAGCTCCCAGCTTCTGAAAGTCCCACCAGAGCACTGTGAGCACTAGGACTTCAGAGATTGCAAAGTGCCGGAATGAGGCAGAATGCCCCCAAAAATTCAAGCCGAGCTCAAGCAGGAGCAGCCTCAAGCCGTGGAGGTGAGAACAGCCCTGACTGCCCCCAGCTGGAGGACGGAGGTTCCTCCCCTGAATTTCTCTAACAGGTTTTGGAGGTTCTTTTAGCTTTTGGCTCCTACCAGGAGAATAAAAACTAAAACCCCCAAGGCAACACTCCGTGATCTCGCTCCCCACTGACGAAGGTGGGAGGGGGAGCAAGATGACAATTATCTGCTGGCAGCAGGCAGGGATCATTCTTCTGCCAGTGCCTAGGGGGCTGTGGGGGCTCTGGCTGCACATTGGCAACCCTCTGAACCGGCCACAGCCCCCTCAGCTCTGGGAGTCCAACCCCCAGCACCCCTGGATCTCTTCATGTCTCTGGTCTCTAAGCAGGATTTAACAAAATCTTCACTGCTGCTGCTGCTTTAATGAGCAAAACATGGAGAAGGGAGCAAAGAGGACCAGTGTGTCTGTGCCAGGGCAACCCGGTCCTCTCCTTTGTCTCTCCCATCCTCTGTGCCTGCCTCTCGCTAAGAGGATTATCAGGGTTTAAAACACCCTCTGGCTAAATTTGGCTTCTCCTCCATAAGCCAGTGGCCGCTTGTCACCTTTTCCCCACTGAGCTGGTGCTGCCATGGGGAGGAGGTGCAAGCGTCCCAGTATGAGGCACAGGTATCCCAGTATGGGATGAGGTGCTCAGCCCAGTACCCCTGGGTGCCTCCCCACACCTCTAGCCCCAAGGGCAGTACCCTGGGTGAGATTACAGGATAATTTCTTGAGGGGTGGTGAAGTGATGAAACCCTGGGGAGCTCTCACAGAGTACCCTTGGTGACCTCCAACGTGTGACATCAGGGCCACAACACCCCCAGACCCCACCGTGAACTCAGGGTGGAGTCTGCCTTGGACATTGGTGCCACTCACCAAGCTGGGCTCTTGCACTGTCATCTCTCTCACCTCCAGGAAGCTGAAGCTGCTGTGAACCTGCAGGTGAGAAGAGCAGAATCAGCCCTAGTGCTGATGGAGAAGGAGAACCCAAAGAGGCCTCCTGACTCACACTTTTTCCCAGCGCCCAGCAACCTTCACCAGCACTCTGAGCCACCCCCCCCCCTTCACCCCATCCTTATCCTGCTCCTGGGGGCTGCCCAGACCCCATGGTTGAGGGGACCCATGGATCTCCCATGCTTGTGTCCCAAGCAGTTGGGTGATGCCCTCCCAGGAGCCACAGGGCAACAGCCAGCACTCACCCTCACGGGCAGCATCGCTGGCAGCACATAGGCTCTCCAGGGTGTCAGCACCTAGGCAGAGGAATATTGGCAGGACAAGAGACTGCAGTGACACGGGGGCCACCCTTGTACTGCTCTGCAGCCATGGAAAGGCTGAGCTTTGCACGTACCAAGATGAAGTCACTGTACTTGGTTTTCACCCGCAGCTGGACACTCATCACCAAGAGGATCTTCTTTGTCCCCAGGAAGGCAGTGATGCCCTCTGAAAAGGGCAATATCCCCATGAGGTGAGGCAGCTAAAGTCACCCCCAGTCCTCTCCTGTGTACCCAGGTCACCATGGACCAGCAGAAGCGTTCCTCCTGCCTTGAGTATCTCCTGCCCCAAGCACCTCCTTCTTGCCTGGTCTCTCCTGCTTCATGCCACGAGCACTCATTTTCCCCACAAACAAACCAGGTTCTCCCAGTGACAGAGACCCCTACAGGCCCACCCATCTCCAGGGGCCCGCAACCCGGCTCCTTCCCACCCCGCTGCGGGACCCCGTGACCGTCCGTTTTGGCGGCAGGATGAGGGACGGCTGGGAGCAGCGGTGCTTCCCGCGCCCCCGCCACTGGCCAGGGGAACCCCCGGGCCATGGGGGTGAGCAGGTGGGGCGGCAGGAACTGTGGAGAACCACGTCGCATGGGCTGTTCTCTGCGGGCGCTGTTGGCCCAGAATCCATCCTTAAATGGCAGTTCTGGGAGCACGAGCAACCCCGTGCGCCCCGGACCCTGCTCAGCTCCCCTGGGCTGCATCTTCTGCCCACGAGGCAGCTCCAGCGTGACTCCGCCACCCTCGCCGTGGCGAACCGGAGCCAGCGGGTCCCACGCGGCGCTGCGAGCGACACTCACCTTGGAGCTCGGCGGGGATCCCTTCGGGGGCCGCAGACATGGTTGGGGAACCGGGGGTCCCCCGGTTAGGTACAGGGGTGTCAGAGGAGTGTCTGCCGCCACCGGGAGGAAGCGCTGAGGTGCCCCCGGCGGCCTGCCCCTCCCCGCACTCGGTGCCTCTTCCTGCCCCGTCAGGCCAGATTTGCCGCCTGAGCAGGAGCAGAGAAACGAAAGCGACGGCGCCCAGGGCCCACCAGCACAAGATGACATCCCCGCCCGGCGCTGCGAGAGAGGGGATCCTGCCCCTTCTGCCCCTCTGCTCTGCGCCGGGCGGGCCCTCACCTGGAGTCCAGCAGCCGGCTGTGGAGCCCCCCGGACAAGAGGGACGAGGAGCGAGTCCACAGGATGGCCAGAGGGCTACAGCAGCTCTGCCGTGAGGACAGGCTGAGGGAACCGGGGTTGCTTAGTCTGAAGAAGCAAAGGCTCTGGAGGGACTGGGTAGCGACCTTCCAACACCTGAAAGGGGTCTCTCAGAAGGCTGGGGAAGACTGCAGCCCCCTGCACTCCCCCAAGGGGCTTCATGGGGATGTATTTCTGCTGGAAGATGGTAGTGAGTATGAAACAGGGGCACCTCAACCCTTCCCAGCACTGGGAGGTCAGCCCAGCCCCACCACTTTGCACCAGTTATCTGCAAGAGGAGTTGATGGGGATGAGTGCTGGTGTTCACCGCAAAGTGCTTCTCCAGAGCACAAACACTCCAGGTATCAGGCTCAAATGATGAAAGAGATGCCCTAAAGCAAGGATGAGAGACAGAGGCCTCCTTGGAGCAACAGGAGGGAGCACACTTTGCTCCTCAAGGAAGGCTCCGGATCAGGACTGAGTAGAAAGCTGCCCTGTGCCCCCTGCAGTGCTGCAGAACCTCATCAAACCCAACACTGCACAGACTTCTTGATGAGTGCTGGCTGGTGGTTGCCTCTTCCAGAGTTTGATCACACTTATGATGAGAAGGATTTTCCTTAATTCGAGCTGAAGTTTTCCTCCGCTCCAGTTTGCTCCATTGCCTCTTACTGTGACATCTCCTAAAAGGATTCAGCTCAGTCTTCTCTGAAACTGTCCCACCAGGTCTTTGCAGGTAGCAGTAAGGTCCCCACCTGCTTTCTCTCCTCCAGGCTGGTCCTATGAGTCTCAGTGCCCTTTCTTCACCTATTGTATGGGAAGTGTCCTGCTCCTCACTTTCTTGTACTGGGCAGCCAAGATGGTACCAGTTAACCGAACAAGCAATCCCTGAGGAACATGAACAGCCTAACCCAGTTAGATGTCACACTGATCATGGTGGCCCAGCCAGCTTTCCACCCAACCATCCTCCAGCCCCTACATCTTTGATTGTCCCATAAGGAGGCTACAGAAGACCGTGTCAAAAGTCCAGGTGGGTGCTCCCTGCTCTGCCCTTGTCCATGCAGCCAGCCACCTTCTTGGAGAACACAGTGGGGTAGTTTCCCCGTTAGACCTTCCTTTTTATTGGGCTTGAAGATGGGTGGCACATTTGCCTGTTCCTAGATGTTACGAACCTTCCTGGATCACCAGACGTTTTCAAAGATGACAGTGATGGCTAACTTCCCCAGCACCTTCAGATGTTTCCCTTTCCTTAGATTCTGCCACTAGGCCATGGAAGAAGTGAAGACAGATCTCACCAGCCAAAACTGAGGCAAGGGCAATGCTGAGTATCCTGATTTTTTCAGTGTTGTTTGTCATCAAGTTCTCTGCTCCATTAAGGAGCACACCCACATTTCTCCAAAGCCTTCCTGTTGCTGCTGCTGAAGCTCTCAATAAAGAAGCTTCTTTCTGTCCTTCACACACTCCTCCAAAGCCCTGTTCCAGCTGAGCTTTAGCTCTCCCAGCTCCACACCTGCACACTCAAGCTACATTTGCTGTCTGCTGATGACCTTTTTCCCTTTCTTGCTTGTCCACAGTGGCTGCCTACCTAGTGGCTTCCTGGTGGACTTCTTTGCAAACGCTGAAGCACTGCTGAGACAGTGGTGCTCCCTGGGTCCACAGCAGTCTTGGTTCTTCAGTCTTGGCTCTTCAGTCTTAAGGCTGAGTGGGGATGTCCTGGAGAGGCTCTCCAAAGCAGCTGCACACAGCAGGGCAAACCAGAAGTCTCCAAGACTCACAAGCAGGTAAGACATGAGGCAGACTTCCTCATGTCCAACCTAAACCTACCCTGGCAAAACTTGAAGCCATGTCCTCTTTTCCTATTGCTTGATCCTTGTGAAAAGAGACCAACTTCCAGCTCACATCAAATCAAAGTCAAGCTGCAGAACAGGACTATCGACTGAGCAAGCACGAAGAAACCAGGTCAACCGAACAGACTGTGAGGGAATGTGCCAGGCTGAGTGGAAAAAAAAGGCGAATGGCCACAGGGTGATGGCTCCATCCCCACTGAACCCTGAAGCTCAAAGAGCAGCCCACAGCAAAATAATTTCCTCAGGTAAGCACCACAGAAGCTACCAGAGGTCCCCTTTGGAGCCCAGGACTGTTGCAGCAGGAGCTGCCAGGAGTAAACTGCTCCAGGTAGCTTTTGGACCACCACACCTCTCAGGCTCTTCCTTTCAGCCCACCATGAAGCTGCTAAAGCACGTGACACCTTCTTGTGCAGCCTATTTCAACACCCCACCTGACAGTACTGGATTCAGCCAAAGCCTTTTAGATGATGGCAATCTCTAGGACACCTCTGAGCCAGCACAAAGCCTCCCTTAACTCTAGGTTCAACCAAAATGACATCTTCAGAGCGCTGCCTCTGCCTGAAACATCTTACAGAATCACAGAATCATTTAGGTTGGAAAAGACCTTCAAAAGCTCAGAGTCTCCAACCATTAATCCAACTGTCCCAAGGCCACTGCCAAACCCTGTCCCTGAGCTCCAGATCTCCATGACTTTGAAACACGTCCAGGGATAGCAACTAAACTCCCTCTCTGGGCAGCCTGTTTCAAGGCCTGATGGCCCTTTCCATTGAGTTTTCCCTGATGTCCAGCCTAAACTTCCCCTGGTGCAACCTGAAGCCATTTCCTCTTGTCCTATCACTTTTTCCTTGTGAGAAGAGACCAACCCTCACCTCTCCACAAACTCCTTCCGTGTAGCTGTAGACCAGCGATAAGGAGCACAAAATCACAGAATCGTTTTGTTTGGAATAGACCTTTAAGATCAAACGCAACCATTGACAGTCCTGCCACCTGCCAGGTCATCAGACTATGTCCCTTGTCCAACCAAGTAAAACCTTGAGGATTTATCTACCTCTGCAGCCAGACCAGCTCAGAGGTCTTGACGTAGCTGTTCCTGTCAAGCTGGAGAGCAGCCACCAGGACCAGAGCTCACCGAACAACTGGTGAAAGCCCAGTCTAGCAACTCCTACGTTTGATATTTTTCTTTAAGATACCCTTTTAAATCTTTTTTCATTCTCGTGCCAGCAACCACTGTCCCCAACTAGGGCACTCACTCACCACATCACGATGCGGCACCAGTGACTGTGTGACCTTCCAGTGGGGAGGGGCAACCCTGCTGGGTCCTTCTGGGGATGGAGGTCACTGCCAAGGCCCCCTGGTTAGCAAATCCAAAGAACGCAGCCCCTGAGTGCACGCACAAGTTAATCCATTATTATTTATTAGCTGTACAGCAGTATATTCTCCTTCCCAGCTTTTTTCAAACCCCATTACATATTTTATAACAGTACTTTTTGAATTATTTTTTGTTTGTTGTAATTTGTATGTTTTTCATTATTTTTTTAAAATTTTATTTTATCTCCCACCCTCCCCACCCCTTGTTGGCTTCCTAAAATAATGAAAAATATCACACAGTACAGCTAAGTACAAAAATGCGTCAACCTAGAGTCTGATAGCTAAACCGATAGCTCTCGTAAAAGCGATACATAGAAGAAAAAATTGGTTTTGAGATCAGCAAGACTGAGGCTCTATAAAAAGCTTAACGTATTTTGTTTTGCTTCCTTTTAAACAGGTTCATGTACAGGCATCGTTTTGATTTATTTCACATTATTCCTTTGCTGTCTTTAGCAGAGAATCTCAACAAAAACCAACAAAAAATAATAATAGAGTAATTACTGACCTATGGAAAATAATAAAACAAAAAGAAGGATTTCCTGGCCCAAGGGCTGCAGCCACCCACTTTTACCAAAAGGATCACCACTTTTGCCTTAGCACAGGAGGCAGCAACACAAGAAGCTGCAAGATAGAGCAAAGGAAACGGTGCTGTGACGCAGTAACGCGAGAGAAGAGAGAAAATACTCCTTGTGTGGTTCGAACGTCAGCTGTGTGCTTCAGCGCCAGACTTCACGCAGGGGCTCCTCTCCTGCAAACCAAGGTCTGGGTTAAGTCTCTCTTGTCTCTACACGGTTTGTTACCAGCGGAGGGGGGGTGGGGTGGGGAGGTGGTGTTTTCCAATGTTTACACTCTCGACCAATTCTCTCATTGCTCAGTTTGGAAGGAATTAAAATCACTGGGTTTTATTCAAACTGTGTTTCTGTATAATCTCTTAATTAATGAAGAAAATTAAAACGTAAATAAAGTTATTTACAAGCTTGACCAGTACAGAAACTGCTTTGCAGAACAGCAAAGCATCGGAAGGGACAGAAACCAGTTGGAACATGCCAAAACCACTGTGTGCAGCAGACATGGAGAACTGGAGCCAGTCAGTGGGGAAAAGCTAAAAAAATCCAAAACATAAAACAAAAAACCCCAACATTTAAAAAGTTTAGAACCCTCCCGAGTCTGCAGTGACATTTAAAAACATTACTGAGGGAAGAAGGAGGCTTGAGGTCTTGGGGGAGCTTCGAGGGCAGGTCCAGAGTGGTTTCTACCATGTGCTCGAGTCAAGGCTTCCGCTTTTGCGTCTTAAAACTCGGTGCATGTAAACACGGCCCCGGGACCAGCTTTGCAATGTGGCTTCAGCGCGAAACTCAATCAAGCGTCTCACAGGAAACCCTCGGGGACTCCAAAAAATATTTCCTAATGTTCCATGATCCTGTAATGCTAACATAAACCAGCAAAGTTCTAGTTAAATCACATTCTAAACATCATTTGAAGGTTTAACTCCCAGTATGTTTGGTAAAATGGTCTAAAATGATGCATTTCCCAAAGCCAAGAAAAAAAACCAACAGGTAAAAGGGAAAAAGAAAAATAAGATTTGAGCCGTTTAAACACAGCCCAGGCCAGTTCAATGACGCCAGCGAGGTTCTTCCACCATCACCGGTCCATCATGCTGAGAATCATCTCAGGAGTGAGGTCTCCATTGGGAGCTTCCACTACAGCAGGCTGAGCTTCCTCCTCTTCCTCTACTGTTTCGGCATCGGGTTCCTTTTTGACCTCCACTATAATATTTTCAATTTCACCAGTGTTCTGGTCTTCAACCTGAATGATTGCTGCAGCTGCGAGGGCAGAAAAAGCAGTATGAGGGAAAGTAAGAGGTCTTACTGGTTCCAGAGGCAGCCCACGCCCCTCACTGGGTAACACAGTGCTGGATACTGAAGACTCTGCCACGGAAAAGTAGGGCTCCACAACTCACATTCCCACGTTACTGGGGTGTGAATCAGCCTGCCTTCCTCATGCAAGCTCCAGCCAACCTGCCTCATTTGTTTGAGCCTCCAGCCTCTACCTCTTCGGCCGTACGTGAAGCTGTGCTCCCCCCGCACCGGTCCCAGCATGCCTCTGGTATTGAGGCACGGGGCAAGCCACAGGTTTTGTACTCAGCAAACAGCATTGTCTTGGTGTACAGGCCACAATGAAAGGGTTTTGACTCACCGGAGGCTTTGCACGGTTCCCCGTGTTTATTCTTATATAGGAAACTCTACTGCACTGCTGCTACACTCAGAACTACAGGCCTGGAGCACGTCTGTCTATGCAAACACCTACAGAAGGCTACATGGGCAGGAGCTTCACCTGGAGCTCCAGAGACACTGTAACCAGCACAAAAGGAAGGGAGGACTTCACACTGAGTAAAAAACTAACAGCCTCTCTTTTTGGCATGGCCTGAGGTGGCTACAGGCCACTCAAGAACAGGAAATCCTACCAGGAGAGTTCTTGGAAAAGCACAGACAAGAGCACTACTGACTTCAACTCACTCACTTTGGGGAGTTGTTCCCCTACAAGAAGGCCTCAACCCAAGGGAAAAGCAGCTCAGGCAAATAGTGTCATGGCAGCTTCCACTGCGGACTTACGCTGGGATTGTTTTGGTTGGGCGGCAGTTTTGCCTGGTGGTCTTCCTCTTCGCTTCTTACTGGGAGGTGGTGCAGGCGCCTCTTGCTCAACTTCTGCTTTGGCCTCAATTTCTACTGCTGTCTCCTCCTCATCCTCATTGTCATCCAAATCTGGTTCGGCATTTTCCTCTGTAAGGAGTGTTACTATGTTAGGGAAGTCTTCCGTTTAAACAAGAAGGAACCACATCCCTTGACTGAGAGCCACCCTCGATGCCTCAATCGAGAGAGTCAACTCTGACGAGGAAGGAGCAACAAAGCGCTTTATTGAGGAGCAGGTGGCACAGACCGTTTGTTCAGCCCCCTTAGAGAACAAATTGTCCTCCAGAAAGCAAAAGGAACATAAATACATTGGATTATGCTGTAAAAGCTCCTCTGCACACCCGCAGAGCTCAGTGAGACAATGGCAAGAGACACAGCAAATAACACCCTGCTGGGCGACACACACATCCATCAGGGGGCCATCAGCTCCAAGTCCTACCTACACAGACTTCTATCCAAGACCTCACAATCTCAAGCTGTACATGGCAGAACCACACAGTGCCAGGAGTGACCACAATCCTGCAGATCCTTCACTGTGTCTGCCAGGGCCACCCACAGCAGTTCACCAACTGGTAGCCAAGAAGACCTTCCCCAACAACTCCCATTGGAGGCACAACAGGTCCAACACAGTGTATTGTTTTATAAAGATATCAAGGTACAAAGAATTTAGAATGGTCTTTCCCATTCACATCACCTAATGGAATCAGGGGATTACTTTAGCTGTAAAAGTCTTTTAAGCTCATTAAGTCCAATTGTTCCTCCAGCACTGGCAGATCCCCACTGACCCCTGTTCGTTCACCCCGCATCTCCAAGGCTTTGCAACCCCTCCACACACAGGGACTCTGCCACTGCCCTGGGCAGCAATCAGCCCGGGGAACCCTTTCACACAAGAAATTGTTCCTCAGGGACAACCTAAACCTCCTCTGGAACAGCTTGAGGCTGTTTCATCTCATTCTGTTACTTATTCCTGGCGAGAAGAGACCAACACCCACCCTGCTTCAACCTCCTGAATTTCAGGGAGCTGTGGAGAGCAAGGCCTTCCCTGAGAGAAATGGGTGGGAAATGGTGGATTTTGTCTTGGAAGAGGCCCAGGTCAGAGAGCCTATACAGACATTGACCTCGTAATTGGCCACGTACCATCATTTTGTACTTGTCAACTGGATAAAACTTTTCAAACTCCTAGAACAAACCTGCAGAACAAGTTAACACACATAGCGAACCCCAGGCCTCATTCTCTGAGCTGTTTCTTACCACTATCAGAGGAATCCTCTTTCTTCGACCTCATCTTTCTCTTCCGGCCACGTTTGCCCTTCTTTGTCTCTCCTCCATTCTCTCCTTCTCCACCATCTAGGCCAGAGCAGTTGTCAGCGTGTCTGGCCATTGTGTTCTAGGCAGTGGAAAAGGGAAAAAAAAAGCTGGCTCTGAACTCTCAAACACCTGACAAGTTCAATATTTTATTTTTAAATGTAGATTATTTAACAAAGAAATTTACTTAACTTTTATTCACAAGCTTGCATTTTCATATTGCTCATGAAGTCAGTGTTACTTCTGTTTTAGTACTGATTATATTAGGACTTCTGCTTCTTTTCCTCTTGGAAAGAAGTGCTCTGTGTAAAGGATCAGTTCTGTACCTCACCCATGTTCTCCTCTAGGATCACAGACTGGCTTAAGTTGGAACGGACCTCAGAGATCATCTACTCCAACCCCCTGCCATGGGCACTGATGCCTCTCAACCAGACTTGGTGGCTCAAGGCATCATCCAGGCTGACCTTGAACACCTCCAGGGAGGAGGCAGCCACAGCTTCTCCTGGCAATTGATTCTAGCTTCCATCCTCCCCTTGGCTAAAAGCCTCATACCACCCCAACTCAAACCAGTATATTCCCTTACCCGGCGAGTGAAAGTTTTGCCACACTTGGAGCAGACAAAGGCAGCAGGGACAAAGTTGGGATCATGATACCGTTTGAAGTGCATGTCGAGAAGCTGTTTCTGGCGGAAGGTTTTATCACAATGGCTACAGGCATAAGGCTTTTCTCCAGTGTGGGTCCGTTTGTGCATCACCATGTGCCGCTCCTGGAAAGCGAGACAGGGAGAGTAACTTGAGAAACCTCACAGATGGATACAGAAGAGTGAATTTTTATTTAAAACGAGGCCAAAGCTTCATCTTTAATATTCAAGATAATTCCACAGGGACATGAGAACATCTTGACGAATAGCACGTTTAGTCCCATCCACTTCCATCCTATTCCTTTGTCAGCAGATACACCACAGGCTGCAACTCGGAAGGTTCTTCCCTATACCAAATCAGCGGAGGCCACTGAACCTTCCAAAACCTCTTACAAGCACCTGGACAGTTAATTTGCCCTAGACAAGACAGCTGGTCAAGCTGCACAGTGAAGATTTCTACCTGGTCTTTCTGGCTCTTGTTCTAATGCTCAGAAGGAGTGGCCATTTCCACCAGCTCACCTGTCTGCACGCATAATCGCACTGGTCACACTTGAAGCGCTTCTCATTCTTGTGAGACTTCTGATGCTGGATAAGGGCATACCGCTCGTGAAACACGGCGTCACAGTAGCGGCACTTCTTGCCCTGCTCAATGTAGGAATGCTGCTTCCGCAAATGGACACCTAGCAGCAAAAGAACAGGAGGACTTACTCACCAAAGCTGACTAGGACCTTGAGAGAGGTTCTCCTCCCCCATCTGCTCTATGCTGATGAGGCCGTGTCTGGAACACTGCATCCAGTTCTGGGTTCCCCAGTTCAATAACGATAGGGAGCTACTGGAGAGAGTCCACAGCAGAGCCCTGAGATGCTCAGGGGGTTGGAGCATCTGCCTTAGAGCACAGGCAAAGAGAATGGGGGCTATTCAGGAGACTGATGGGGCATCTCATCAGTGCCGATCAGTATCTAAAGGGTCAGTGTCAGGAGGATGGGACCAGACTTGGTCAGACTAGATGATCCCCAGAGGTCCCTTCCAATCCCCACCATTCTACGACTGTATTAAAGACTAGTCTGCAGCCCACTTAGCAATCTCCCCTCCATGTATGCTCAAACTCAAGCTAAAAAAGTGAAACAGTTCATTCTGGATTCAACTAAAAATCTAACGTTTGTAATTAAAGACAACGAGAGCGATTTCTAGGCAGAAAAGGTCTTCACTGAGTTTTTCCACAGGATTCTAGATTTGGTTATTAGGTGCCATCTGTGAAGCACCACATGGAGTGTTACATTTAAGATTATTCCAAATTGCCTGGCTTCAGGATGGATCTAGGCAATACACTGGGTGAAAAAATCCAGGATTTTTGGCAGGATTAGACGTCAGAGTGACAGGGCTAGAAGGCAACAAGGGTATCAGCAGATAATCCCCAACAGAGATTTCAGGCACTTCTTAAAAATCCTGCAACCAAGAGCTGCCTCGGGTAGCTTAAGGTAGACTAAAGCATTACTGGAAAAAAAAATCTTCCAAGTTTCTTCCTGACAGCCAAACCTCAAACTGCTTCTCACTGGAGCACTCTGTGCTTGCCTTTCCTGGCAGAGAGTCTGCCTTGCCATGAGTCGGGGGATATTCTGTTTAGAGACAGAAAGTTCTGCCAAATCGGGGCTTCCTTCTTCTCATCAGCTGCTCTGGGCACAAAGCTATTTTTCTGCCTTCTTGGAGAACAGAAGAGAAGAGCTTTGGCTGCTGGATTCACACAAGGTACCTCTCACTAGGCTGCAAGGACTCATGGCTTTAACAACAACTCAGTTTCTCCTACCCCATGGCACACTGGCCCACAGCCTGGAAAATTCAGCCAAGAGGACTAACCTGTAGAATCACAGAATGTTTTAGGTTGGAAGGGAACTCGAGACTATCATGTTCCAACTCCCTGTCATAGGTGTAATGACCTGTAACTCTGGGAAGTGCTTTGTTGCATCTTCAGCCAACGGCTGCTTCTGTGAGATACGTACCCAGGTCACTCTTTCTTGCTATGACGGTATCACAGTGAGGACAGTGGAATTTGGCCACATTTTCCGTGTGCTTCTGCAAAATGTGCATCTTCATAGTCCCACTCTGAGTGAAGCGAGCGTGGCAGATGTAACATTCGTATGGCTTCTCTCCTGCAGTGGCAGAAGTAAAAAACCCCAAAGTTGTATTAAAAAGAAACGTCACCGACAAGCCCCCAAACAAAATCTCCCAGAGACTTGCAGCAGATGGGTAGCTGATAGGAACAGCAACTCTAGAGCTTGGTAATGGTTCTTTTCTAGATGATTCATCTCCTACATTCATCTTCCTGCAAGAGACTTGAGCTGAACCTAAAGATCATAGAATCATAGAATCATTAGGGATAGGAAGGGACCTCGAAAGATCATCTAGTCCAATCCCCCAGCACAGCAGGATCAACTAGACCAAGTCACACAGGAACACATCCAGGTGGGTCTTAAACATCTCCAGTGATAAATGAGTTATATCATTCTCTTTATGCAGGGAGGAGCTACATGCAAGCAGCGGCAACAGATCTTGTGGGGTGTTGGGTCTGAAATGCTCATGGGGATATTTTTGCCTTGTGATTTTAGCAATATGATTAATCTGCTACTCCATTTTTGAAAAGGGGCTGTATCCACCCTTATTTCTACTGATGTGAAAAGTTAGCATCTTTACTAGCCACCAGAGATGCTTTCACAACCACACTCAAGCATGAAGCTCTAAAGGGCTATAATCTTCAACTGGGAGTGGAACACTCCAAGTGCCTGTATTTCACCACCTCAACATCAAACTGAGTATCAGAATCCTCTGAGCTCATTTCTCAGAGCAGCAATTATCATCGCACTATGGATTACTAGCACTTACAAATGCTTGTTTTAAAACAGAACTACAAAATAATGATTTGTTTAGCTGTCAGCACACAAAAACACAGTGTCAGTACCAGAGTGAGTCCTCATGTGCCTCTTCAGTTTGTAGGTATCCCTGCTGGCATAGCTGCACAAGCTACACTGGAACGGACGCTCCCCAGTATGTGAGCGAATGTGGCGTTTCAATTTGCTAACCTGGAAGCCAAAAGCAAGACTGAAGTTAGCAGAGAAGTTCAAGGAAGTAGTCAAGAGCTGAAGGCAGCCTAGTTTTATTGTGCCTTTAACCCAAACGAGCACGTTTTGACGACATTATTGCACTCCTGGTAGTCAGTCACTCCTACACACTCTGCCTCCCAAGCTCATTCCCAGTCTCGCTCCTATGTTCAGCACAGCCTGGTTTAACGTCTCATGCTCACCTACTGTTATAAACCATCCTGGCATTTCAAGAGAACTAAAACATCAAAGTATCCTGGAGACATGAAATTGCTCTGAGAAAACCTGCACCCAAGGAATACTGCAGGGGTCAGAAGATTTTTCTCGACAGGGTGTTCTTGGATTATCTCCAGTTACTTTGAGAGGGATGAGAATTCCAAGAATAAAAATTTAGTCCAACAATCACAGCCAGGTTTGGGTTGGAAGGGACCTCAGAGATCATCCAGTTCCAACCCCCTGCCATGCACAGTCTAGGTTGCTCAGAGCCCCATCCAACCTGGCCTTCAACACCGCCAGCGATGGAACAGCCACAACCTCCTTGGGCAGTCTGTTCCTGTGCCTCAGCACCCTCACAGGGAGGAATTTCTTCCTCCAATCTGATCTAAATCTCCCCTCTTTCAGTTTGAAACCATCCCCCTTGTCCTTACAGTACAGTCCCTTGTAAGAAGTCCTCCAGTTTTCCCGTAGCCCCCTCACGTATTGGAAGCTGCTAGAAGGTCACTGCAGGCTGTTCTCGTCTCCAGGCTGAAAAGCCCCAACTCCCTCAGGCTGTCCCCATAGCAGAGGGACTCCAGCCCTCTGAGCATCATTGTGTCCTCCTCTGGACTGACTCGAACAGTTCTACAGAGTGACTTGATTCCTTTTGGCTTTTATTTAGGAAGTACAAACACAGTTCAGCAATAACACAAGTGTCAGGAGCACTTTCTACTCCAGATTGTCCACATTGCTAATCACAGAACGACAGAACATCAGGGATTGGAAGGGACCTTGAAAGATCATCTAGTCCAATCCCCCTGCCACAGCACTATCACCTCGATGAAGTCGCACAGGAACACATCCAGGCAGGTTTTAAATGTCTCAGAGAAGGAGACTCCACAACTGCCCTGGGCAGCCCATTCCAGTGCTCTGTCACCCTCACTGTGAAGAAGTTTCCTCTCATACTCATATGGAGCCTCCTATGTTCCAGCTTACACGCATTGCCCCTTGTCCTATCACTGGATAACATCAAGAACAGCCTGGCTCCATCCACCAGACACTCATCCCTCACATATCTATAGACATTAATGAGGTCTCCCTTCAGTCTCCTCCAAGCTAAAGAGACCCAGCTCCCTCAGCCTTTCCTCACAAAGGTGGTGTTCCACTTCCTTCATCATCTTTGTTGCTCTGCACTGGACTCTCTCCAGCTGCTCCGTGTCCTTCGTGAACTGAAGGGCCCAGAACTGGACACAGTACTGCAGATGTGGTCTCACTAGGGCAGAGCAGAAGGGGAGAAGAACCTCTCTCGATCTGCTAACCACCTCTATTCAGCTCTACCTCAGGATGCTGTTGGCCCTCTTGGCCACAAGGGCATATTGCTGGCTTATGGTCATCCTGCTGTCCACCATGACCCCTAAGTCCCTTTCTCCAACAGGTCAGTCCCCAACCTATATTGGTACCTGGGGTTGTTCTACACTTGCCCTTGTTATAATTCATTCCGTTTCTCTCTGCCCAGCTCTCCAGCCTGTCCAGGTCTCACTGAATGACAGCACAGCCTGCTGGGGTGTTGGCCACTCCTCCCAGCTTTATGTCATCAGCAAACTTGCTGACAGTGCACTCTAATCCCTCATCCAAGTCATTAATGAATAGACTGAGCAGTACTGGTCCCAGTACTGACTCTTGGGGGGCTCCACTACATACAGGCCTCCAACTAGACTCTGTCCCATTGACCACTACTCTCTGGCTTCTACCCTGCAGCCAGTTCACGATCCACCTCACTACCTGATCATCTAGACCACAGTGCCTCAGTTTGGCTGCGAGGATGCTGTGGGAGACTGTGTCAAATCACAGAACCACAGAACATTAGGGATTGGAAGCGACCTCGAAAGATCATCCAGTCCAATCCCCCTGCCACAGCAGGATCACCTAGACCAACTCCAGGCGAATTTTAAATGTCTCCAGAGGAGATTCCACAAATCCCTCGGGCAGCCCCCTCCAGTGCCCCATCGCCCTCACTGGGAAGAAGTTATAGAATCACAGAATCAGTCAGGGTTAGAAAGGACCCCAGGATCATCCAGTTCCAACTCCCCTACCATGGGCCGGGACTGAACAGCCCCAACTCTCTCAGTCTGGCCTCACAGGACAGGTGCTCCAGAAAATGCTCTACTGAAGTCAAGACAGACCACAACCACTGCTTTGCCATCATCTATCCACCTGGTTATGCCCTCATAAAAGGCTGTCAGGTTGGTCAAGCACGACTTCCCTTTGGTGAAGCCATGCTGACTGTCCCTAATGACCCTCTTGTTCTTGATGTGCCTGGAGGCAGCACCAAGAATAAATTGTTCCACCACCCTTCCTGGGATGGAGGTGGGGCTGACCACTCTGTAGTTACCTGGGTCCTCCTTCCTACCCGTTTTGAAGACTGGAGTGACATTTGCTGTCCTCCAGTCCCTAGGCACCTCTCCAGATCCCCATGACTTAGAAAAGATGATGGAGAGTGACTTAGCAATGACTTCCACCGTCTCCCTTAGCACACGCGGGTGCATCCCATCTGGGCCCATGGATCTGCGTACATCAGTTTGCTCAAATCAACCCTAACCCAGTCCTCATCAAGCAGGGCAAACTCTTCTTTTGTCCCAACTTCCTCTAGGGCCTCCGTGGTCTGGGGCTTGACATCAGGACACCTCCAGAAGTATAGACAGAGGCAAAGAAGCTGTTCAGTAGCTCTGCTTTCTCTGTATCCTCTGTCTCCAGGGCACCCACCTCATTCAGCAGGGGGCCTACATAGCCTCTAGTTTTAGTTTTACCTGCAATGTAATTGAAGAAGTCCTTTCTGTTGCCCTTGACATCTCTTGCAAGGTTTCATTCCAAGAAGGCCTTGGCTTTTCTCGTTGCATTCTCTGACTAGAACCTTATAATCACCCCAAGTAGNCTAATGACCCTCTTGTTCTTGATGTGCCTGGAGGCAGCACCAAGAATAAATTGTTCCACCACCCTTCCTGGGATGGAGGTGGGGCTGACCACTCTGTAGTTACCTGGGTCCTCCTTCCTACCCGTTTTGAAGACTGGAGTGACATTTGCTGTCCTCCAGTCCCTAGGCACCTCTCCAGATCCCCATGACTTAGAAAAGATGATGGAGAGTGACTTAGCAATGACTTCCACCGTCTCCCTTAGCACACGCGGGTGCATCCCATCTGGGCCCATGGATCTGCGTACATCAGTTTGCTCAAATCAACCCTAACCCAGTCCTCATCAAGCAGGGCAAACTCTTCTTTTGTCCCAACTTCCTCTAGGGCCTCCGTGGTCTGGGGCTTGACATCAGGACACCTCCAGAAGTATAGACAGAGGCAAAGAAGCTGTTCAGTAGCTCTGCTTTCTCTGTATCCTCTGTCTCCAGGGCACCCACCTCATTCAGCAGGGGGCCTACATAGCCTCTAGTTTTAGTTTTACCTGCAATGTAATTGAAGAAGTCCTTTCTGTTGCCCTTGACATCTCTTGCAAGGTTTCATTCCAAGAAGGCCTTGGCTTTTCTCGTTGCATTCTCTGACTAGAACCTTATAATCACCCCAAGTAGCCATCCTCTCTTTCCATGACCTATAGACCTTCTTCTTCTTCTTCAGTTGGCCCAGCAGCTCCTTGTTTAACCATGCAGGTCTTCTGGCTCCCTTCCTTGACTTCCTACCTGTTGGAATGCTCTGATCTTGGGCTTCAGCGAAGTGGCCTTTGAATGTTAACCAGCTATCTTGGGCCCCTTTACCTGCCAGTACCCTGCCCCATGGGATTTCCCCTAGCAATTGCTTAGAAAGGCCAAAGTTGGCCCTGCTGAAGTCCAGGGTTGTGATTCTGCTAGGTATCCTGTTCCTACACATGAGACCCTGAACCAAGGCTATCCTCAACCTTCACTGCTTCAACCAGACCCTCCTTGTTGGTGAGTACAAGGTCCAGCAGTGCTCCTCTCCTAGCGGGCTCTGGAGGAGCCTCCTGATCTGTGGGTGGTTGGCTGGCTGGCTGAGTATGACTTCCAGCAAATACCAGGGTAGTTAAAATCCCCCCATGAGGACCAGACCAGGACACAGCCTGTAGCTATGAGGCTGCTGTCAGCTGCCTGTAGAAGACCTCATCAACTTCCCCGTCCTAATCTGGTGACCAACATTTACAAATGTAGCACAAGCTCAGACAAGGATCAACCTGGTCACTCATTCCTAATTCGCACTATGGAAACCACTGTAACACAATTTGTTCAAGCCCCAGGGCTCAGAATTACAGCACTGCAGCTGCAGTGTGGGTAGGAAAAAAACCACCAGCCCAAAGCTCCTACTCAAGCTTTCTCAAGTAGGTTCTTCCACTGCAGACATCCTTCTTTTAAATTATAGAATTATACACAAATGGATTAGGTTGAAGGGACCTTCAAAGCTCATCCAGTCCAACCTCCTGCAGCGAGTAGTGACATCTCCAGCCAGAGCAGATTGCTCAGAGTCACAAGGTCCAACCTGATGTGGGATGTCTCCAGAGATGGGGCTTCTCCCACCTCTCTGGGCAACCTGGGCCAGGGTCTCACCACTCTCAGCAGCAACAATTTCTTCCTTCTCTTTAGCCTGAATCTCCTCCTTTCAGTTTAACCATCATCACTTAAGGTCCTGGCACAGCAGCCTCTGCTGGAAAGTCCATCCCCAGCTTTCTGATTGGCCCCTTTAAGCACTGAAAGGCCACACCAAGGTCTCCCTAGACCTTCTCTTCTCCAGCTGAACCCCTACAACTCATCCAGCTTGGACTCACAGCAGAGGGTTCCACTCTCAGAGCAGCATTTCTGGGGTCTGCTCTGGCCCCACTCCAACAGTTCCCTGTTTCTATTGGGCTGAGGAGCCCAGAGCTGCACCCAGTCCTACAGGGTAGGGTCCCACCAGAGCAGAGCAGAAGGGCACAATCCTCTCCCTGACCTGCTGCCCACACTGCTGGGGACACAGCCCAGGCCATGGGGTGCTTCTGGGCTCCGTCACTCACCATCTTGCTCAGATTTGCCACCACAATTAAATACATTAACTAACAATACTGCATCAGGAAGAGCATTCAAGGAAGTTTAATTTGCTTGAGCAATCAGACACTCACAATCACATTTTGACATCAGCAGAGTGTGCAGCATCCACTTCTAAACACAAGGGAACCTCCAGCATGAAGGTCCACCTGACGCAGCAGGTTGAGGAAACACTAAGCATTAATTAACGATTAATGAACGAACCTCCACACTGGCATAATCACACATGGAACATTTGAAGGGTTTCTCATGGGTGTGTTTGTAGCGGCGATGCCGAACCAACTCTCCACTGGTCACAAAGGCCATGTCGCAGTCTGGGCACTTGTGAGGGCGAGTACCTGGGAGTTTGGGGAAAACAGGAAAATGATGATGCTAAGAGTAAGGGCAAAAGATTTGGGACACTGGGGGGTTTTTGTTTGGGTATTGTTTTACAGTGAATTAGTGACTTTGCTTTAGTGTTCTGAAAGATTACAGCAGCAAATACTACACAGTTAGAAAACAGCAGACTGAAAATCTTGGAGAACTAACATTCTTTCATTAAGGAAACAGGCTCCTTTATTTCTGTATCACTTGGTTACCTACAGATTGCAAACCATCCAAAACTAAAGTTTATAAAGAAGGAATATGATTTTGGTTTTGGTTGGGTCTCTTCTAACAGGAAAAAAAAAAAAAAAAATCACAAATAGCTGAACCTATAATTCTATACAAAACCTTAAAAGCAACAGGAACAGGTACTACAATTCCATAGGTGTTGCTGGCCCTGTTTCAAATCTATTCCTTGAGGTTTAGGGTTTTTTTTGGTTCATT
Source organism: Rhinopomastus cyanomelas (assembly GCA_013400115.1). NCBI lineage: Eukaryota > Metazoa > Chordata > Aves > Bucerotiformes > Rhinopomastidae > Rhinopomastus > Rhinopomastus cyanomelas. The sequence goes on along the minus strand of VXBP01009567.1, from coordinate 317,271 downwards.
TTCACTTCCTTCGTGTTTTGCTCCAGCCTCATTCTCATCTTTTGTGCCAGCAATAGAAGACAAGTACTAACAGGAACACTTGAGATCTGGCCTAGAACAAGTTTTATAGCTGGGTAGAAGACAAACTCCACGTACAACCTGGCCAGGCAGAAACCGACCAACGTGGTTTGTTCTGTAGGAGGAATCAGCCTCAAGACAGATCCATCCTGATTTTCCTCTCTGTTCTAACAGCAGAGCAGATCCTACATATGCCAAGGTGGGAAATACCTGTGTGAGTGTTGAGGTGGTTCCTCAGCAACGTGACTGTCCGGAAAGCCCTGCCACAGAGATGGCACTTGTGTGGTCTTTCGTCAGTGTGGCTTTTCATGTGGCGGTCCAAGTTGGAACGACGTGGACAAGTGTAACTGCACAGTTCACACTGGAATGTCTTCTTTACACCTGGCCACAAAAGAAATCAGCTTTACTCTCCACAGTAGTGGGGGCTACTGTGTAATGAAAGAGATCACCAGGGAAAAGGGAAGATTCTTGTATGAGTAGCTACCACACAGAACCATCATGTACCATGACATCCAACTGTGTATCCTTAGGAACAGTCACTGCCTATGGCTGGCTTGACTTCAATTTTCCTTACTGTGCCAGCACTTGCTGTTCCTTCTCCACTCTAAAAAGGGCTCCTGAAAGTACAGCATTAAAAAAAGCCAAACATACCCATTGCTGCATTCCGCATCCTCTACCTTGGTTAGGAAGAGCTCCTTGGAATTAATTATATGGCAGGTTCTTGGTTAGGAGTAAACCCTTGGAAGTCATTATATGGCATGTTCCAGATGCAAACCACAGCGTAAGAGTCTTTTCAGTTCTATTATACGGGAACGCTAATACCACAGCATCACACTGGAGGGAACCAAGTACCTTCATGGCAAGATGGAGGAGAAGGGAGGTTTGCCCAAGCAGCAACAGAGCTGCGTGACACTGGACACCTGTGCTTTCCTCCATTTGCATCTACAAAGTCATGTCAAATTTGCAAGGCCCCACCGTAAAAAGACAATCCCAAACTCCACTCGTAGAAGGGGTACTTACCTTTCTTTTTAATTTTTGTTGGTTTAGGAGGTTTCATATTGCCCACCACCTTTTCTGCATTGACCTCAGACAACAAACCCTCCTGCTGCTCCTCTTCAAAGTCATACACAGACACATCCACATCTTTGCCTTCCTCAGTGTAGCGGAGTTTACTCTTTTTGTTTTTCTTTGTTTTTTTGGCTGGTGGCTGATAGTCTGGATCTTTTTGCCAATTGGGGTCTTCCTGTGGCTGCAGTTCACCTTGTTCCAGTGTCTCCACCTCACCATTAGCACCCACTTTCACTACTTGGAAGCCTTCTGGTAAAGGGAGGGTGTGGCAGATCATGGGCTCCCCCTCTTGCAGGCCTCCTTTGGAAACCTCATTTTCATAGGCCCCCTGAAGTTCTTCCACAGACGTAGTGGCAACAGGTACAGTCACGGGTACAGGTACTTGGACCAGCTGGAGCTCACCAAGGTTTATAGGCTGCTCTTCCATATTAACAACCTGAAGCGTTATGATCTGTGTGTCATCCACTGTAGCCTCTGTTTCTGGAGGCACAGCACCTTCCATGACTTCAGTCTTCATTTGAAGAAGAGTTGGATCCAGTTGTTCCATCATCACCATCTGCACACCGCTGTTGACATCCTGCACCACTTCCCCTCCATCTGCTTGGTTTGCTGGTATGTGATAAGCATCGTCCTCCTGACCACCTTCTCGTCGCCTCTGATAGGTTTTTCTCTCTTTTCCCTTAATAAAAGTTTCTGATTCCTCCACAATAGCTTCAACTGCTTCCCCTTCCATTTCACCTTCCTGCTGCAAAGATAAGAGAATGAGCGTTCCACACAAACCAAGTACTTAAACAACTGCTCCAACCCCACAGTGGGTCAAGTCTGACTGAAACCAGCCTGTTTAGCAGCAGCGTTTTCAATCACATTGAGACAAGGATTTGACAAATGCAGTCTCACCAGCCTATCACCACTGTAAACCAAAGTAACCATTGAATGCTACCCAACATGACACTGCTGTGCTGTGTTCTTGGAAAGGAAGGAAAGCAAAGATGAGAGAGGAAGCGACATATATATTCCTGCTTCTCAAAGACCCTAAGTTCCACATGCAAGATGTGCAGCACTATCATGCCTTTCACAGAGCTCAGCAACAAAAGCAGGCTCTGGCTGTAGATTTCAAAAACTATGAAAAAACCCCCATAGCATCCTGTTAGAAGTAAAAACACCAATCTTAAAGCAAGGGAGAAATGAAGAACTTTTCCAGCAGGACAAAGCACTAAGAACTGAGCACAAGAACTTAAGTCTCACTATTTCCTGTATGTTTACTCTTCTCTGGATAACAGAAAGTAGAGAATCTATTATTGAAGCGTGTTTCTTGCGAGCAGGCTGGAGCTGACCCCCTGCGTGGAGCAGACGCTGACACTTGGTGCCCTCCTCCGGTCAAAGGAGCTGCAGCAGGGCAGACAAGGCTCAGGCAACTTTATATTTAAATAAGGTGGACAGCGTGCTGGTGGACTCAAACTCTTACTCAGAAGACCTAGGTTAAATCTATTCACACAGTCACAAACAAACGACACTCAGTGCTTGGGCAGGCCTGTAACTAGCTCTGAAAATAGCTGTGCAAAAGTGATAGCTTTTTCTTCCTCCTCAGACCATCCAGCATCAGGGTTAAATAGGAAATTCCTGGAAATTCTCATTCTGCAGCAAGACAATTCAATTTCAAGAACAGTAACAGCTGAAATAAAAAGAAAATTTTGTAGCTTCTTCCCCAAACTAAAAGAATTTAAATCCGTCTTTTGTAAGTCTACCTCTCTTTTGGGTGCTTTTCTTTGCAAAAAGGAAAGAAGGTTCCCTACCCAGTTCTAACACTCCCTACATCAATACAGAAGTTATTATACTCCTCACCTATGCATTAAAAAAAGGCACCAAGGTCAATTTTACTGCTAAAACAAGTAACAAAAATGCCAGTTTCCTTACAAAACTTGTGAAAAGTCCTGATTCCAATTCCAGATTTGATAAGAGATCTCCACATTTTCTTGTTTCCTTTTTTTCAAACTATTTCCTGACTGGCATCTTGCACCAGCTATAGGAATCTGGTCTTGTGTTCTCAACACATGTGGCAGTGCACGGCTTTCTGGTACTTCATCTCAATACTCCATTTGTGAAATATAAGGGATTATACACATCATGGAAAAAAGGGACAATATTGTATTTAGAGTGTGCTTGTTTACACTCTACTGCCTTTTCTAGCATCCTCCACTTCTGCTGTGATACTGCTCATGGTGTTCCTGCTCAAGGCTATGGACATCTATGCGTGTACAATCTCGACTTGTACCATGTCATGGGCAGGAGCAGTCTCCAGAGGGCACCAGACACCCACAAATCGGACATACGGCTCCATGGGTGTTCCTTGCAGGGATCCAACCTCTCCTCTATCAGCTAAGCAAATCCCTATGGACAAACAGCTCACAATGATGTCAGGACTTAACGTGAGTCAACACAAAGCAGAACTGAGGGCTGGGCTTTGGTCTATAGCAAACTGCCCTTCAATTAGCTCAAATACTTGCAGAGAGAAAGAGGGAAAGAGAAGCCTCTTCAGGTGACCAGAAGTCTGAACAAGAAAAGGCCAGAGCTAAGTAAAATACAAGAACATGGTAAGCAGCTGAGTGGGTAATAATAAAATATTTAAGATTGATGGAAAAATAAATGGCAAAAGCACATCTGCACTGCCAACACAGTTCCCCTTTGGTGCCTCGTGGATGAGCTCAGCACCTTGACACAATCACACGGAGTTCTGTGCAGAGGTGAGGCTTCTCTAAGGGCCTTTACCTTAACTGCCAACATCAGAGCTGATCACCAGCCTGCCAAGTCACCTGAAATCAATAGGCCAAATTTAGTCAGAGTCCTCCCAAGTCCTGCAAATGCAGGTCCTTTATCTCCCAGACTTAACACCAGCAGAATCTGCGTCCACCAAGCAACAGATCACTTATATGTGTGAAATAAATTGAATGACTCTTAAAACCATTCAGTAAAGAAACTAAGAGACCCCCTTCTTCTTCCAGCTCCCTCAATTATTTCTCAGATGCTTCTCTCTTACCCTGGAGTCATCTATAGCCACTGTCAGAGCTCAGCTGTCCTCCGGCAATGAGTGACCCACTCCACGGCAACACAGGCTCAGGCTCCTCCTCCTCCTGCCCTGTCTGCATTATGTTCCTCTCAGGAAATTAACCTGAAAACGATGGTTTTAAACCAGGCTCTTGCCCAGCACGGGGAAACGTGAGTGTACTACAGAGAAAACTACAAACCACTCCAGGTTATAAGAAAAATGTATGTAAAAATACTGAAATGCACAAAAACCTGAATTTCAAATTAAAATCCTTTTGTAACTGGCACCACAGGAGGGCCTCTGAACTGGAGAGGGAAGGAAGGGGATAGGCAAACCCTATGGGCTCTTTCCTATTAAAAAAACTCACTGGAAAGGCTATCTTTACTGTGGTGAGTTTTGTGATGCCTGTCCACATTACGGCTCAATCAAAAAGGATTTCAGAGCTTCTTTTCTGTAATTTTTTTTAAGCTGATGGCTCCTTTTTCACAAAATGGGATAAAAGCTTGTGTTTACTAGAGGACTCACCAGGAGATACCATCAACTCAGCAGGTATGATCCTGCAGCTTCCTGAGAGTTTTTCATTTCTACTGATACAGTACAAGCAGATCTGCCTCAACTTGCTACAGATTTACACTCCTAGAAATTACTCAACAACCTTCCATGAAAACGCAGCAGGTTAACAGAAGATGATGTGGTAAATCAAGACTGAAAAAACAGAGTTTCCAGAATAAGGAGGGTGGACAAGAAAAACTGAAGACCACCAAAATAATCCTGAGATACAGCTCAAGTGAGTTGTCACATCCTCATTCAATGGGCTCCTCCAACTCAAACGAGAGACAGCGCATCACATAACAGTACTGTCATGGTCTGATGAGCCTGGTAAACAGATGTGACAGCACAGAATCACAACAAGATTTGTGTGGGAAGAAACCTTCAAAAGTCCAATTCGCTGCAGTGAGCAGGGACATCAACAGAGCAGGCTGCTCACAGACCTAAGGTCCAACCTGACCTGGGATGTCTCCAGGCATGGGGCTTCTCCCACCTCTCTGGGCAACCTGGGCCAGGGTCTTGCCACCCTCAGCAGCAACAATTTCTTCCTTCTCTTCAGTCTGCATCCCCCTCTATCAGTTTAACCATCACCCCTTGCTGTCCACCCCCAGCTTTCTGATCAGGCTCTTTAAGCACCAAAAGGCCACACTAAGGTCTCCCAGAGCTTCCAGCTGAACCCCTCCAACTCTCTCTGCCAAACACTCCCCAAACACCAGACTAAAGCTTCTTCTAGTAACTGGTGGGCAGTTCACCTTAAAAACTGAAATCATTACAAGCAGATGCAGTATGGGTGTGACATCACTTTATTCCAGTGAAAAGAATCAAAAGACTGATTCTTGGGACAAAGTAATTTAATGCCACAGCCCTATCCACTGCAGCACAGAAGTCTCAACCCAACTACACCAGCATGTTTTGCCACTTTGGGTCACTCATAGTCAACCAGCAACAAATAACACTTGAGGGTATAAACTCCTTACATTCACAATGCTATTTATGGAAACTTCTGGTACAGCACAGCTGAGAAAACTCTCCACATGAACCTAAACAACCCAGAGATGTAGCAGCCAATTAAGGCAACCCCTCAACACCACTAATCTCAACTCCAGCACATTAAGGACAATTTGCAGAGTCAGATGGTGATATATCAGGGTGACTGGTGCCAGGGTGCGTTTTCCTAGCCAGGTTATTTATAATAAAGCTGCTGTCACAAGGAGGCATTTGCCTGCCTCAGCCAGTGTTAAAATAACCAACCTGAGACTGCTTCAAGCTTTGAGAACCATATAACAGCTAAGTATTTCCTTTTTGCCCCAGAAGGAAGGCACAGCCTCATTAAAACTTATGTAAATTTGGTCCTGTATACAGTTTGAGGAAAAAAAAAAAAATAGAAAAAACCCAACCGGCACAATGAAAACAAATTCAAGCTGTCAGCACGTTTTCTGCATTCACAAAATAATGAAAATATCCTTGATATGAGGGGAAAAAACCCAACCCCAAACACATTGCACTCAGACTCTGAACTCAGGTCAATTCACTGACACACCCCACTCCAAAACTGACGTGACTTGACATCAACGGAGAAACCGCTTATCAGAACTGATACAGGAGTGGACATAAAGCATCATGATAGAACCTGGGAGACAGGTTTCTCTTCCATGTCCTGTGACCATCTGAAAGCTTACAGGAAGAGTAAGAAACAACTTGTCAAGATGCAAATCCAGACCATCAACTGGTCAGCTCCTCACAGCTCCTCTCTGGCCACTGACAAGCCACCAGTTCTGGTTTTCCACAGAGTGTGGCACTAGAATCAAAAACATCCTGATACAGAGCTCTGATGTGATTCTGGCAGGAGGTCAGATGCAGGAGAGGCTCAGCTGGATTCAAACCAGCCAGCTGTGCCTAAAGCCACAGAGCCACAGGTTATTCAGAAATCATATAAAACTGAAATTTCACACTGGACTCTCATCCATGGAGACAGATTAACAAGGGTGGAGTTAAAAGAGCTGGACAAAAGCCGAACAGTCTTGTGATATTTTTTTTAGGAACAGCTGAAAATGGGAACCACCTCTTTCATCTTTTTCCTTTTCAAGATGAGCCTACACATATGAAGCTCAGGTAGCATTGCCTACTAGTCCTATCACACACAAACCAGCAGAGATTTACTATCAACAGCAGAAACTAAAAAGCTGGGTTAAGTTTCTTTGGTTAAGGGATTTTCTCATGCTGGAAACGTAAAAGCTTTCTTTTGCCCAGTGCACTAAACTCCATATTGACTAGTTATGGCTGCTATACCCATCTCCAGCTGTCTTTTCTTCCTTACCACTGAAAATTTACTACTGCAAACTTCTATTACAGCTTTGAATTAATAAAACTAGGCAGCCTCATTAGCCCACTATTAAGCAATTACACCGAGAAATATTTTAGTATCTTAGTGAAGACTAAGAAAGAGGAAAAGCAACAAACTTCACCTCAAGGTAATGCACGTTTGTACTTTTTTACTAAAAGGGGCCTGTTATGTGCAGAAGCCCCAAGAAGCAGGACAAAATGCTACAGGACTGACAGCCGCAATGGCAAACATGTAGCTGTAGGATGGTTTTCCTAAGCACTGGCCCCACAAAGAAATGGGATGCAGCCAGGCAGCTTTGCTAACTGTCTGAAGTCAGAGTGGAAGTGTCTGTGCACTGAACAACCACCTAGAAGAACCCACCTTTTTCCCCATTAGGATGAGACCAGATTCCTAATTTACATAATGGTTTCATAACCCTTTTAAGACAGGAAAACCCAAAGTTGCTGCCCAAAAGGCTGCTCTCACCTCTTCCCTTCATTCACACTGACAGAGTAACTCATTCACCACAATGCACTTGAACCAGAGCAACTTCCAACTGAAAACGAATGACAGGGAAAAGAGTTAATAAGGTTGAATGTGTTTGGTTCCTGATCTGACTCTCTATTATAGATGCTTACGTAGATGTGAAGAAGCAGGTGAAGTAGAATCAGCAGCTTAAAGCTCTAAGTTCACAATGCCAGAAAACCAGCAGCCCAGTGGTAGCCCATAAGCCTGGTGACTACACTGAGCTGCGTCCCTTCGTTCCAGGCCATTCAGCCACAAACACTCCAGTGAAATTCCTCTCTCTCCAGGTCACAGCCTGTTTGTGACACCTTCCTGATTAAATTCAACATCACTGCACTGCAACCAAACCCACATGCTACTATTTTGTTCAGTTAGTTATTAATTTGGAACAAGAGTTATATTTCCCTTAGGTTTTCGAGAAGGCAGTGTGCTTTGGGGCTGATGCTCTCTAGTATAATCTTTTTCTCTTATCCTTTTGAGTTCCTGGGAGCATAGCCAGACCATCCCCCTGGCTACCAGCCATTCCTTACCCACAGCTACCTTGTGCAGAATAAGAATCACAACACATCCCGTGACATTCCTACAGCTACCTACAGCTGGTTTTGTTCCCCAGCCCCTTTATTTTTTTTCTTCTTCTGTAGTCTAAGGAATCCTCCTAGTTGCTGCTTCTGCCCAGAGACCTTAGCAAAAGCTCTTAGAAACATGCAATGTGTCCCATGAAAGAATTGAAAGGGATGAGAAACCTGAGAGCAGCACAGATCTGCTACTTTGCATTGAGAACTTGGGGGAAGACACATGCAAGATAAGAGAACCATATCTACACATGGGATCCCCCAGACAGACAACAGGCAACTTAACTCCATATCCTTCTCCAGCCAGCAGCTGAACAAATTCCCTCCTAATCCTCACACCTGACAGTGGCAAAAGGCCTTAGAATCACAGTTCTTCCACAACCAATACTGCTAATTCTGTGGCAATAAGCTGCAACCTATACCTCCAAGGAGCATGTAATGCAATAGTGTCAAGTTCTTGACACCCGCAACACCAAGAAAAATAAATCACTGCAGCTCTCACAAATCCCACACATGCTCAAGCCACTGAAGCTGCAACCAACCTTCAGCCTGATCTGGGGGGCCCCAAAGCAGTGAGGCTGATGGGAGCATCCCAGCTTTGGTTCTTGGACTACCTTTTGTTTTCGATTTGGGAAATTTAAGTTCTACTGAGAAGGCAGTGAGGACAACTTTAGGTCAATTTTCTTGGTTTTAAATTTCATCCTGTTCTTTCTACATAATATTCTTTTAAATAATTTTGCCCGTTTCTTCTAGTAAATGCCAGCACAGCCTTGCTAGATGCCACTAGCTCTTTAGTCACACCCACAACTCTCTAGAGAAAGCTTGTTTATCAACCTTTTTTATTAAGAAAGGGATTTTCTTTCTTTCGGTAACCCATTTTGGAAGGGCCAATGCGCCACTATGTCAGGTGTAAGTCACAGAAAGATTTACATTAGACTAGCAGCAGTCCCAGAGGAATTAATTTTCAGCTGTTGCTGAACCATAAAACTAACTAGTCCCTCCCTTTTAGTTCTGCGTATGATAAAAGCAATGAAGGAGCTCAAAAAAGATGGCAAATTCATTTAGCTTTTGTTCAGGCTACTAGCAAGCAGCCAAACAAAGTGCTTCTTCAGAATCAGCCTGACCAGAGCAGGATCTACCAATACAGTCCCACCAGACACCACCACACCTCAAGAGAGACCAGTGCAACAAGTTTCACGGCATCCTGGAGACTTCATCATAAGCTACAGGTACCTGAAGCTTGTTTTCCTCTAAGGTTTCATCTAGATGCACAAGCATCCAAAAAACAAACTCAGTGGGGAACACGGATGCTCATTAAGCAGTGACGCTCTGCCTGGACAAGGGACTTGAGGCTTCAGACGAGAGGAGCAAGAAAGCACTTAGCACTGGGATGGCAACGTGGGTCCTACCCCCAAAACAAATGCAGGAACTATTAGTCACGTCACAAATTACACCCTGGTACAGCAAATGAAAACTGGTTAAGTTAATGCCAGGTTGCCGGGGTACTTTAGTGCTGTTACAGCAGGAACAGGAAATTCCAGAAGAGTTTTGGAAATACCTATGGCAGAAGGGTGGTGGACAAGACTCTCAGTGCTGAAATTAAGTCATCCTTACTTCTGAATCACAGATGACAGGAAAGTTAATCTGAATTATTCAGTGTTGGAATAGATGTAAACAGAACCAAACCCAAGTGATCCCCAGATGTTGGCCCTCACACTGACATTTGGTTGAATCCAATTTATGGCCAGAGTTAGTTCATTTGCACTCATGTTCAAAATAGTGGCATGAACAGAGCCCTAAAGTGCCCTTACAGGCAACCTTCAAAGCAGATGAAGCCAAAAAAAAAAAAAAAAGTCCTACAAAAGCAGTCTACTCACTTTCCAACCCATTGACCCCAGTGCAGAAACCACCCCTGCATTTAAAATGCCTGTGCTCCTTCCCACCCGTATCACTCCACAGCATGAGTGCTTCCAACACTGCAGCTAACTAACTGGCCAGGAAAAGAATCCAGGCTGGAACTCACCCAGTCTAAAAAATAATTATGTCCATCCAGACCAGGTCCCTGGTGTGCCCAAACACTCAAGGCCAGTCAAAAGAAGAAGGACAGCAAAAGGTTTTCTTCCCGCACAATGTAAGCATTAAATGTTCAGGAAATGACTGCCTGGGCATGGCACACACACCCCACATTTTAAAACCCCTTAATTTACATTTATGTCCTTGATGCTTCTGCACTTCTGCCTGGTCTGATTTGTTCTCTTCATGCTGGCTACTCTTCATGCAGCTCGTGATGTCAGAACACGCTCTGGAACAGAACAGATGAGTCGGACTAGTGAAACTACATAAAAGAGAAAGGAAAGAAAAGGGAAGGGAAAAAAAGCACCATTTGAATGTTTAATGCTTGTCTGACACAAAACATGTAGTCCCACAACTCTTAAGAGCTGCTTGAAGACCCCTTCACTTAGCCAAAAAGCCTTAAACAAGACCAAAAATGTTATGTGAACTGGCTTGAATACTTTTCACTGGGAACAACAATCTCATTTTGAACTCCTCTCTCCACCTCTTCTCAAACTCTTGAGCATTTAGGGTTTTTACAAACCCCAATGCTCGATACCTCACATCAGTGGAACGTTTCAGAGCTGGTTCAGCTACTCTATAGTGCCTTTTCCTCCTTATCACAACACCAGAGCAGCTTTTACTGTTAAAGGGGTGGAATTCAGGGCAATTATAACCCACTGTGTGCTGTCCACAATGAAACACAACCAGCTCTAACACAGCTCTGGCCTGTTACCTGAAAAAGAAGAGCCTCGGTTGGTTGGTTGCAAAGCTTTACCCTGATCAATTAACAGCTCAAAATATCGATGTTTACAGAACTTAACTATTCACAGGCCACCAGCATAATGCTCTTCAGCCCTCGGTGTGTTTTGACATGCTAAAAGCTCTGGGAACAGCAAGTAGCTCCACAGGACAACTTTAGATGAGACACATGCTCCTGCCACACTCTGCGACACTGGTCAAGCAGTTCTGGATTTCACACCAGTTCTACGTCCTGTTGACTTTCAGCGCTTCTTCCTCTGGCTCTTCTCTCAAGCCAGGTCCTGGCTGCATTTCTTTCCTCAGGCAGTCTATTTTTAATTATCAGCATCAAAGAATGCTTTTTTACTGCTAAGGTGTTTGCTGAGAGCTGTAGATGGTGAGTTTCTCAAAATGCAACTGGAATTTATTTTTATTTATCATTTCTGCTCTATTCATCCCCTGAGCAGAACAGGGGTTGCGGGATGTGCTCTGCTGCTAAGGGCATATGAAAGCCACATTCCTGCCAGGTTCTGTGCCAGGTTCACATACAGCACTGGCAGGAACAGAAAACAGCTACTGTCGGTAGCCGCAGTTTTACGCTAGGCTTGTGAGTCTGAAAAACACCACTTCCTAAAACTTAAACTTGCAAGTTAACACGGGAAAGGCAAGAGTGAAGGACTTTTCCTCCATTTGATGGCACACAACAGTACAGAGATCTATTTGGAATAGAAATTGTACACAAGCTCTCAGAAAAGGAAATGAGACACCATAGTAATACAGATTCACAAGAGTTTATATCACTGAATCTTACAGGTTGGAAGAGACCTTGAAAGACCATCTAAGTCCAACCCCTCACCTGCTGGAGCAGGGTAAGCCTACAGCATCTAATGTACCCAGACTGCATCAAGATATGCTGTCCCACATGGGACTCAAACCCACAACCCTAGGATTCAGAGTCCCATAGGGGGAACTGCAGGTGACAATAACTGAGTTAGTGAGAGGCACAACCATCACCATTGTCTCTTTAGAAGGCATTTACTTAGGGATATAAGTCATGGGAGGTTTTTAAAGCAATGTATTGAAGTGAGCAGCCCATACATTGATCAAGGACTATTAACCAATTCCTGCATAATTCAATGAGCTAATTCCCCGTGCTGCAAACACACATGCTTGAAGAATGCTAGATGTACTCGGTTTGATCCATCCCCTGGCCCTGTCCCAGAGGGAAGGAAAGACACTCTTACACCCCTTTACCAAATGCCCTCTCTTACAGTCTCCAGCTTATCTACTGGTGTAAAATACTTTCTCTGAATTTACATTCCAAACCAATTCCTTTGATGTACAGGCACACTTGAAGGAAAATAGGGATAAGCTGGAAATCTAAAAGTGCTGCACTTGTCCATTTTAGACCCTAGTGCACTGACGTATAGCGGGAATAGCCCATTAGAGGGCTGCTGACTTGATGAAGTGGCCACAGAACACAGGATTGACAACACAAGACTTGACAGTCATGAGAGGAGTGAGAGGAAACCTTGCTACTACCTTGAGACAACCTGCTTCAAGGTGTTAAGGAAACTCTAATCAAAAGTTTTGGGTAAATACAACCCTAAACAAAAGTCATGGCGGTCTCGTGAAGTCCCCACTGACTGGAAAAGGGGAAACATAATTCCTGTTTTCAAAAAGGGTAGGAGGAAGGAGCCAGGGAACTACAGGCCAGTCAGTCTCACCTCTGTGCCCAGTAAGATCATGGAACAGATCCTCCTGGAGGCACTACTGAGACAGGAGAACTGTGAAGAGGTCATTGGGTACAATCAGCATGGCTTCACCAAGGGCAAGTCCTGCCTGACAAACCTGGTGGCCTTCTATGAACAGGTCACAACATTAATGGCTGAGGGGCAGGTGACTGATGTCGTTTACCTGGACCTGAGCAAAGCCTTTGACATTGTCCCACACCACATTCTGGTCTCCAAGCTGGTGGGACACGGCTTTGATGGGTGGACCACTAGATGGGTAAAGAACTGCCTTGATGGCCGCACTCAGAGAATGGTTGTCAATGGATCCACATCCAAGTGGAGTCCCTCAGGGATCAGTCCTGGGACCAGCCTTGTTCAACTTCTTTGTTGGTGACACAAAGGCACTGAGTGCACCCTCTGCAGGTTTGCTGACAACACCAAGCTGTGTGGTGCAGCAGACACGCTGGAGGGCAGGGCTGCCATCCAAAGGGACCTGGACAGGCTGGAGAGGTGGACACAAGCCAACCTGATGGGGTTCAACAAGACCAAGTGTAAGGTCCTGCATCTGGGTCAAGGTAATCCTAAGCACAAATACAGGCTGGGCAGTGACTGGCTGGAGAGTAGCCCTGAGGAGAGGGACTTGGGGGTGCTTGTAGCCAAAAGTTAAACGTGAGCCAGCAGTGTGCACTTGTGGCCCAGAAGGCAAATCTGATCCTGGGCTGCATCAGGAGAAGTGTGGCCAGCAGGTTGAGAGATGTGATTCTCCCCCTCTACTGGTGAGACCCCACCTGGAGGACTGCGTCCAGTCTGGAGCCCTTATTACAAGAGGGATGTGGACGTGCTGGAGCGAGTGCAGAGGAGGGCCACGAGGATGATCACAGGGCTGGAGCAGCTCTCCTGTGAGGCCAGACTGAGAGAGTTGGGGCTGTTCAGTCTGGAGAAGAGGAGGCTCCCAGGTGACCTTATTGTGGCCTTCCAGTATCTGAGAGGGGCCTACAAAAAGGCTGGAGTTTTTAGGATACCAGGTAGTGACAGGACTAGGGGGAATGGAGCAAAGCTGGAGATGGGTAGATTTAGAGTGGATGTGAGGAGGAAGTTCTTCACCGTGAGAATGGTGAGAGCCTGGAACGGGTTGCCCAGGAAGGTGTTTAAGGCCAGGCTGGATGTGGCTCTGGCCAGCCTGATCTAGGGTGGGGTGCCCCGGCCCATGGTAGGGGAGTTGGAACTGGATGATCCTGTGGTCCCTTCTAACCCTGACTGACTCTATGATTTGGTCCAGGTGATCCTGCTGCAGCAGGGGGATTGGACTAGATGATCTTTCAGGATCCCTTCCAATCCCTAATGATTCTGTGATTCTATGAAACAACCTCCCCAAACATTTAACACTGGCTCTGCAGTGAGCCAGGGTACCAGAAGGAGCCTCTTCCAGTCCAAACTATTTTACCATTTTTGGCACTGAAGGATATACTGAAATACAAAATGTGGGGTTTTAATCTATAACTGTCATGTTTTTTAAGACAGAGAGGTTTCTTGGGCTTGACACTTAGCTTCCGCAGGTGTCACAGAGGACCTGCAGCATTTCTGCAAGACCTACCACACTGACCAGTTTTGTAACAGAAGAGTGCAGAAGAACATTCTTAGCCATCAGTCAGTGACCTTCACATACAGAGCAGTGAACATACAAGGCTGCGTATGTTATTTAAGAGAAGGGTGTGAAAAAAGGGTTAGCGTGTTGTCCTCTAGGATACAAAAAACTATGTGTGACACAAGGTTTGAGAAGAGCTGTGCAAAGCTCACTCTGGCCAAGACTCCTGCAAGAACTTCACACAGAAGAGGTGAAAGTAGCACTCATGAGACACCTTGCTGCTTTTTTTAATTTGCAAAAGAAAAAGCAGGAATAAATCTAAAAATGATAAAAAAGAAAAATATCTTTGAAGCAGTAGGAACTACTATGTGCTCTCATCTCCACAGTCTTCACCAGAGGTTGGATCTTGAGTGCCAGAAGGTGACTGAAAAGGCTTCCAGCACAGCTTTTTGAAGAGCATCTGTGGGACAAGGACAAGCACTAACACCTCACAGTGATCAACAAATGCACTGGATCAACCTCTCCCAACCAGGAAGAGAAGGAATAGTAACAGGAGAAATCAAACAGTCAATGCTGCCTTCTTCCCTTGAATCTGGTGGAGCTGGAGGATCACAGAATCTATCAATCATTAAGGCTGGAGGAGACTTACAAGATCATCCAGTCCAACCACAAACTCAATGCCACCATGTTCCCTAGTGCCACATCTATGTATTTTTTTTTAACACCTCCAGGGACGGCAACTCCATCACCTCCCTGGACAACCTGTTCCAATACCTGCCCACTCCTCAAGTGAAGAAACTTTTCCTAATGTCTAATCCAAACCTCCCCTGGATCACCTTGAGGCTAAGGATTCGTTTACACAAGCCACTCAAATCAGAGGTCTCCAAAATGATTACAGACATTACATCAGGCAAAGCAGACATCTGAATATGTGATGGTCTGCTCCATTCTATTGTCACGGAAGCTGACAAACACTTCTTCATATAGATCAAAATACCAGTAGACAGACCATGGAGAGGATGCACCTGATTCAACAGGACAAAACATTCCAGACACACTGCAGGAGCCAAGCATAAACTGCTCTGGACCCAAACGATGCTCTAGTAGCTTGCAGGCAAGAGGCAACAGCAGTGGGTCCTGAGCAGGAAACAGAAGAACACGTTACTATGGGAGGTGGGGAAAGATCAATTGGCGAGTACCTCAGAATTCAGTGTTGCCACAGGAAGCGACAAAACTCTCTTCAAAGATCAGAAGTGGCAGCAAGTTACACACTCAGCAGGGATGCTGAATAACACTAACTTCTTCCATCCTCCAAAAGAGAAGAAAAGGTTTAATAATCTGATCAGCTTTGAATAAAACGTGACTTTTTCCAGCCTGCAATCTGAAGGCTCCTAAAGCATCTCTCAAGGGTCCTCTGGCAGCAAAAAACCCTCATGTTTTACCCTGCGCTGCCACTGCAAACATTTCAGCATATGGGAGAGAGTTCCTGGGTTAAAATATGATGTTGTGAACTGATGTCACAGCTCAAAACAGGGCAGCATGTTTATGTCAGTGGAGTCTCCTGCTTTCATTTTCAATGTCTGGAGATTTCAAGGAAACGGCTTTGGTAATCAGACACAAGGAGAGAAGTGAAACTACTCAAGAGCTTAAGTAATTAGCCAAAACTCACAACTGGTTCTGTCACAGTGAAAAGCTCTTCCAGGAGCCAACCCAAAACAGGGATGTCTCAACTCCCTTGACAGTAATTTCAAACAAAGTTTACTACTCCATTTCAAAACTAGAAAAAAAAAGTGTTTACAAATAAGCCCAGTGCTACCACTGCTGCTTGTGGTCTGAGTTCCTATTTTAAAAAGCATGTACTTATCCAGAAATATTTAGGGCCATGGTTTCACAAAGGCTTCAGTCAAACTTGGAGCCCAAGTTTTTCCACGTTTAGTTGTCCCCCACAAAAACGTTGTGGCTGACCACCAGCTCACTGCCTGGTGAAGCAGCTGCCAGCACACAAGGGGAAGGAGATGGGATCACAGCAGTGAAGAGACAACTTCCTTTTCCAGAGAAAGCATAACTTTCACTTCCCTAAATCACAGAATCAGAATCGCTTACATTAGAAAAGACATTCAAGCTCATCTGGTCCAATCATTCACTCAGCTTTCCTGAGGCAACCACTAAACCCTGTCCCTGAGCGCCAGATCGCCACAACTTTGGGAAGGGGGTGAGTCCAGGGACTGCAACTCAACCTGGTCCCTGGACAGCCTATTGCAAAGCCTGATGACTCGCCAGGAAGTTGTTTTTCCTCATGTCCAACCTAAACTTCCCCTGGCACAATTTGAGGCCATTTCCTCTTGTCCTGTCACTTGTGAGAAGAGACTAAACCCCACCTCTCTAGACCTTCCTTTCAGATAGGTGCAGACAGCAGTAAGGTCTTCCCTCAGCCTCATTTTCTTCAGCTCCAGCCCCCTCAGCTGCTCCTCAGGTGTGGTCTGTTCTCCACACCCTTCACCAACTTTTTGCCCTTCTCTAGACCTGCTCCAATACCGCAATGCATTGAGGAGTCCAAAATTGAACCCAGTACTGGAGATGGGACAATCACTTCCCTACTCCTGCTGACCACACTTTTTCCAACACAACCCAGGATGCTGTTAGCCTTCTTAAGTGACCTAAGCACACTCCTGGCTCAGTATTTAGCCAATGATCCCAAATGTCTCAGTGTTATTCCCAATGCATTACGAGCTGTAAATTAACTTGTACAGCTGTTATCGATAGGTTGGGGGGAAAAGAAAAACGCAAACTCCTTTACCCAACAACATGAAAGCCTCAGCGGCCTGCAAAGACAGATGAGAGTGTGTTTAGTCCAGCAGTGCATCTCCAAAAGCCTGAGCAATAACCACTGTATAGGGACAGCAGTCATTCATGTCTGTGGTTTACCACCCTAACACCAAGCCTTGGGATTAATGATCTTAAGCCTCTGGACCTACTGTAGATCTCTTTCCAACCTACAAACCTTGCCATAACAGAAAGGTTTCTATCAATTGTGGTCTGTTTTCTGCATTTCTTCCTCCTACAAGGCACAGCCCCACTACAGAACTCCTTGCATCTCCCTAAAATGTTGGCCTTGCATGAAAAAACTACAACACAGAGTAACTAAACTGGACACAGGTGGAACTTCTGTAAAGAACATGGGTAGTATTATGAACAGAGCTCTGCTTGGAGTGATTGATAGCTGTCCTATTACCAACAGCCAGCGGAGACCATAACTGCCACACTCAAGCATCAGATGCTGCTCTTGAAATTACTATCCAGTGAAGCACATGGATTGTATACAAGAATGCTTTCCTTTCCTCCTTCTCCTCTTTTTAGTGTACAGAAGACATGAAAAGCACCTCCAGCTTTCAGCAATCTCCATCTTGAGATCCTCATTCACCATCAGGCTATTCATTATAACATTCTGGAGAGCTCAGGAAGCATCAAACATTCATGTCAAGGCTCCACAACATGATGCTGTGATCACAGTGCAAAATTAAGTACTGTTTACCCCATCTTCCATAGCTTTACTCTCCCTAGTTTCATTCCTGATTAATTTTACTGGATTTTACTCAGCATTGTCCACCTCACAGCAAGGATCTCGATGTAATAAAATACTATGACAATACACACATAAAAATGATACCAATGTATGATTCCCTAAATAATTGTGTGGAACACAGTAAATAATTTTATAACACTGTTTTCTGAAAGGGGCTCAATAAAAATTCCCTCACTGAACTTTTCCCATGCTGCATGTTCCTTTAGTGATCACTGAATCATTAAGGTTCGAAGAGACCTCTAAGATCATCAATTCCAACCACAAACCAAACTCCACCATGGCCACTAAACCACAGTGCCAGGTCTATACATCTGTTGAATCCCTCCAAGGGTGGGAACTCCTCTACTGCCCTGGGCAGCCTGTTCCAACATTTTCGGTGGATGCAACTTGAGGCCATTTCCTCTCATCCTATTGCTACTTACTTGGCTGAAGAAAAACGAAGATAATACAGGCTGGCACTGGCTGGACAGCAGCAGCGGTTATCAGAAGCTCACCAATACAACAGCCACCAATATGGGGCTTTCAGTAGTAAGTGTGAATTAAACAGAAGAGGAAATATTGCCATACCCCTTCAATATATATTAATACCCACTTTCTCTTAGGAGATCTGACAGGTTTATCATGTTCTAGACCTCTAAGGAAAAGTCCTAAACCTTGCCCTAGTCAAACAGAGCTGGTGAAAGAAGAGACAAGCTGCTCCCCATCTCTTTTCTTCAGCATTCGACCAACAAGTCTGACCTCTCAGAAATTACAGCTCTCTAAATGTATATGAAACAGGAGGAGTTCCATACCTTGCAGCTGTCTGAAGCAGTTTGCAGGTTAGGGGTTCTTTTTCCACAATCTTGATTCAAAGGTGTTAAGAAATACATGACTGCTCTTCATACCATAATCCAAGGGTTTATCACCTTCACTGTGAAAAACTTATTAAGTCTTTTAATTGGAACTTACCTGGCTACAAATTCATTTTGCGTTTGTCAAAAGAGATTAAAAAAAAAAAAGCTCAGTAATATCCTGTATTATCTTGCCAGGGAGAGAACCGATGACTCTAATCGAGTCACCTCTCAGTTTTGCATCACTTCTTAGCTCCCATCCAAGTGGGGATTAACCATCCTGCAGACAGTGATTTGAGTAGGTTTTAAGCGTCGATTCAGAGCACATATTGTGTTTTGGGAATGATTTCAACCCACCCTATTAACACCTTTGAGAACATGAGCTGCTTTGCCACAGCATCACCTTGGAAGCTCAGGATTAAGCTGTTTATCCAGAATCACTCCAAAATGCAGCTGAGCCATTGCTTTCCCAGTTACCTTGATGTGAACTCGGCTGAACTGCCCCACTCCTTGGTGTACAGATTCACTTCCTGATGGCTGCCTCAGTGCTACCTACCTAATCACAGTGGAATTAGGCAAACATTTTAAATCGGTGAGACATTTTGCACCAACAGCATCATGAATTGTTGACAAGCAGTTACCAGGTTCTGCTGAATGTCCATGGAAACTGTTCAGTCTTGGTACAGCTCTGGACTATTCCTGGCGCTTACCAATACCTAGTATTCATTTTTATATTCTGTTAGGTTCTCAAAATGGAGATACCGTTAACAAAGGCAAATCACAAATTTAACAAGCTCTTTTTGTGCCTTAAAGCCTTAGTTACCAGGCTTAATCACATACTTTTTCCTCCTTGTTAACTAAATTCTCTATTCTCCAACCTCCTGGAATTTCCCCACCATTCCAAAGTGCCACGAACTCTAAGACATCACAGCTTGGGATATTCCAGTGCTCAATACATGGCCAAGGCAAACACCCCTCTCATTTCCCGACGTACTCTGGTGGCAGGTGGACTGGTTTGGGGGGCGTTAAGTTTCCTGTTTTATCTTGTGTTTAGATTTTTGTTGTTGGGGTTTTTTTAACACCACCACAGAGCAGCTTTCAGAACAGCAATCTCATTCTCAAATACCCCGAAGACAGAGTAAGGATTACTTTGATATCCCAGTTAAGGCAAGTAATATTCTTGTATATAATTGGACCAAGCTACTTTCTCCACTACTTTACAGCCAGCTACTTTACCTGCTGATGTTTGAGAGATATACAAGCTTCTAATCATGATGCAAATCAACACAGACAGAGATGCACTTTCAAGTCCGAACAATCTGCGATTTGGTTTCCATTTTGTTAGAATTTGACAAGTTCAAGGATGCTAACAAATTTCTAGATTCTGGGGAAAAAAAGAAGAGATGTAAAAATAAGACCTTCAGTATAAGCTGAACTTGGATCATATTCTCTTAACATTTGAGAGATGCCTCACAGTGAAACCCATGATACTTTAGCAACTTCCCAAGTTTGTTTCCGAGCTGACAAAACAGTGTTGATTAAGGTTCAGTGCAGTGTAAAGAGAACAGCCTGTAGCTTGGTGCACCCATGGTTTATCTGATCTCAGCACTTCTTGTGCTTTTAAGTACACCTGGTATTTAAGCACCAGCTCTGCAGCGAAATCCTGAGGTAGCTGACAGCAAGAAGTGGGAGTATCTTAACTGTAGAGTCTCTAAAACCAAAACTTTGCTGAAGAAACACAACTGCAAAGGTCTGTGACTCACAGCTGTGTCTGTAGGGACAGTCAAGGCAGAATTCTGCAGGGATCTCCCTTAAGCACCACATGTGTCTCAGGAGCTGCATCTGTCCTACTTCTGTGCTTTCACCCATCAAGAACCATACTGGAAAGGCTTGAGAGCTCTCAAGGTTTTTAACAGTAAATAAGAGAAACTAGCTTTAATTCATATTAGACACCAAAACTGAGTTGTTCAGCATCCAGTCACCTGAATGTTAACAAAATTTGAAGCATAAAGCTCCCCCCCAATCCGCTGTACTCTTCAAGGTTGTTTTTGTCAATCAGAAAATGCCACAGTCACTTAGCTACGCAGCTCCTACTTAACTTTCACATTAACTGTGTCTAGAATAAAAATCTCTCAGTTTGACTCCTGATGGATTATTGGAAAGAGGAACAAGCAGCAGAACAAGGTGTTTTAAATGAAGTTCAAACATCTTTCAGTATCAAAAAAAAAAAGGCAGTATCTTCAGTTATGGTCAGGATAGGACAAAGGTTCAAAGTTTCAGCAAAAAAAAAACCTGGGAAAAAACCCCAAACCCTTCTTGTAAGGAGCAAATATTAGTAAAATAAACGTAATTCCCTGCATAAAAATAATTGTCAGAGAGGAAAATATGATACTGTATTGAAATTTCATTTTCACGTCAAAGACTGAACTGAGCATCTGATCCACAGCAAGTAGACAAGCAGACGTTTAAAGTTAAGCAAACAAATGAGTTCCATGAGAAAAAACAAAACAAGCACTGAGTCAAAGCTTTGGTTTCCTCTGGCATCAGTGGGGAAGCTGAAGAGGAGCAGTTCAGTGAGCTCGTGCCTTCACGTAGGCAGGCAGCAGGGGTGGCTGCTCCCTATTCCACAGATTTCCAGGGCATGTCCAAGCACAGGAAGAGGCAGCATTTGAGACCTGAGTGCTCTGCTACACCCTCAAGCATCAACTTCCCATAAAGGAGAGAGAAGTAAGGCATAACTTGCCTAGATGGGTGAATCAGGAGTTATTACACAAACATAATCAATATATCTGGAAAAGATAACGTGCAAAAAATCTGTTCAGGCAGAGGAAGAGCAACCCACAGGCCTGAACTCAACAGGGCTGTCACAAGTGAGGAAGAATCTGCCAGAGACAAAAGTAAGTAACAGGCCAGCTCTTCTCAAATAAGCCTAATAAACGCCCAACATTTGCCTTCCAAAAGCCTTCACTAGAAAAGCAGGAAGAACAGATGACATGAAGGTGCACAGTAGGTACAGAAATCCTGCAGCAGTCGGCAACCACACTGACTTCACTTTTCAGGTAAATGCTGAATAAACCTAAGAATTCAGCTTCTGGAATTTTTAAGGCAGCAGTGATGGCAGGTATCGACTTGCAGCTACGAGAGCTGGTAACGATAAGCACAAAGCAGCCACGGGCTTGTGTTCAGCCTCCCAGCACCAAAAGCTGTTCTCAAAATAGCTCTTTCGCTCAGTAACACTGCATGCAAACCTCACACTGTCATGACAGCTCCCCAGGATGAGACTCAGTGTATTATTTCCCTTTCAGGGCCACTTGAGGCTGTCACAACTCCAGTTTCGCATCTATTACTCAGATGTTACTTCTCAAAAAAAAAAAAATCCCACAACATTTCAAGTGTTAATGAAGTTGCTCTGTGCATCCTCAATAGTCTCTCTCCTGCATGGGAGGACATGAAAACTGAGCTAGGCAGAGGGAAAGCAAGATGGAAGCAAAATTGCTCCTTCCTCCAGTTCCAACATCTTCCACACTGCAGAAGAATGTTATGTATGGCCTAAATCAGAACAGCCTAGATACAACATAGAGCTCCTTCTGATACCAAACAGAGTCCTTCAAATTCAGCGGGATCTGGAGAAGCAGAATGAACCGGAGAATGCAAGAAAATAGTCACAGAATCCCAGACAGGGCAAAGTTGAAGGGATCCCTGGAGATAATTCAGTCCAAAACCCCTGCCAGAGCAGGATCCCCTATAGCAGATCCCACAGGAATATGTCCAGGCAGGTCTGGGATCCCTCCAGAGCCGGAGACTCTCCACAACCTGAGTAGCCTAGGCCAGAGCTCTGCTACCCACCCCAGGATAACGTTCTTCCTCATGTTTAAATGGGAACATCCTATTCTCCAGTTTGTGCCCACTGCCCCTTGTCCTGTCATTTACGTGCTCCCTGCACCAAAACAAATCCCACCTATATTGGAAGTGATAAACGAGTATTTTAGATACTTCTGATAACATCTGTTTACAACCAGGATTTAAGAACTGAGGTGGCAGAAGCCAAGGAGGTGAAGGCCAGAAGCAGCCAGGAATTTATTTAAGGGGGTGAAAAGCTCTGGAAAAAAAAAAAAAAAAAAAGGAAGTCGCAAACAGGAAAATGAGTTCATTCTCAGCAGCAGGCAAGTCCTAAGGATTCCAGCGCCCAGAACAGGCCTCACACAACGTGACAAACCCCTGCAGCAGAGCCATTTTCGCAGAGCTGAGGCAGCGCCTTAATAAATGTTCTGCGGGGATTTAAAGTTTGTGGGGAGAACAAAAGCAAAGAGCACCGCAAGAGTAATAAGGGGGAGGGGGACGGTTTATGTGCTTTGCTCTCCTCCCTTGCAAAAAGGTGCTTGGGGGGGTCCATCTCGGGTATGAACAGTGCGGGGATGGGGGGGGCGGGATGGACACCCGGGAGCGGT
>VXBP01009567.1:217618-293429 GCA_013400115.1 Rhinopomastus cyanomelas | reverse complement strand
GCAGGACGGGGCGGGAGGAGGACGGGCTGGGGGGGTGAGGGTGTGTCCGCGCCGGACGCTGCCTGCGGCGCTGAGGGGAACCTGAGGCGGGGAAGGGTGGGTGGAGTCCTTTGGTGGGGGCTTTGGACCGCCCCCAGAGCCAGAGGGCATTGACCTGCCTGCTCTGAGGTGTCAGGCTGTCGAAGACAGCCATTCATGTAACCCCTAACACTCTCAGCCCTGGACACCTCTAGGCACACACAGACATGCCCCGACCCTCTAAAACACTCAGCTGCAGACATCCCCAGACAGACACCCCTGGATACCCTTGGTGCCCTCAGACACAGACAGCCCTTGACACCCCTACGCACCTCCAGGCAGAGAGCCTCAGATAGTTTCAGCCCAGACATCCCTAGAAACCCTGGGGCACTGCCAGCCCCTGACACCTCCAGATCTACCCAGCCCCAGATACCCCTTGCTTATAGTTCTGCTTTTCTTCAGCTAAAACTTCACCTACGAGTGAAATTCTGTGGTCCCCCCAAAGTTTGGAGGCTCAGGGAAGTGGAGTCAATAAATGCCGCCATGGATTAATAACTGTAAGGCAATTTTGTAAATACCAGAAAGTTACTGGAATTACTTGGTGGTTTTGGGCTTGCCAGCTCATAATCAAGCAGGACAAACTGCTTGAGTTGCCTTCAACACTGCAGGAATGGTGAACGTGCTGCCTGGGAGCTTCTAGGGCAGACCATCAGGTTGCGTGTTGCCTGTCAGCGTGTTCTGTCCACCCCTAGAGGGTGGAAACAGTCCTAGTGAGCTGCCTGAGTCTCCAGGAGGAGGTGTGGGGGGCCTCTACCATGTTTCATTTTCCATGTTTTCCCCGTGTTGTGGAGTCTTCTGGGTTTAACTCATCTGCAGTAGTGTCATTGCAGCCCCGATGCTGATTGACAGCCAGACTGAGACAGGGAGAATTCTATGAGCTCATGCTGTATCCTCTCTATTTTTTTACCGAAAGAGCACAGAAATGGAGTCAGATTAATGGGTTAAATTTTAGTGGTTCAAAAAATAAGATGCACTGCAGAAAAGCTACAATTTTTTGCTCCTTTTACTAGGGTAGCGGCTCCCAGAGGAAAACAAGACCGGCGATTGAGAGAGAAGATGAAGGAAACGTCACCACCAACCCATGCCAGGAGGACTAAGGAGTTACAAGGCTCAGAATTGATATTTCTCATTTTGCCCCAAATTTGTGCCTCTTGAGATGTCACCAGAGGGCAGATTAAAAGCTGTTCAACAGCCTGAGCTTTACCCCAACCTGCTCAGCAGGTGATAGAACTATCAGGCAAACATAGCTCAGGTTAACGTGTGCAAACATGTGCCCCTAAATCCTGCTCTACCTCACATCCAGCATCTTCCCTTCGTCCATGAGGCAGTTGGTGTAGATGGAAATGAAGGTGGTGCAGCGTGATGAATGTGCCAAGAACATTTCTGGGGATATGAGATTCTGTCACGTGAATTTTTTAAAACTTCATTTACATTTATCCCAAGCTGTCAGCCAGTTGATTCTCATGCTGTGGATCTGGGGAGAAGGGAGGTATTTCTCATGTGCAGCCAGGAATCCTGCTATAAGCACCAGAGGTTGTTCCAGCATGAATCAAAATGGAGAGCAAGGAGCCCTCGCTGCAGGTAAAACTGTCTTGTGCTTCCTCACTCCCCCAGGGTTGGGGGCATCTGAGTGCTGCTGATCTGTCTGCTTCATGTTTGTAGCCAGCTGGTGCTGAATGGATGCTTGTCTGTTATGGTCCCTGCTTTGGAGGAAGTTCAGGCAGACACCTGTTTCTCAAATTCTCCTGCCTAAAGTGGCCCAGACCAGTGTGAGCTACAGGTTGGACGCATCAGTCTTGGGTTTCTCACATGGAGGTGCTTGTGAGCCGGTTTGCCAAGGACTCAAGCCCCCAGCTTCAGTCCTAATTTTGGCTGCTCCTGAAAATCAGCCTCCGAGCCCATCCAAATGAGACGCCCGGGGCAGATGCTCCTAGAAAATCACCCTGAGCACAGCCTTTCCCAGAGCTGCCTTGCCTGTGAGCGGAATGGCAGGAGCTAAAGCTGAGGAGCTTCTGAACTCTACTGAGGGTGACCTCACCCCCGCTCATTCCTTCCCTTCTCCTGCCTCCTGTCACCTGCATGCTGTACAAGCCTTCAGGAGTCACCACCCAACTCTAAGGCAATCGAGTTTGAGTGAGAGGCAACATTAAATCAAGTTTTGGAGCCTGACTAGAGCAGCCTTTGGTGTGTGCATGAAACGAGGCCCCAGCTGTCACCCTAGAAGTGGTCCTTGGAGAACCAGCTGGTATGGATGTGGCTGACAGCCCTGCGAGGAGCCTGTCAACCATCATGAGGAGGTTATTTCTCTGCTGGGGTTCAGTGCAGACTTTTCTAAGCAAATAATTTCTCAGTGCCTTGGAAACAGGATTTCATACAAACCTGGGATAAAGCTAAGAGGTTCAGCTCTGTAGCTGCTCAAACTGGAGATTCTCAATGTGCCTTAAAATGAGTTGGTGTCAAGATTGAACCTATTTGTTACACAGGTTTGATAAGAGCTTGTAGTGCTTCAAAGCAGCAGCATCTGCTTTGGTGCTTTTGGTGTCACAACCCGGGCAGTCCCAATGCTATCCAGGACAGGGTCATTGGCTGNCCACATCCCTCTTGAACTGGGGAGCCCAGAACTGGACACAATACTCCAGGTGTGGTCTCACCAGGGCAGAGTAGAGGGGGAGAAGAACCTCTCTTGATCTGCTAACCACCCCATACAATATAGAACCATAGAATGTCTTGGGTTGGAAGGGACCTCCAAAGGTCATCTAGTCCAACCCCCCTACAACAAGCAGGGACATCTCTCAGAGCCCCATCAAGCCTGACCTTGAATGTCTCCAGGGTTGGGACCCTCCACCACCTCTCTAGGCAACTTGTCCTCATATTGAAGATCAGTTATTTTGTGCTGATGCTCTGCAGAGGCTCTTCAGGACACTACAGGCAGGTAAAACCCAACACCTCAAAGTGTTCCAGAACCCATAAGCACCCTTTTAATTCAAAGGAACACAGCAGTACACAGGGAAAAGGAAGGTCTTGCCAAAGCCAGAGCACATGGCTAACACAACCGTGACACAGACACCCTCCCACGGGCTGCAGCTCCTACAAGAAAATCAAGTTGCTGCAACAGTCATTGCTGCTGCTGAGCACCATCATGTCACTACGAGAAGGAAGCGCTGACACAAATCTGGCTGACAGTCACAGTGCTGGCACACTGTCTCCTTCAAAACAGCAAATGTGCTGCCGCAGAACCCACTCACGTCCGTCCCTGTGTGCTGGGGAGCAGCTCCCTGTAGGGTTCACCCCACAAAGCAGCACCATTCCTGCATGATGGCTGGAGGAGATGTTAAGTCCTGGAGGGAAACATTCAGTCCCATTTCCTTCCAAACAGCTGCATGTTTGTCCTGCTGTCGCACCACCCCTAAAAAAAACAACCAACCCCAACAGGATGCAGACTGCATTTAATGTTTTCAGAGAGGGCTATCCAGAAAGGCAACACTTTTTATGTTTGGGGGTTGTATTTTTGGTTTGTTCCAGTTAAAAAGGCAATCCTACCATTACAGGTGACTGGGGGCGTCTGTGGGGCAGAGGTCCTTGGCAATGCTGGCAGAGACCCATTTAGAGCAAAGGGCTGGGCAACAGATTCCTAAATGGATCTGTTTATTTTGTTTTTTCCCCAGATGTTCTTAAAGCCGCATGAGATTCATCCTTGCAGTTCCAGAAGCAGAGTAATTTTTCCTGACCCGCAGCTCCCCATGTGCTCCAACCATTGGCGCGGGTTTTATTTCCAGGAGTTATTCAGGGAGGGGAAACAAAGAAACTAAACCATATTAGATATCTAGGTCACTTTCTGTGTGCCCACAGTTGTCTGGGCTAGCTGGGACCCCTGTCCCACACCCTGTGCTCCCAATGAGATTTGGGGAGAAACACAGTGCTTCCCACTAGCAGGGCAGTGTTTTGGGGTCTCCACTCCCTTCCCACAACTGCTAAAATGATTAAGGGATTAGAGCAACTGTCATATAAGAGGAGACAGGAGCTGTGACTGAGCTTGAAAAAATGAAGGTCTAGGGTTGGGGGGGGTCTTATATGTGTTGATTAATACCTGGCAGGAGGTAAAGAAGGCAAAAGGCAGATGCTCCTTAGTGAAAGACCATGCGCTAACCTGAAACTGAAATGCAGAGAAGGGAGTTAAACCAGAAAAGCTTTTGCTGTGAGGATGGTCAAGCACTGGCACAACTGGGCCAGAGGTTCTGGCATCTCCATCCTTAGAAAGACTCAAAACCCAACAGGATGTTGTTTCAAGCTCTAGCTGACCCTGGGGGATGGATGAGCATTTCCAAAGGTCCCTTCCCACTTCAACTTTTCTCTGAGTCTCTGCTCCATTGTCTTGATGACAAGACCCTCACCAAGAAGTTCCAATCTCTATGGCTTCCCATTGCCCATCAGACTCCCAACTAGCTTCCCCTGCCTCTGGAGAAGTGAGGCCAAAGAAACAGCCGTGTCTCAACGCCATCACTCATTAAAGGTTTGGTTTTATTTCTGGTTAAAAATCAAAATTAGTCATTCTCTGTAATTACATTATATATAGATTTATAGAGACATTATAGAAAAGAATTTCTCACTTTCATTTTCTGCAAAAATCTGTAAATAAAAATTAAAAAAACAAAACAAAACAAAGGTGGCAGCTTCTGTCCATCCTTCTTGGCCATCCTTCTGTAGCTCCTCCTGCCCCTGCCCTCTGTGGCACTTCCCAACAGACAAGGGGAAGAGCAGGGCTGGGGCCACATTTCCCTACTCCGCCCGTGGCCATGGCAGGACAGGAGCGTGTGGAGCTGGAAAAAAGAAACGCCAGCAGAATATATTAATATCTCATATTTCATTTTATTTAAGTCCCAGGGACTCCAGGTGGCAAAGGGTGGCTGGTCCCCACGGCCTGAGCAGCTCCTAGAAAAGAATGGCGTGACTCCCAAAATGCAGCTCCATCCAGACTGGGACATGTGTCCTCAAGGGAGTGGAAGGCAGAGGAATCCTGTGCCAAGAATTCTGGTTCATCTCCCCTTCACCCCGAGCCCAGCGGCTGCAGCCAGTGAGGAGCGTGGGCAGAGTGGTCTCCTGTACTTTAAATAGCAATCAGAGGGTGGGGTGTGCAGTGAGCCCCTTGCCCAGGGAGGTGCCTAGGTGGTTCCTGGGGAGTGTGTGGGTGGTCCCCAGAGGGACCAGTGGCCGGGGAAAGCGGTGGGTGCTCCGGCGGGTGCTCCGTAAGGCAGTGTGAGGCCGTGGCCGGCTGCCAGCAGGGTAATACTGCAGTGCTGAGGGTCCCGGCCGACCCTGGTCCGTGCAAACCCAGGTGGCCCAGTGGTGCTTTCGCCCTCAAGGGATGGCAGGTGGATTTCACGTGGCATCTCAGAAAGCTGTGCTGGCCATGCTGGATGGGGCGAAGATCCTCGGGAGGCTGTCGAGTGTCTCCTCCAGCCGCCGGTGGGCTGATTTACCATCATCCCCTGCAAGGACACTGCAGTCAGTGGAGCAAATGGCAGAACCTGCCGTTCTCTGCCCAACCCCAGCCACCCTCCACAGACTTTTCAGGCCTGGCAGATTTTAGACCTCTTCCCTAGCTCATCCCATGGCAGGTCCCAGCCAGGATCCTGCTCAAAACCTCTCCCAGAGCTCCTGATTCAAGTGCTGCAAACCCCATTCCACAGCTGCCTACTGTGCCTGTGCCCACAGCTGGGCTGTGGGAGCACTAGCTTGTGGAGAACTTAGCTCCAAGCAGAGGGGCCATGGCTTGGAGCTGTGCCATCTCCGGATTCTCAAACAGCTATGCACACCTGCATGCACCAGCACCATCCCTGCCATGAGCTGGCTCCAAGACCTTCACCCAGCATGCCAAATCTGCTCCAGCAAAGAGATGGTAACACAGACAGTCTGCTGGGACACAGGACACAAGGTGTCTACATGTGCCGGGGGTGCCACGGGGATGGGCTCTATCAACAACCAAGACACACAGACTCCAAAACGTGACACAGCTGACAGGCTCTAGGACGGAGACATTCGTGAGCAAAGCGGCTGGAACAGGGGTGAGGAGGGCACAAGGATGGCTCACGTGTCCCAACCTGTGCAGCAGCTGCTGCGATCTGGAGGCCTAGAAACCCTCTCAAATCGTTCTCTCAGTGCCATCTAGCAAATAATAAATAACAACCAAACTCAGTGCCTGCTTGCTGCCCACTGCCAGCTTGCTGTCACAGACAGAGCCATGGACTCTGCTGGCACCAGGAGATGCTGCTCGGGATACCCTGGGCACAAGGGAGCTGTAAGGAGCACTCACCGCACAGCATCAGGCTCTGCTTGGCTGCCTCCCGCACAGGCTCCTTGTCCGTTTGGCACAGGTAGACCAGCTGCTCGATGCTTTCCTTGGCCTGCAGGAGGGACAAGGGGCAATGGGCACAAACTGGAGAACAGGAGGTTCCACCTGAACATAAGGAAAAACTTTCTCCCAGTGATGGTACCAGAGCCCTGGCCCAGGCTGTCCAGATAGGTTGTGGATCTCCTGCTCTGGAGACATCCCAAAACCACCTGGATGTGCTCCTGTGGGATCTGTTGTAGGGGATTCTGCTCTAGCAGGACTGGACTAGATGATCACCAGAGCTCCTGAGTGTGTCTGGCAGAACTGGCACAACTGGCACAGGGACACAGCCTGGAGGTGCTAGAAAGGCCCACATCCCGTCCCTGTCTTCCCCACTTCCCTTCCTGCTTCTCTGGAACATTTGGGACCCCCACTAGGAGACCGCACACATGCATCCAGACTTGCTGGTAACATGTGGCTCTTCTTCTGGACAACATGTCCCTGCCGCCTCCTGCCCGTGCCCTGCTCACCTTCAGGCAGCCCAGCGCCACACACCCTGCCACCCGTGTCTGCACCTCTTCATCCTCCAGCTGCTCCAGGAAGCACACGAGAGCCTGGCAGGGTGATGGGAACATTTGGTGCCACCATTGCACCCTGGGTACCCTTAGCCCACCTTGTCCCCGCCTCAACCAGCACGTACCCGCTGGCGGAAGCGGGGGTTTTCTGCCAGGCTGCGGAGCTGGCTGGACACAGCGCTCACCACCTTGCTGTTACCCTCCACAAGGAGCAGGCTCAGTGCCTTCAGCCCCTCCTTCTTCAGGCGGCCCTCGGGCACCCGCTTCAGGGCACGCAGCACCACGTCTTGGTCATCAGAGTTGAGGTTTTGCGCCAACAGTGCTGTGGGGAAGCTGATGACTGAGCTTACGTGCTCCTGCCACCACAGGGAACCCAGTCCTGCGCACCCCATGTCAGGCAGAGGGGGCCCCATGCAAGGTGGCCCCATCTTGGGGCACTCAAACCAGGATCATAAAATCATTAAGGGTGGAAGAGACCCCCAAAGTTCAACCTTCAAGAGCCATAGGTGCCCAGCACCCACGGCAACGAGCCAGGGTGCTCGGGAGGCTGAGGTGCGGGCCCACCCCAAGGACGGCTGAGGCTCTGGGGGATGCCCCAGGGTGGTCATGGTGATGCTCTGGCACCTCATGCCATGTATAGGGAGAGTGGAAGGGCACCCACCTTCCTCTGCCAGCTCCATCACATAGGTATCGAGCACCAGGACACTGAGCGACTCAAAGTGGCTCCAGTACTGGAAGATGGTGACCTGCTCACCCTGGGTGCTGCCAGGTCGCCGGGGCAGCCGCCGGTTCAGCACATCCTCTGTGAGCTTCACACACACTGCAGGGAAGGGCTGGGCTCAGGACACAAAGCAGCCAGGGCTACCCTTCTGTGGGGCTCCTGGCACCCATAAGACCCCATTTAGGTTCACCCAGTGAGGCCAGCAACTTGCCCCAAGACCCCTGAGCACTCACTCACCAGCATCAGCCAGGCCAGGATGCCGCTCACTGATGCGTGCCGCATACTGGGCACTGAGCACCTGCAGGAACCGCTCCACAGGGCAGGTGTAGAGGTTGGGCAGCTGGGCGCAGCGGTCCCACAGGTCCAGGACACCCTCCTTGCGTGTAGAGAACTGCACCACTGTGGGGACATGTGCTGTTACACCTCCTCACAGCGCATGCCCAGGGGGAGGAGATGGGCACCCGTGAGCCATTAGGGTGGCACTGATGGTCACCATGTGGTCTTTACCATCAGCAGCTGAAGTGGCTGCTCCTGCTTGCTCCTCCGTCAGCTGGCATACCATCTCCAGGACCTGTGCCTCCCGCAGCAGCCTGTCCAGGGCCAACATCTCCTGACACCGCAGTGGCCCGAAGGTGCCCAGCTTCTGCAAGGCATGGCCCAACAGCAGACATCAAAACTCAAGGCCACTACTCAACCACAAGACACCTTGCCAGGGAGGACCCCACAACAGGTCTTCCCAACCCAGAATGTCCCCTGCCACCCATCCTCACCAGCAGCATGCGGTTGCAGTTGTTGAGATGGAGCACGAGGGCCTTATCCAGGAACTCGTTGCCAGTGCTCATGGGGTCAGTGCTGGCCTCAGAGCCACTGCACATACAAGTATCATCTGCCCCAAGCTCACTGGCACCAGGGGTCCTGCTGCCACGCCGGGCTCTGCCAGCTCTCCTGCAAGCCAAGGAGAGACTGAGGCAGCGGGTCGATGCAGGGAACCTGCACCAAACCAATCACAAAGCAGAACCCACCCACAAAGCAGAGTTTCTGTAGGACCTGCAGTGTCATGCCATTAGGGCCAGGTGAAGCAGCAGGTCCCAGGGGCACAGGGTGTGGGAGCTGCCTCCCAGGCCCCATGGGGAGATGTGGGGTTACCCTGGGTCACCACAAGGGCCTGACCTTGCTGCTTCTCTTGCCCTGAGCTGTGATGGGCTGTTCTAAATGGGCTTGGGCACCCTGACAAAGCTGGGCATTCCCCACTCCAGCTGCCCCAGGGCCATGTCCTACCCCACACCCCATCCCGCAAACCCTGCTGTGCACCTCTCGTCTTGGAGAGGCTCCTCCTCAGAGCCCTCTGAGTCTTCCATGTCGGAGTTGTTGAGGAAGCTGAAGCTCTCCAGTGCGTGCTCCACTGTTAGGCTGATGCTGGAGGCCCGGCTGAGGAAGACACCCTGTTTCTGCTGCAGAAGAAGGTATCGCAGGGTCAGATCCTGGCTCACGAGCCACAACAGCCCTGCCACCTGCATCCCTGGCCACTGCCATCACAAGTGACCCTGCCACCCTCATCCCTGGGCAATGCCATTAGGACTTGTCCACACTGTACCTGGACACTGCTGCAATGGATGACCCCATCATCCCCACCAAATCAGTGCACTGCCAAAAGGGATGGTCCTATCCCATCCCTCCTGGGCTCTGCCATCAAGAATGACTCTGCCACCCTTACCCCTAGGTGCTGCCATTAGGAGTGGTCCTGTCCCCATTGTACTGGACACTGCTGTGATGGGTGGCCTCATCACTCCCGCACACTGCCAAGAGTGATGGTTCTGTCCCCATTACCTCTGGGTACCATCAAGGATGACCCTGCCACTCTCATCTGTCAGTGCTGCTGTCACGGGTGGTCCTGACCCCATCATCACCACCATCCATCACCCTCACCCCGGGCACTGCAGAAGCCCCTCACCAGCAGCATCTCCTCCAGATGCTTGAGCTCCCGCTCGAGGGGCTGCAGCTCTGGGAACTGTCCCCGATAGTCATCCAGGGCCGAGGCCAGGAGGTTGATGGCCTCCTCCAGACCTGAGTCCACCACCTTCTCCCTCGGCACCTTGGCAACGCTAACAGGCACCGGTGGGGCCAGGACAGGCCTTTCGTCCATGGTGGCTTGTGCCAGCACTGTGGGGTCACCAGTATCGCAATCACCCTGTGCTGATGCCCGACTCGGCACCGACTCTTCCTCATCAGCTACCATCTCACTGGTCATGGCCCATGCCACAGTGGCACGGGGCTTGGCCTCGGTCATGGCAGCCATTGAGGCACCAGGGAGGGGGTCCATGTCCTGCTGGCCCATTTCTGTGTCCTCTGGGCTGGGCACAGGTTCCCAGGGGCTCTCCGCAGCCTTGGCTTCCATT
Organism: Rhinopomastus cyanomelas; assembly: GCA_013400115.1. Lineage (NCBI taxonomy): Eukaryota > Metazoa > Chordata > Aves > Bucerotiformes > Rhinopomastidae > Rhinopomastus > Rhinopomastus cyanomelas. The sequence continues at coordinate 283,331 of VXBP01009567.1, read as the reverse complement.
GTGGCATCCACACTAGCCTCACTGATGTGGCTCAGAGTCCGTGAGTAGGATATGTGCCCGTTGGCCACCGCCTCCTTCTGATGGGTGGCAGGCTCCTCTGGCTGGATCCCACCAGGGGGCATACAGATGCCATCAGCCCCTGGCCCAGCACCGACCTCCTCTGGCTGCTGGGAGAAGGAGATCTCGATAGCGGGGGCAGTTGCCTGCACCTCAGGCTGCACAATGGGCTTGTGGGTGGCGTGGCGGGCACTGCCAGACAGCTGCGGGCTGGAGGAGTCGTCCGAGGATTCGGAGGAGATGGACCAGGCTGTGCCATTCTCCAGCTCCTCCTGGCGCCGCAGCATGTTCTGGGAAAGAAGAAAATGGTGTCAGACAAGACCCTCCTGCCGCCCCTGGTGTCCCGTCAACCAACTCATGCTGGTCAACACGATGGTCAACCATCATGAGGTCAACCAACCGTCCCACCAACATCACAGCACTGGTTCACCATCACGGACCCAGCACCACACCATTGCCATGCCAGCAGTACACCAGCACTACAGTGGCATCGATCAGTGCCACATCCCAGCTCATCACTGCCACCAGCACAGGGACAAGGACAAGCTTTCTACTTGCTAGTGGCCAGCTCGAGGGCACACAGACAGCGGAGCAGGGCTGGTCCCTCTCGGCATCAGCCAGGCTTGTGAGGAGGAGACTACAGCTACCACAGGATGGCCACAGCATGGGGTTATGCTAGTGGCCAGCTCCAGCCCTCACACTTACGTGGCCCGACTGCGGCCATCTCCCAAGCTCGGCCGAGGAGACATCGCCGCAGGAGCAGCTGTGAGAGAGCTTCTCGAAGAGCGTCTCCCGAAAGATGTCCACCAAGGACCACCCATGCTTGTTGGATGCCCGCCCCAGGCTCTTAGGCAGAGAGAAGAGGAGCTGTGAGTGCAGCAGGACAGGGTGCAGCTCACCGTGGGGGAGCCAGGGCTAAGTGGCTGCAGAGGAGCTGCCCACCCTTGTGCCCGAGCTGAGCCACCCTCTGGAACATCATCTGGGCATCTCCCCATGTAGTGCCCTCCACAGGCCACCTCTCCTGGGCAGCCCTGGCCAGTGCCACACTTACATAGAAGGCTTGTTCACGCAGGGATGGTGTATCGGGAGGGCTCTGGTTGTAGGTGGAGAACCTCTTGTTCACCGTGGAGGCCTTGTTGACAGTGCTGGCTGCAGAGGGCTGGTCATCCTTGTCAAAGGGACTGGGGATAGGAGGAGAGCAGGAGGTGAGTGGTGTTATGCCAGCCCAGGAGGGTGTCAACTCCAGAACCTCATCCAGAGTTCATCTTGGATTTGCCATAAGAGTACCCCAGTGGTAGAAAGCCCAGGGCAGGTGAGCCCTTGCCAAGCCATGCTGGTCACCTCCAACTCAGCCATGGGCTACCATCAATGCCTGCCCAGATACTTACTTCCACGTCACCTCCAGGCTGAGTTTGAGGGTGCCCAAGTCATTGATATCCACAGCTACCACCTGGGGCAGAGCCGCAAAGAGGTCCTTGGTCTCACAGGACACGTTGCCCACCACAACATGGTTGGCCAGGCTCTTTAGCTCTGTCACCTGGATGACAAGAGTGAGGAAACAACGAGATGAAGCCATGGGCTTCACAGATCCTCTGTGCCAAGATGTCACCAACACCAGCCTCTTCCCACTCCAGTGGAAGTGAGGGTCTAGGAGAGGTCCTGCTGTGACACAGAGTGGTAGATGGCCCCCACCAACCTCGTCCCTTTCTGCAGTGTACCTTGATTGACAGGAACTCGGTGACGAGGGGCAAGAAGATCATTTCCTCACTGTCCCACACCTGCTTGCTGTTCACTTCAATGCGTCCCCGCAACTTCCACCGCTGCCGGCCATACTTCATGAAGATCTGGGGACACAGAGGCCGTGGGTGCAGGGACACACAGCACTGGGGTGGTGGGTGCTTTTGGTGGGTGTCCTCAGGCTTGGCTAGGGAGACCAGGGAGGTCTGATGGGGGAGAGGCTGAGGGAGCTGGGGCTGTTCAGCCTGGAGAAGAGGCAGCTGAGGGGAGAACTCATTACCCTGTACCTGAGGGGAAGCTGTAGTGAGGCAGGGACTGGCCTCTTCTCCCTAGTGACTAGCAATAGGATAAGAGGAAATGGGGTCAAGTTGGGCCCAGGGAGGTTCAGACTGGATCTTAGGAAAAATTTGTTCCCAGAAAGAGTGAGGAGGCCTTGGAACAGGCTGCCCAGGGAGGGGGTACAGGCACCGTCCCTGGAGGGATTCAACAAATGGGCAGACATGGTGTTTCAGGTGGTGGTTTAGTGGTTCAGGGTTGTCGGGCGAATGGTTGGGCTTGATGATCACGAAGGTCTTTTCTAACCTTGATGATTTTATGATTCTATGACCCATGCCACCAACCACCGCCCTGCAACAAGCCCTCCAGGCCAGCGCCCACCTACACCCCCTAGGCATCCCAAGAGGGCAGGAGAAGAACAGATCCAAACCCACCCAGTCCCACCAACCTCATACTGGTCACCAGCACAAAGCCGGGCAAAGCCCGCCAGTCCTGCAAGAGAAGGCAGAAGGGGTCAGCAGGCAGCAGGCGGGCAGCAGGCAGTGGGGCTGGGGCCAGAGCAGGACGCGATACCTTTCATGCGGACGTGGAACTCGCCCAGTTGGCTCTCCAGCTCGTTCTCCAGCAGACACATGTTCTGGGGACAGACGGATGGACAGCACCCATCAACGGCCACCCATGGCACCCAGCACCCTGCCAGCAGAGCCCATCTGGCCGCCTTACCTCCGTGTACTCCTTGTAGCCCTTGTTGGCCTCAGCCAGGCTCTCGCGGGCCTCGCGGCTGCCAGGTGAGCCTGTGCTGTATGCCTTGACCATGTTGTGGGCTCCATCGCGCAGCCGCCGCTGGATGCAGTAGGCCTCATAGAGCTCATCGATCTGCCATGACACAGCCCCGCCTCAGTGAGAGACGGCGATGAGGACACCTCAAAAGCCTTCCCCAGCCCAGGGTGGTCTCAATCGCCAGCCCTCACCTTGCTGGCGTGAAACTCCAGGCGACGCAGGAAGCGCTCAATGGACTTCACTTGCTACAGAAGCAGAGGAAATGGTGTGAGCAGCCACTCAGCCCTGCCGCAGAGGTACAACGTGCCCTCCTGCACTTGGCATGGGTCTTGGCCACCAGCACCCACATGCTCCAGCACCCTCCAGCCTGCCCTCAATTCCAGAAGGTTCCTCAGGAGAGATGCCAATCTCTGGGATGCTCTTCTCCCAGCCACAGCGCTTGCCAGTAAAAGCTTTTGTTGGCAAGAAGTTGGTTAAGAACCTCTGCCTGTCACCCTTGCCCAGAGCCCTGATGCCACCCATCCCTGCTACGAGGAGATGGGGCAGGTCAAGCAGAGAGAGGTGGGCAGCAGCACATCCCAAGCGCTAGCTAGAAGGGGTAAAACAAGGGAAATGGGACGTTGACCGCACTTACCTTATCCAGATCATATAGAAAGCCCTGGAAGAAAGAGGAGAGAGCTAAGAGGCAGCACAAAGCCAACACTACCCACCCAGCACATTGTGCCCACCCACCACCCATGGCACCAGCAGGGACAAGCAGTACCCAGCTGCAGCTGGAGAGTGGAGCACCCTTTCTGTGAGAACAGGTTGAGGGAGCTGGGGTTGTTCAGCCCAGTGAAAAAGAGAATCCAGGAGGACCTTAGAGCTGCCTTCCAGTACCTGAAGGGAACCTACAGGAAGACTGGAGAGGGACTTGTTCCCAAGGGATCTAGCAATGGGACAAGGGGAAATGGTTTGAAACTGAAGGAGAGGAGGTTCAGACTAGATCTTAGGAAGAAGTTCTTCAGTGCAAGAGTGAAGAGACTCTGGAAACGACTGCCCAGAGAGGTTGTGGCTGCCCCCTCCCTGAAGGCGTTCAAGGCCAGGCTGGATGAGGTCTTGAGCAACCGAGTCTGGTTGAGAGGTATCACTGCCCATGGCATGGGGTTGGAGTAGATGATCTCTGAGGTCCCTTCCAACCTCAGCCAGTCTTGACTCAGTGACAGTAGCCCTGGGCAGCCCAACACAAGAGCCTTGGCTGGCTCTTGATGTCCCCACAGAAGATCGCTATGCCCTGGGATGCAGATGGACCACAAGCTGCCCCCCCCGAGCTGTGCCCACTACCCCAACCAGCTGTCCAAAGCTCTGTTCCCCATGAAGCGACACTCACCAGGCGTGAATTCCTCTTGGATTCGCGTATTTGGGTGCTAAGCTTCTCCAGTTCCAGCTGGTGCACCTCCAAGTAGGCTCTGGGGGCAACCACAGCACAGGGGTCAGGCTGGGACAGCATGCCTGGGGCTTCTGCCACCCACAGACCTCACCAGCACAGCACAACTGGCCCCCCACTCCCACTTCCTCATTTACGAGTGTCCATTGGATGTAGTGGGATGCTGGACCTCAAATAGCTCTGGGACCTCCAGACAACCACTCTCAGGAGACCTGAAATGTCCCTGCCTGGCGTGAACAGGAGAACTGCCAACCCCAAGCCACGGCAAGCTGTGCCTGTGCCCAATGGGGGGGTCCCTACCTCCAACCACCCGGTGACGGGGAGCCCTGGCACTTACGTCAAGCCCTTCTTGAGAGCTTCATACACCTCATCCAGGCGGTTGGGCTGAGGCACCTTGGGTGGGGGGGACTTGTGGGACATTGAGAACATCCTACTGACCCTGGAGCCAGTCTTGCGGGCGACGGTGGGGGTGAAGGGGGAGAAGTTCCTGGGAAGAGAGGTAGGCAAAGCTAGGGTCAGCACAGAAGCTCAGGGTCCACCTGAGTGCCCCAGCTTGCTGGACACTCCAGTGAGACAAGAAGGAGCTCCAGGATGGTGCCTGCAGCCCCCTGCAATGCATTTGACCATCCCAAAGCCATGGGGGAGTACAAGGAGAAACCCAAAAGCTGGTGGTGGAGAGCAGGGAATGAACCCTATCCAGCAGGTCCCAAGTGCTTAGAGTGTGGTCACCCCTGTGGATCTGCAGGAGTTCCCAGGCGCTGGTTGAAGTGAGCAAAAGCACCCAGAGCTGGCACATCTCCAGCCCTGGCCACTCTCTCCTCCATCACCAGAACCCTGGGGTTGCTGAAGGCAAGTGCTCCCTGTGGTCTGGGCACTATGGCTGGGTGACACATGCCACCCCCAGCTTGCTGCCCTACCACTATGTGGGACAGGCAGGGGTCCCTGTGGGCAACAGCATAAGGGTGTCCTGGGGACCGTCATGCAGTGCAGGGGCATCCTCACCAATGCCAGTGCCTCTCTGGATGCCACCAAACACACCAAATGGAACTGCTGGCTGCTCCACCTGCCCCCACCAGCACCTTGGGGACCTCCCCTGGCGGTCCCAAACACCACCTGCCCTTCCTGCCTTGTGCAACCCAGTCACTCCCCAGCCTGGTAAGGAACACCCCGCTCACACTGGCTCTTTCCTTCCTCCTTCCAAGGCACCCAGGGGATGCCTTGGGCTCTGCAGTGACCAGCCCTGGGCAGCCCTTCCATTCTGTGCTGCATTTTGCAGGAGAGACCAGAAGACTTCCCTGAATCTCCAGTCGGGGGAAATGACTGGTTTGGCCTCCTCACAAGCCAGGGCAATGGGTAAATTCTTGATTCCCACCATCCCCCCCCTTATTTCCATTCTCCACAGCCCCTGGAGGCATCTCCCACATGCATCTCCCTCACTAGGCACTGGGCTGCGGCCATCCCAAAGTTCTCCCTCTATCCTGTTGCCCAGATGAGCCCCTCTGGCATCCGCAGACCCAGTGATGTGACCCTGGTCTGGGACCTGTCATTTAGACAGGACTTGAGGACAGGAACCAAGCAGGGCTGGAGGTCTTTTCCTAGGCATGAGGAGGCTCCACCTGAGTTCATGACCACCCAGAGAAGGTGCTCATAGCCAGCTTGGTACTGCCATTCCCAGCCATTTGGCTGAGACATGTCTCTCCCCTGGCACTGGGAGGTGCACTGGAAGGCAAAGAGCCTGGCTGGGCACTAGGAAAAGGGGTTAAAAGCATTAAAAGTCCCACAGCCCAATCCCACGGCTTGCCCCACCCCAAATACTGTGTCCAGTTCAGGTGTCCTCAGTGTAAGCAGGACACGGAACTGTTGGAAGCGAGTCCAGAGGAGGCCACAAACATGATCCAAGTGCCGGAGCACCTTGGATATGAGGAGACACGCTGAAGGGGCTGCAGTTGTTCAGCCCAGGGAAGAGGACACTCGAGGGGTTCCCTAGAGCTGCCTCCCAATACCTTAAGGAAGCCTACAGGAAGGCTGGAGAGAGACTTTTCCCAAGGGCATCTAGCAACAAGGCAAGGGGAAAATGGTTTGTAACTGAAAGAAAGGAGATTCAGACTAGATCTCAGGAAGAAGTTCTTCAGTGCAAGGGTGGAGAGACTTTGGAAACGATTACCTGGAGAGGTTGTGGCTGCCCCCTCCCTGGAGGTGCTCAAGGCCAGGTTGGATGAGGCCTTGAGCAACCGAGTCTGGTTGAGAGGTGTCACTGCAGGGGGTTGGAGTAGATGATCTCTGAGGGCCCTTCTGACCTCAGCCAATCTGTGACTTTATGTCCCAGGAAGCACCTGCGAGAGGGCAGCCAGGAGCTGGGAACGGTGCTGAGAAGGGCACAAGCAGCATGTGGTGTGGTTCTCACTGACATGAGTCTCAGCAGAGATGAGGAGGAGAAGGAAGGTTATGATGGGACCATTAGAGAGGATGAGCAGGGAAAGGCTACTTCTCATAACGCAGCTGATGGGCAGCCAGAGAAACCTTTCAGCAACAGGTTCAAAGGGACCCTGAGGAAACCCTGATTCAGGCCAACACTCAAAACACCCAAAACCAGCTGCCGAAGGATATTACGGCCACCCCAGCTCCTTCACCACACCCATTAAACACAGCCAGATGATAATGGGGAAATCTTTACAGGTGAATGACACTTGTATGGTTTGGTGACAGCAGGGTCCACAGCCAGCCTGGGACATGGACGGTGGAAAGCTGGGATGATGGGCTCCATCTCTCATCCAACGTCAACACTCCCTGCAGCTCCCCATGCCACATGTCCCAGAAAGGGATGTGCTGGGACAGTGGGTCAAGAAGTTACCTTGAGACACACAGCAGGTCCCACCCTGCCCACCCTGCCCTCAGTGTTCTCATCCCCATCCCCTACCTGAAGGGCCGGTCAGCCGTCGAGTTCACTCCAGCGAAGGACTGGCTCCTATTGATCTTGGTGACGAGAACTCGGCGCTGTGGGCGCACAGACAGTGACATCGTTGAGTGTGACCTGGAAGGTCTCCCTGGACGGGACGCAAGAGAGAGTGGAGTCACCAAACAGCACAATGGGGGAATACATGCAGGCACCGGGACTGAGAGTGGCACTCATAAGCCAGGAGCACCTATGGGGCAGAAGCACCTGTGGGCTGAGAACCTTCTGCTCTCTCAGCCAAGGGTCATTCGTGGTGGCACCAGGGGTATAGATGCCCAGTGATGGTACTGGTGCCTTACCCGCGTTGTTCTCAAGGCACTGTGAGGGACAGATGGATGGAATGTCCCAGCTTGACCCCATAGAAACCACAGGAAGTGCCCAATGCCTAGCAAGGTCTTTTGTGGCCACCACCATGGCAAATACTCTGTGATGGCCCAGCCTGGCCTCCTCCTCCTGTACCTGCCTTGACCAATGTCCCCTGTCCTGTGCCACCCCACTGCAAAGAAGGAAGGGGGTAGGGCCCAGCCCTTCAGCATCTCCACAGGCCCTTCTGCTTGCTCCAGCAACCAGGAAAGAAACCCCCAGGCACAAAGTGCTTCGGAAAGTCCCTGGCTTTGCTGGGAGCTCCGCATCAGGGAAGGGAAGGAAAGACCAAGCCATTCCCTGATCGGAAAGTCTGGGTGGGAAGCATGTGTCCAGCACCACAGCCAGCACAGCCCTGCCCAGGGCTTGTGGTGGTGCCACCAATGGTGCCAGAAACCCCAAAACTACTGTCCTGTACCTGGTGCAGCTGATGCCAGGCAGGACGGAGCAGAGTTCTGAGTTTTGAGGCCACTTCACCCTGCAGAGAACATAGCTGCAGCCCTGGCCAGGGCTCAAGATCTGAGGATTCCAGGGTTTTCCATGGCCCTGCCACTTCTGGCAGTGCCAGGCTGAGCATGCAGAGGAGCACACCAGATGCTCTACTTCATCCCAACCACTACTGATGCCCATTGGGTCCCTCTGACCCACCAACCCCCACTGCTGAACCACAGCAGCCAGGAGCCACTGGGGACGAGGCCATAGGATGTCCATCCATGCCCAGGGACACCAACCCCAAATAGAGCCAACTCCCTGCTCCTTGAGGGCCTTACCCTGCCTTGCCCTGGTGCCGCACTCCAGCCATGCCGCTGTCACGTCCTTGCAGTGCCCAGGATGAGCTGGGTCCGTTGGCAGCCAGGAGCAGCCACTGTTGATGACCCCTGGCCTCACAGGGCCGAGTCAGTCACAGCAGGAACCTCCACTAGTCCCTACCCAGGATGACTGAGTTGCTCTTTGGGTCCCACTATCTTAACAGGTCCCACAGCCTGGGTGTTGTGTCGGTGCCAGTCCCTCCAGTTTCCAGGACAACACTGTCCCAATTAAGCTCATTAGGAGGAGCCATAATCCCTGGCAGCCAGGCTGACCTGCAGAGCCTGGGCAGATTACCCTCTGCAGGGCTTCTTAATCTGCTCCCCACTGAGGCAGCCATGGCCACGGCTCCATGTCCAGCAGCCCCAGCGGGGTGTCATGGTGGCTCAGCCACGGGGAAAGCACTCACCAGCCCTGCGGTGGGGCTCTACATTTGTGGGGTGGATTACAGGTCCTACAAGGTGAGCAGAGCCCTGCCACCCACCCTTCTCCAGCCCAAACTGGGGAGAGTGTGTTGGAAGGAAGAAGGATGCTGGGAGTACAGCAGGCAATGAGGATGCTGGGGGGGGAAATCATGGGGATAAAGGATGCTGGAGATACTGGGAGAAAGAAGGATGCTGAGGGTGCAGCTGGGGATGAGGATGCTGAGGGTACCATAGGGGAGAAGGATGCTGGAAAAACCACAGGGGATGAAGATGCTAGGAATACCATAGGGGAGAAGAACGCTAAGGGTAGCACAAGACAGAAGGATGTTGAGGGTGCTGCTGGGGACTAGCACCCTGGCACAGTCCTCCAGCAGAGTCAGAACCCCAGTCCTCCTAGAGGCTCCAGCAGCCCCTTGCATTGCACTGGTGCCTGAAGCCACGTGAGGACCCTGCGTGGAGCTGTGCCATGAGCAGTGCCTGCTGCTGGCACATCACTGGGATCCTCTGCTCCCCCAAACCCTAACCCCTCACACTGCACTGCGACACCAGTTGGGTGCAGCCTTGAGTTGGCAGTGAGGGATGTGCTGCCAGCCCAGTGCCCAGCTTTAGGCATTGCCAGCTCCTGCCAGAGCCAGTCTGTCGGCTGCAGCACCTAGTGCCCCCAGCTCAGAATCCAACATTGCTCTGAGGAGCCCCAAGGATCCTGGAGCCTGGCACAGGCAGGAGGCAGCTGGGTGCTGGAGGGCAGCTGCCTGCATGAGGCAGGGCGTGGGGTCTTGGCTCCTGCCACACTCCGTGAGGAAAAAGCCCTGGCGTGGTGCATTCCTGACATTACCCAGATAAGAGGTACCTGGTACCAGCAGCCCCACTGGGGAGCGAGCCTGGGGCGCCCCTGGAAGGGGTCGATGGCTGCCGCATCTCGCCTACACTGGTGATCACTGTGCCAGGGTTACTGGGACGCCAGCAGCAGGCTGAGCAGGGGCACACTCTCGTCACTGCCCCACACCAAACCCCAAGCACATCTCTCCTTCTCCCAAGATGGAGCCCCAGAGCTCCTGTCCCAAAGGTTTTACCTCGAAGTGCTGCCCCAAAGGTCCAGTCACCACCATCCCCCCGCTCATCATTAGACCGTCGGCGCTAACGAAGCCACCTCCTACCCAAGCCATTCACCTGGCTGTGGTTGCCCGCAGCTCTCCCAGTTCGTCCGTCAGTCCGTGTCCAGCCAGCGCTGCCCCCAGGCAGTGGCCAGGAGGGCCAAGCAGCCGGGTGCGGGCAACAGGGCAGCTGGCACAGCCCCAGGGTCACCGCTGCCCAGCACGGGGCTCCCAGCGCAGCCAGCCAGCGGCTGCTCTCAACGACCCAGTGGCTCTGGAGGTGATTTGGGATGCCAAGAATGCTGGTGTGAGCGCGGAGGGGGCAGTCGGACCGGCTGGGTTGGTCCCAGCTGGTTTCTGTTTCCGACACCCAGACGGCAGCCTCAGGTCGCTCTGGCGGGTTTATCGACGCTGCTGCCCTGCTTGGAGACGCCTCAAACTGGCTCCCCCCAAACCCCCAGTGCCGCAGCCGCTGTTCCCACCAGCATCTCCACTAAGGTCACTCGATGGCACCCAGCAACGCCCTTGGGGTGAGTGACTACCACCCCTGACCCCAGGGAGCGGCACCCATGACCCACCAGTGCCCACCCACATGAGGGGCTTCCCCAGGAGGTCTGGCAGGGCTGGCCTCTGGTACCCACTCCAGGCACAGTGGGATCAGCACACGGTGCCCATGAGGTGGTCCACCCTGCCCATGGCTCAGTCACGTTTGAAGTCTGTGGCACACGGGATGGGGGTCCTGCCACCCCAATGCCAGCAGCACAATCCCTCCTCTGCCAGGGGGAGGGTCCCTCAGGCACTCAGCACGGACAGGCAGTGGGATCCTACGAGCTCAAGCCTTGTTTGTACAGCTGTGCCTCTGCTGCCTCGACCCCCACGCGGCCCCCCACCAGCCCCTTCCGGCCCTGTCATGGGCTGGGGCGGCTCTTACCCACCATCACCCCTCATCCTTCCTTGTCCTCAAGGACAGGAGCATCGGGCAACCACCACCACAGTCACTGGGACCCTCTTCCCTGACCTCCATGCTCTAACTCTCACCCAAGCAGGCAGGATCCACCTCCCCACTAAGTAACATGGGGGGTTGGGGGGGAGAAACTCTCAGCTATGGGGTCACAGGAGCAGGGGATGGTGGTTTGGGTGCTTTCAGTGGTGGATCATGATGGCTACATCCACCCTGGCAGCCGCTAGCTCCAGGAGCCGAGCAGGAGGGCAGCAGGAAAGGGAAGGTGCTGGGAATGGGAAGAATGGGAGGAAGTTCTTATTTACCCCGTGGAGGATCCCCAAGGAAGGGCAGGGCACAGCACAGGGCAGACATCCCTTCCCAGAACATGGGGGTTCTGCAGCCTCCCACCCCACCACCCATCCCATCGGCTCCCAGTCTGCAGCCACAAAGAGATGCAATGCCCAAACTGGGACCCATTGGGGTGATTATGGCTGGGGCCAGTGGGGCTCCCCATTGCCTGGCTGAGCTCAAGCTCAACCTGTTTTCTAGGATGGCTCCTGAGAACCAGCCCAGGACCCCCATGGAACCAGTAAAGCAGGTCTCCCCCCAAACATGTAGGCTGAGCACCCAGCTAGAGTCTCCATGGCTTTGCGGGGCTAAGGGGGTCACCTCCATGTCCTGCTGCCGCAGCCTGGACAACAGCTCCAGCCACTGCTCCTGAGGTGCTGAGCAGGAGACGGGGCTCTGCCATGATCCTCCTGGGGCTGGCAAAGCCCCCATGTGCTACATTCCCCACCCCATATCTCCATCTCCAAGACATTCTGTGGGGTACCAACAGCTTTCCCCCTGGATCTCACCCAGACAACATGGACCCCTGCACATGAGAACAGCCCCAGGACTCTATCCTGCTCAGGTCCCCTTTGGCCACAATGCCAGGGTCACCCAAGCCAGACCTCAGTCTCAACAGGGGCAGTGGCAGACCCTTCCCTACCCCACACAGCCAATCACTATGTGCTATGTCCCTCCCCAGTGGTGGGCACCCACACTGGGGAAGATGCAGTCTCCAGCCTGGGAAAGTCACACCCCTTTCCCCTAAAAAAAAGCCCCAGCAGCCTCAATCGGCTACAGGAGTCCCCAAATTAACGAAGTCGACGGTACCTCTGTGTTTGCTGTTCATGGCAAGCCACGGCGACACATCCCCGTGGGGCTGGGGTCAGTGGCCTGGGCGGCTGTGGCTGTCTCATGTCCTCCCTCTGTCCGTCCAGAGCAGGGGGCCAGAGCAGGGAGGGTCCCCCTGATCAGCAGATCCCACCCACGTTTCCCCGGCCCATGGGCTGACATCACAGCCCAGCCCCACGGTGGGAGGACAAGGACAGACAGGACAGAAGGACAGGGCAGGACAGAAGGACACTTACTCTCCCCTTGGGAAGAGGTGAGCTGCAGCGGATGGAGGGTACCACCATGTCCCCCAACAGCCCTCTTCGGAAACCCCTTTCCCCAAACGCCTTCCCTCCAGACAGACTTCCCTTCAGTCTTGCTTAGTTAAAAAAAAAAAAAAGAAGTAAAATAAACCAGCCAAGGCCTCACTGGGGGGGGGTTTCCACCACCGGCACCCCCCTGGCACCCCCTTGGGGAACCCCAGAGCCATCAAGAAAAAATGTTTCCTTGACCCTTGTGGGTCTCCGTAGCTTCAGAGGGGCCAGGGTGTCCCCACAGAGCTCTGAGAAGGGGCTAGGCACTACACGAGACCCGAGGTCACCCCACGGCCACAGGGGGCTCAATACCCACACCCACCTGCCTTCCATGCTGCCACGGCAACTGGCAGCGCNCACACTGGTACCCCCATCCAACTCAGACAGAAGAGGCTGGAGGAGGCAGCTCCATCCAGGCTGGGATCAGCTGCTGTTACCACGTCACCAGGCCAGGAAGGGACAACTCCCTCTCAGCTCCTTTCCTGTTTGCTGCTGGTTTTAGAGCAGGGTCAGGCCAGGTTCGGGAGGAAAAGCACCAGAGCAGAGCCCTGTGGGGGTGCCCCCAGCGATGGGTACCCTCAAACCCTCTTAACCCCCTTCTCTGGACTTGTAGCACCGCTCCTCAGCCCAGAGCCGGTCCCCCTCCATGCTAGTGCCAGCACCCCACAGGGATGAACAAGCAGTGTCTGGAAGTCCCTCATAGAGTGGCAACGTGGGCACCCAAAGGATCCCTTCCACCTGCCCCACTTGGTGAGCTGGGGCTGACAGCAGTGCCCCCAAAGAAGTCCAGGGCACCCACTCATCCCAGCTCCTGGCTGGGTGCTTAGTGCCAGCTCCATCAAGGCTACCACAGGCAGGGGGCTTAGCACTCCTTACTGGGGACAAACCATTAAGGTCGCTAGCAGTGATGTAGGGATGCCCCCTGGCACCAACCAGCCTCCCGTATGCCCCCTACTGCCACCCTGACAGCCATATAGAGCCAGTGCCTGGCACTGGGCCAAGGTGAGGTGCCCACAGCCGTGACAGCTCTGCCAGCTTCTCTGTTCTCATTAAAGGTTAACATGAACGTGGGGGGTTCCCCAGAGCCACACAATGCCAAGGGACGTCCTGGCTCTCCTGCCCTTCCACAACCCCATGCAGGCAGTGAGCACTGGGCAGGGCTGGTCTGGCTGAAGGACATCTTGCCAAGGGAGGGCAGAGGAAGGGCACGAGGCACTGAGGGCAGCCTAATCGAGTTAAACCAATCACTGTCCCCAGGCTGGTACAGGCAGTGGGCACTGGGGACACTCTCATGCAGGGTGATGGTTACTTTACCCAGCTCAGGGGGCTTCCCCGGAGCCCTAGATGGGCAGCGGGGCTCAGACATACACTTACAGCAGTGCCGAGTCTGAGCAAGGGCACCAGCACCCAAGGACAAGGCGATGAAGCAGCTTTGCCACGCTGGTCCAAGATAAGCCCTCTGCAATCCCCAGGACACCCTCAAACTGCTGGGAACGGCACTGCAGTGGGAAATGGGACACTGAAGGGTACAGGGTGCCCTGTGGCCAAAAGCAGCTGGGAGAGGTGAATGTTAGCATGTGGGCACCAGCCTTGTGAGGGGCCAAAGAGGAGGCCATGGAGGAGACCTCAGAGGGGCAGGAGGTGACGACCCTGGCAAGAGTAGCCACTGTTGTGGCTTGAAGGAGAACCATGGTGACCTGTGGCCAGGCATGGGCCAGCTGTGGTGTGGGAAAGGCCTGTCTGCCCCAGCGCTGCTACTGACCCTGCTGAAGACTTTTTTTGCAGAAACCAGCGAAACCAGCTCCAAAATAGTCTTAGCAGCCCAGCTCCCAGATCATCTCTAGGGTTGATGCCCCTGAAGGGCCATCAGGGTCCAGAGAAGGATCAGTCCTTGTGCCAAGCCAGGCTTCACCAGCACCCCTACTGGCACCACTGCTGCTGGCATCATCCCTCGCTACAGGCACCCCCCATCTGGGCACCCCCCATCTGGGCACCACAGACTCCAACCCTCCCCCCTCGCTTCCTCACACCATCCCCACCACAGCAGCAGAAATAGAAGCAACGATATAAATGGCAGCCCTATAAATAACTCCAAAGCACGAGGCGGGGAGCTGGTCCCAACCCAGCAGTGGCCTCAACCCATGCAAAGCCAGAGGCCTTGCTCTGCCCTCGCCATCCCCAAGGCACTCTAAATCCAGCTCACTGCTCACAGCAAGGCTCCTGATCCCATAAGCCATGGCAGGAGCTCCAAGGTGCCCACAAAGCCTCAGCCACCCCTGGGGATGTCCCTATGTCCCTGCCCAGCTCCCCAACATCCACCAGCGCCCCCCTCACCAGCTGCTCACCCCATGCTCTGCCCATTGGCACCCATGTTCCCACACTCAACCCCATCCTGGCATGGCCACCCCCATCAGGTCCCACTGTGGCGTCTCTCCATGTGGCGGGAGGGCACAGTGACACACCAGGGACCTCCACCCACGTCAACAACCTCCACCCACCAAGAGCTGACTATGACACCAGGTTTTACGCAGCGTCATGGCCCTAGCACCCCCACCCTGCTCCTCAGATGCTGGCTAGGAGAGGGGTTCTGGGTCAACACAGGGTTTCCAGGAAGACCAGGACTTCCCAGTAGTCTCAGTGGGAACCCAACAGGAGCAAAACCCTTTAAAGCTGTTTGCAAGCCCTGCTTGCGGCAGGGAAGGAGTTAATAGAGCGAGGCCTTCCCAAGCTCTTCTTGGCAGACTGGGGAGGGCTGGGAGATAGGGAGGATCGGATGGGGCCTGCAACAAAGCGGGATCTGTCTCATTAATTCCTCCGAGCATTCCTCCTTCAGTCACCCGGGAGGAGGAGGAAGCAGCGCCCCACTGCCGGGCTGCACTCAGGTCCCCGCATACACCCCAAGGTCCCGCTGGGGCGTGAGGCGGGTGCTAGTGGAAGAATGTGGGACCCAAGGCTCTGGCATCCGGCAAACGCTCCGTGACGGCCCTATATGGCCACGGGCAGTGTCCCCCACCCTGCGCCAGCTGTACCCCTGCCCGGGCACCCCAAGGGCCATGGCCTGGGCACCGCTCAGCCACCGGCTCCTCCGCAGCGCAAACCTAGTGGCACCATCCCAAACCTATGAGCCAAGCGGCTAGCGGACCCCCCCACACCACAGACAGCCGCTGGGAGGGTGGGTGCCGCTGAGGGGGGTGGGTGGGTGCCCGCCCCAACGTCATCGCCCTGTCCCAGTGCTCAGGCGGTTCCTTCCTCGGGCGCCTCCGGCCACAGTGCCGTAGGCTGGGAGGAACCCCGGCTATCCGCAGAGCAACGGGGCGACCCCACGGCCACGTCCCCACCCTCCCTGCCGTGCCCCCACAACCCCCTCAGCACCGCTCGAGCACCCAGCGAAGCTACCGGCGGACGACGTGGCCCCCCACAAGGGTGTCACCCCGCCATCCCACTGCGCCCAGCCCACGGCGTCGCCCGAGGTGCAGGGGGCACTCACATGTCCCAGGAGAGGCGGGGGCCAGCGGGGCGAGACGGGGCGAGACGGGGCCTAGCTCGACGCATCCCCTTTGTTCCACTCCCATGGACGGGGAGCGACGCGGGGAGTTCGTGCAGCCTCTTGGCAGCGCCCACCCCGGCCCTCTCCATGGAAACGCGGGAGCCATGTGATTTCGGCAGGAAAGCAGCCGGCAGCCAGCGCCAATGGCGGCCGCCAGCCACCCGTCCCGCGGCCATCGCCGCCACTGACAGCACCGCTCCTGCTGGGGTCACCCCCTGGCAGCCTAGCCCTGGCACAAAAGCAGCAGCCGGAACCCCCCCACAGCCAGCACCCCACACTGCCCTCCCTGACAGACCCCTGGCACATTGGTGACAATGAGATGGCAATGTGATGGGACCACGGCTGCGTGGTGGGTCGGCAGCGAAGGTGCCCAAGCGTCCCTCTGTGGCCAGCACCCTGCACCCCTCCGACCTCCACCCATCTGCCCTGGGGGAAGTAGAAGGACAACCAATGACCCACGTCCTGCATCTCCACCAGCTCCTGGGGCAGTGGGAAGTGACCCGGTGCTGGCACTTTCATGGAAGCGTGCCAGTCCACATCCTAAATCCTGTCCCCTCTGCACATTCCCCATTCCTGATACTGGGGGGTGCCCCCTGATGCGCAGTCTCCTCCAGAGCCCATTGCTTGCCAGCCTGGTTCTGATCAGGTCCAATTGACCCAGTTTTAACACTGCCTGTTCCTGGCACATAAACAGTAGCTGGAGACCCCCTTAGCCAGCACCCTCAGCTCTGCCCTCCCTGACAGATCCCCAGCACCTTGGTGACAACAAGATGGTGCCTTGGGATGTGGAAGTGATGGCACCATGACTGTGTGGTTGGTCGGTGCCCAAGCATCCCACTGTGCCCAGCACCCTGAACCCTCTGATCTTCACTCAGCCACCCTAGGAGAGGCAGAAGGACAGGCAAGGACTCACATTCCTTGTCCTCACCAGCTCCTAGAGCAGCAAGAGCGAGCAGAATGACATCCTCAGGGCAGAATGCCAGCTGTCACCCCCACGGTGACATACCTGGCACCCTCATGGGCCATCACAGCTTGGAAGGGACTCTGCTGGTCTAGATCCTAAATCCTGATGCCTCTGAGCATCCCCCATTCCTGTTGCTGGTGGTGCCCCCTGCTCCACAGCCTCCTTCCAAGCCCATCGCTCTCCTGCCTGGCCTAGATTGGATCAGACTGGCCCAGTTTTAAATGGCACTGGTGAGCCCCAATGAGAGATTGTCCACACAAGGACGAGATGCCACAACTCCAGTGATTGATGAGGACTAATTAATCTAGGTGATCTTGCTCTGGCAGGGAGATTGGACCCTTCCAATCTGGCTTTGAGATGGTGCCCACTGGCAGGCAGTGGTTAACCTTCCCAGTGTGCACACAGGACACCCTGGATGAAGGCTGCTGGATAAGACTTTCCAGCAGTCCCAGTGTCCACTGGGTATTTGGGTGCTGGTGCAGGCAGGAGTCCCTGGGCAACCTGGCACCTGGTCTGAGCACCTTTCAACACCTCACTGGTGAGCCAGGACACCTCTAAGCACCCTCCCCAGTCCCTGGTAGCTCCAGCATCTGGCTGTGCCAGCTGCCTGCAACACAGAGGATGGTCTGAGTCACAGAATCAGTAAGGTTGGGAGTGGTCCAAAATCACCAAGTCCAACCATCAACCTAACCCCACCCTGCCCACTAAACCCTGTCCCCAGAGCCACATCTGCATGTTTTTTGAACAACTCCAGGGGCAGCAACTCTACCACCTCCCTGGGCAGCCCATTGTGATCCCTGACCACTCTGTCAGGGCAGACATTTTTCCTGATGTCCAATCTAAACCTCCTCTGGCACAATTTGGGGCCATTTCCTCTTGTCCTGTCAGTAGCGACTTGGGAGAAGGGACCAGCCTCCACCCCTGTACACCCTCCTGTCAGCAATAAGGTCTCCCCTCAGCCTCTTTTTCTCTAGACTAAACAACCCCAGTCCCTTCCCCAGCTTTGTTGCCCTTCTCTGGACCTGCTCCAGCCCCTCACTGTCCTTCTGGCATTGAGGTGCCCAAAACTGACCCCAGTACTTGAAATGAGGCCTCACTGTTACAGGTGGGTGATCACCTCTCTAGTCCTGCTGGCCACACTGTTTCTAATGCAGGCCAGGATGCCACTGGCGTTCTTGGCCACCTGGGCACACTGCTGCTTCCCATTCAGCTGCCATCAACTAGCCCCGCCAGATCCTTTTCCACTGAGCAGCTCTCCAATCACCCTTCCCCAAGCCTGTAGCATTGCAGGGGGTTGTTGTGACCAAAGTGCAGGACCTGGCACTTGCCCTTGTTGAACCTCACACAGTTGACCTCAGCCCATTGATCCAGCCTGTGCTGGACCAGTCAAGGCTGGACCCTGGTCCATGGGTCTCTGACCAACTCACTCTCCTTACTGCAGGCTGGGCCAGGAGTCATGTCCTCCTCTCGCCTCTCTGTGTAGGGCAGGAGGCCAGTGCTTGGCACCCAGCCTGGCTCCCTGCAGCCGCTGCATGCTCAGCATTCCTGCTCAGCACCAAAGCAAGGCAGCAGGCCTTCCAGCCTCACACCATGATGGCCATGCATGGTGGGCACTCTGGGAGCCCGGCCATCATCCCCAAAAGCAGGCAAACTGTCGTCAGTGCCATCAGCCCTGAGCTGAGCATCCTGGCATTGGGCACTTTATCCTTCTGGCTGCAGGGTTTTGGGGACCACAGCCTGGGAACAGCCAAAGGAGTTCGGGTGGTGTACGAGTGGCTGCTCCAGCTGAGTCACTGGGGTTCTGGCCATGCTTGGAACTGGCCAGCAGTGGGGAAATCCTGTGCCAGCTCTGCTGGAAGCCCTTTCTGCTGTGCTTGGGGACAGCTCACTGCAGCCACAATGCAGCCCATCCCTCTCCTAGGGCAGCGCTGCCTGTCCCAGCACCTTGCCTGCCCATGGGGCCAGGAGAAGGGAGGTGAGGACATCCCAAAGTGACCACAGACCTGCTGGTCAGCAAAACCAGATTCACTGGCCAGCAGCAAGAACCCAAGTCAGGGCTTTGCAGCAAAGCCAGAACGTCCAGATAGCAACTGCATCAGTCCCAGCACGAGCCAAGGAGCTACACAAGGGCACCATGGACCAGCCCAGGTCCTCAGTTCACCAGCCAGCTTCTCCCTCTCCTAACTAACTTCTCCACCCTGGGGATGGTGGCCAGCAGCATCTCCAAACCCTGGGACTACGCCAGACCCTGCCAGTGTGCAGAGGAGCCACCTCACACCCACCCAGAAGGAAGCACTCCACAAGTATGTTGTGATTCACTCAGTTCCTGCAGCCCCTCAGGGGCCAGCCAGCAGAGTGGCAGAGCTGAGGTCATGGCCAAGCCCAACAAGCAGCTCCCACAGCCCACAGCCACCAGCGTTGGTGTCCTGCAGTGTGGACATGGCAAGCTCCAGCCTCCCTTGAACAATCCCTCCCTTCCCCAGAAAAGAAAGGGAATTAAAGTAGGAAAATGACGAAGGAAAGGAAACAGCATGGGTGGGAAGTGGCTGGCGTCATCTCCTGTCCTCGCTGGCCTGCGGCTCCTGTGGCAGAGCACACATGTCCCCAAAGGGAAGTCATGTGCTGCAATGCTCAGTGCTCAGTCCTGAGCTTTCCCAGTGACCCAGTTCCTGAGACGGGAACAGATACCCAAGCCTGGCACCTCCACACTCACTCTGTCCTTGCGGAAGATGCAGGGATACCTCCTGACACTGTGTGCTGATCTCTGCTCCTGGTGCAGACATCCTGAGATGGCATCTCAGGAGCTTTGACTGCGCCTCTCCTGCCAATAACATCGGTCCTCCCATGTCCCCTCCCCAGCCCAACAGTGCTCTCCAGAGCTTTGGGACAGAGTGGGAGTGGGCTGACTGCGGCCAAGCCCCCTCTCACATGTCTCTGGGTGCCACTGGCACTGGTCTGTGGCTGATGTCTCCTGGACTTGTCACACATTGTGGCATGCCGGGGCCAGCTATTTACGTGTTTGAGTCTCATATTCCGCTGCCCACGGTGAGTCAAGCTTTGCCCCGTCACCAGCTGGTGATTTCCTCCCAACCAGGTGGATGCCAGCCTGGGGAAGGGCTGGGAAGGGCTCGAGCCGCCCCTCATACTGCTCGGAACTGTCGGTGCTGGAGGCTGGAGTCAGCTGCCAGGAAGCTTCTCCCTGGCTCAGCTCCAAGGGGCTGATTTCCTTCCTCTCCACCCCACCAGCACACCATCGCTCAGCGCAGGGAGGGGTTCAAGCCTCAAGCAAGCCCTCAGCCCACTCCAGAGGGTCTCATGCCAGTGGGATGGTTAAGGCGCTGCTAAGGAACACCCGGGTCTGCAACATCTTGAGGTGCTAGTTCACAGGAGAGAGGGGTCCCCTAGTTTGGGGCCACCACAGAGAGAGGCTGGAGCTCGAAGGAGAAGCCAACCCCCTTCCTGGCCTGCCAGAGCCAGCACCAGCCTCACAGGAAAGTGAGACGGGTCCATCTCCAGCTCCTCCTGTCCTTCCTTTGCTCTGAGCCCTTACGTTCTGCTGTCTTTTCCCCACATACCCCAGAACCAGCAGGGCTCTCCCTTTCCAAGTAAAAAACCTTTTCCCTTTG
The DNA here is from genome assembly GCA_013400115.1 of Rhinopomastus cyanomelas. Lineage (NCBI taxonomy): Eukaryota > Metazoa > Chordata > Aves > Bucerotiformes > Rhinopomastidae > Rhinopomastus > Rhinopomastus cyanomelas. Next base: position 262,861 of record VXBP01009567.1, on the reverse strand, counting down.
CATCCAAGTTTCCCAGGGTAGGACCAGAGCTTGAAGGTTCATTTTTGGGTCTGGCCCCCCCATCCCTGACCCCCTCACTGCACCCAGGACTGGGAGCACAATAACAAGAAGTGCGCTGGAGGCGCTGGGAAGCGTCGACGTTCCTGGATGGAATGCAGCCCTGACAGCACTGGCTCTACTTTAAAGGGAAACTTTATCTTTCAATAACAAACAAAATGAGCTGAGTTCCTCCCCAGCGTCGCTTCCCCGGCTCTGAGGAGAGGGACACAGTGGGAGAGAGCTCAGCAAACTGGACTGGCATCCTTCATTGCCCCATCATGGGGTTTCACTTCACTCCCTACAGCCAATAAGGTGAGGGAAGGATGCTCCAGGGCAGCTGGATTGGGATTGGGGTGCTCACCCCGGCCACGTCACTCCACATCCCTGGCAAAGGTTGGGACACAAATCACATGGCTGGAGACGGTGGGATGTGACCTGCTGGTCTCCAGGGCCATCCCTGAAGTCCCAGTACCACTCACCACATGGGCACAGACAGGTGTGGGTACTGCTGTGCTGGGGATCAAAGAGTCATCCCCTATAGCTTGACCCCACCCACCACCCCACAGCCCCCCACACATGTTCATGGCACCAGAGGGACACTGTGGCACTTCAGCATGGTGCCAGCTCTGAGTGAAGCCTTCCCAGAACTTGTTCTGCCAGAGCAGGAATTTCAGGCACAGCCAGTGTCTGGGACAGGCAGGGAGAGCCTGACCTCACACCGAACCCCCATCAGGACCCTTCAAAGCAAGATGGGGCTTTCTGGTCAAGAACCCCTGGGATGTCCCTTTTGTGTCACCACTGGGGCCAAAGGGACGGGCACAGGTGCAGCTCTGGGCGGAAGGGTCAGCACCTCGTTGCAACCCACATGTGCACCCCAGTGGCAAGTTCAGGTGACAACATGACTTCCACAACTCCCAAATGGGTTTTTTTGGTTGAAGATCCACATGTGTTCCCCTGTGTCAGGGCTGCAGGGCATGGAGAGAGTTGGGGCCATCGCATGGGGCACCAAGGCACGTGATAGACACATCACCCTGGCAGGTGCAGCAGCAGGGTGACCTGCCTCTGTCCTGCATGGGCACTGATGTTCAGCAAACTCATTTCATGGTGGTCACCACCAGTGAGGCCACAGCCCCAGCCCAACAACTAAGGTTGTCCCTGCCCTGCCAGTACAGAAAGAGGAAAACCATTTGGCAGAGCGTTCAATTGCAAGATAAGATAACGATAGAGAGAAAGCTGCCAAGATGTCCGATTTCTACTCACCTTGGGAGCAGCAGGTGGCACCTCCGGAGATCCTAGGGTTCAATTAAACCCTGGCTGGCCAAGCAAGCCCAGTGAAGGGCTGTGACTTCTTCCCCAAAGTGGATTTTCTCCATTAAGTATTTGGGTTAAACCCAGCAGCTGCCACCTCCATGATGTCCCTCCCCCAGCAGACCAAGGGGGGCTTCCTACCAAAGCGCCAGGCAGAATTCAACCAGCTAAGAGAGGGAAGAGAAAGCAAGGAGAGGCACTCAGGACCTTCTCTCCACACAGAGAGGATGGCAGTGCCAGAACCCACCCTTTGTTGGAACAGCTGTGGGATGTGGGAGACCCAGATATGGCTTAGAGGAGACCACAACATGGCTTGGGGGTGACCTAGACATGACTGAGGGGAGACCTGGTGGTCCTCAGGGAGGTAAAGCCAGCAGGAAAACTCCCAGTCCCAAGGAAACTCCCAGTCTGAAGCCAGTTCCCAGGGCAGCTGTGGAACCTTCCTGGCTCTGGCTGTAGAGAGCAGCAGGTCAGGCAGCAGTGGGTTAAAAGCTTCAGGTGGGACTTGGTGAGCTGCTTCCTCCCAGGCGACAATAGTAGAGCAGAAGGAGAAGGGATGGCTGGGGCTCTGCAGGGCCAGATCGCGATAGCAAAACCCCAGCCCCACTGGAGGAAGCCTCAGCACGTTATCTGCTGGCCCCAATTGGCTTCCTTGGCAGCCCTTGTGCAGCAGGGACTGGGAAGTGCTTCCTCCTAAGCCACCTTTCTCCTGCACTCAGGTTGGGTCTTGATGCTTTGAAGGCAGCCCTGGACCCCAGCATCCTCCCAGCATGGCACCTCTCCAACCCAGAAAGAGCTGCAGGTCCCCAAAGTATCCAGCCTTCCCAGCATCAGCCTCCCCTGCTGCTGGTGGCTCTGGGAACTGTACCCCTGAGCCACAGGACCACCCAGCATGGAGATGCCCCCATCATGACCATTCTGCTGCCTCATCCCCCCATGCCATGGACGGCGCCTGCACCTTCGCAGAATGAAGAGATGTTTTGGCTGGAAGAAGGTTCCTCCTGATGGATTCTCAGTGTCCTGGCTGAGGTTCCTGCAGTTCTGGTGGCCTCTGCTCCTTCCCCAGGTCTGCTGCACCTGGAACTGCTGCCAGCCGTCCTGGCCACCCTAGCTGGTGTCCCAGTGCTTTCTCATGTGCTGGTCCTGCCTCCTGCTCCACCTCTGCAGCTGCCTGTGTCACAGGAGCAGCCCTTTTCCGTTCCCAGCCTCCTCCTCTGACCTTCTCCTGCTGGATTGGGCTCTGCCTGCTGCTGTTTGCCTCACTCAGGCAAGGGAGGCTGCCTCTCAAACCTTGCTCTGGTCCTAGCAAGTCTTCCACTATGTCCTTCCCACTCCTGTCCTGACCCACAGACCTGCCTGACCCCAGCTCCTCATGCAACAAGTCTTTGCCAGTGGTTACTGGTCTGAAAGAAGCAGATGGTGGAAGATCTTTCCCACCACTGAGGTCAATACCTGGAGCTGCTGGGCTGCCCAGAGCAGAGCAACATTCACCCCCAGAAGCTCCTACGGCTCCACAGGGAAGGGTGGAGGCAGCCTGAGCTGCTCTGGGTGACAACCTCCCCATCCAGGCCCTGAAATCTCCAAATGCCTTTGTGCAGCCCCTGTGCGAAGGGTCCCCAAGGGGTTGTCCACATTCCCCTGACCCCGCAGCAACATGCAGGTCCTGCTGGCACCTGCCCCCAGCTTCAGAACAGAGACAAAATAGCTGCTAAAAGCAGAGATCCTAAACTGTCCTTGCTCTGTCCTGGCTTGCACACAGCCCCCAGGAGCTGGTGTTTCAAGAAGGGGGTACAGTGAGCTCTGACATTGCCCAGAGCCAGGAGACAAGGCTGACACAAAGGGCCACAACAGCAAAAGGGACTGAGCCAGGCAGGAAACATCAGGCAGGAGAGGAAACAGGGAGATAATCAGTTGCCGGAGCACAAACACCCGGAACTTGTGCAAAGGAAAAGCCAACACCCCTTGGCCAGTGAGCAGGGAGTCCTGCCTGGCTACGCTCTCCCTGAGGCTTCTTGATAAACATGTGTCCCAGAGGTTACCATGGCCTCCAGATTACCATGTCCAGCAAGGTCCCTCCAGCATGGTGGCAGGGATGAGCCATGTCTTGGAGGAAGGATAAGCTCCTGAGGAGCGGCTGACCCCCGACCTGCCATGTGATAGCAAACACCAAGGGTCACTCACAGTAGCAGAGATCCAAGCTAGTTGGTTTCCTGCTGGCTTGAAAAATGGGGTCAACTGGCCTGCTGCCACTTGGCTCTGCATAACACTGAATCTGCCATCCCAGCTCCTGACAGGAACATTGTGGCACCCGGATTCCTACAGGCTGGTGCTCATAGTGTTTCAATGCCCAGCAGCCCCTCAGGGTTTGTTATCCTCCCTAGCAGCCACCGTGGACTCAATCTACAGTGTCCCACCGCCTTTGGCACCCAGGGCTACCCACATCCCAGGTGACCATGCTGCAATGTCCCACTTCAGCACTGCAGACCATCAGCCAAGATGCCAGAACTTGACCCAGTCGTGTCATTTCTCCCCACACACATTCCAAAGGGAGCAGTTGCATCCATCTCATGGGGTTAGCAATGCTCATGGTAATGGCCGTAAGTTGCCTTGCAGGCACCCCTGTCACAGCTCATCTCCCAGGATCCAGCCAGTGGCATAGGGCAGAAGGGAGAAATATTGAATGAGGAGGGCATGGAGCCAGCAGTGGCCAGCCAGGTTCTAGGAGAGAAGAGAGACCCAGGTTGGAGCAAACTGCTCCAGAAAGGACCTACCTATCCACTCTTGAAAGTGTCTGTGGAGTAAGGGACCCTCTGAACCTCACATGGGCATCTTGTCTCTCCTCTTGCCCCTGGCTGGGCACGTGGGCTGCTTGAGACCCCCAGGAAAGATGTACAAGGAGCCTCATGTCCAAGCTCACGAGTTCCAGCAGCACTGGCCACTTCCAGCCACAGGTGCCCAGTCTGCAGACACTTCCTGCCATTCCCTTGACCCACCTCTCAAAAGTCTTGGCTACCCCAATGCCATTGGCTCAGCAGGAACTGGAGCTGGTTACCTTTCCTGCAAGTTACAGTGGTGCTAAGTCCTCCTATTCCCGCCCCAAGACTGCTCCCAAAGACACTGTATTCAGCAGACACCATGCTTGGGTGGAAGCCAGATGGAGCTACCATGCTGTTGGGTTGGTTTTGCAGGGTTCAGCTCCAGGCCAGGGCAGAGACCATCTCAGGGGTCACTGCAGCTTGCAGAAAGCAAACGCACCAATGACTTTTTATTTATTGTCAACATCAGGGTAGGGATCACAGACTGCCCTGGGGTCAGCCACATAGGTCCGTTGCACAACACAAAGCTTTGAGCATCCCAGTGACGCCCAGTGAGTTGCCTGGCACTGCAGGGTCCTTGCAGGGATAGACAGTGGTCACCAGGGAATAGTTTTACCTTTCCAGTTGAGCAGAGCACCACTGTGTTTCTCAGAGAGGTCGGACAGCACAGACAGCAGTCCGCGCACGCTGGTGTCCACTGTGAGGTCAGCCTGCAACCAGCACCAGAGAGGAGCAGGACTGAGATCCAGCATTCTTCCTGGCCACCCACCAGCACCTGTTCAGCTCACACACCCCAAAAGCAAGGATCCCTCAATCCAGAGAGGATCACAGATTGGCTGAGGTTGGAGGGGACCTCAGAGATCATCTACTCCAGCCCCCTGCAGTGACACCTCTCAACCAGACTCGGTTGCTCAAGGCCTCATCCAACCTGGCCTTGAGCACCTCCAGGGAGGGGGCAGCCACAACCTCTCCAGGTAATCGTTTCCAAAGTCTCTCCACCCTTGCACTGAAGAACTTCTTCCTGAGATCTAGTCTGAATCTCCTTTCTTTCAGTTACAAACCATTTTCCCCTTGCCTTGTTGCTAGATGCCCTTGGGAAAAGTCTCTCTCCAGCCTTCCTGTAGGCTTCCTTAAGATATTGGGAGGCAGCTCTAGGGAACCCCTCGAGTGTCCTCTTCCCTGGGCTGAACAACTGCAGCCCCTTCAGCCTGTCTCCTCAGATCCAAGGTGCTCCGGCACTTGGATCATGTTTGTGGCCTCCTCTGGACTCGCTTCCAACAGTTCCGTGTCCTGCTTACACTGAGGACACCTGAACTGGACACAGTATTTGGGGTGGGGCAAGCCGTGGGATTGGGCTGTGGGACTTTTAATGCTTTTAACCCCTTTTCCTAGTGCCCAGCCAGGCTCTTTGCCTTCCAGTGCACCTCCCAGTGCCAGGGGAGAGACATGTCTCAGCCAAATGGCTGGGAATGGCAGTACCAAGCTGGCTATGAGCACCTTCTCTGGGTGGTCATGAGCCCAGGTCGAGCCCCCTCGTGCCTGGGAGCAGACACAGAACTCAAGGTGGTGTCTCACATGAGCAGAGTAAAGGGGGAGAACCCCTTCTCTTACTCTGCTGGCCACACTTCTGATGTATCCTAGGATATGGCTGGTCTTCTGGGCTGCATAAGAGGGCCACAGGAGGTTGGACAGGCCCATTGCATAGGACGATGGTTGGATATCAGCATGCTCAGTGATGGGAAGGCAGCTACAGCTTTAACCTAGCAGGACTTCCCTGGTGAGAGAAGATGTCATGGACCTGCAGCTCCTCAAGCTGCAGAATGGGGTGGTGCTGTCCTCTCCTCATTGCTCTGTCCAGTTCAGTTTCCCTACACATCTCCAGATTGCCCAAAGCCCCTTCAACCTGGAAGAAACCTCTTGGGTATGCGCTGGTGCTACTTCCCAGGCAACACCCACATGGCCAACTTGCAGCTTGAGCGACAACTCATCTGAGGGCCACCTCAGTCACCCCAGTCACCTCTTGTGGAATTTCTAGGCTTGGGTCCTACCCACGGGTCTCCACCTTGACACTCTCAGTTGGAACCCACCTCCTGGCCGCCCATGTCAGTTTTCACCCAGCCGGGGTGAAGTGCCACACAGAGGATCCCAGCTTCTCCATAGGTCAGAGCCTGGCACTTGGTGAGCATGTTGAGTGCAGCCTGGGGGAGGAAGGACACATCAGCCATGGGCAGGAGAACATCCCAAAGCCAGGGTTGCCTTCCATCACTGCCTCATGGCAAGGGAGAAAAAGCAACACCAAGTCTTCAGGACATAGCAGGTGTCTGCCCTAGGTGAGAAGCCGCTGGGCATGAAGACATCCAGGGAGGTTAGGTGCTGACCAGCATGGGTCAGTGCCTCCATCTTGCCATCTCAGGTGCTTCTCTGAGACCAGCTCAGGCAAGGGGTGGCTCTGATGCCCACCAAGCTCACAAGCATGGGCCCCCAGTCTCCATACCTTGCTGCAGCGGTAGGAGATGACAGGCTTGAAGAAGGACTCGGATGTTCTCTCAATGGAGCCCATGACAGTGGAGATGTTGATGATGGCCGCCTTGCTGCAACTCAGACCCTTTTCTGTGCTGTCCCGAGCAGCCTTCTTCAACAGGGGTAGGAACGCCTGGGGAGAAGCAACCTGGTGGGACAACTGAGCCTCCAGCCAGTCCCCCTTATGGTGACAGCAGCCCAGTCTGCCTATCACAGGGAGGATGAGGAGCAACAGCAGGATGTCAGGAGAACCAGAGCATCTTGCTGCAGCGGCCCTACATGCTTCCAGCACTTGGCAAAGCCCTCTGAGATCTCCATGGTGATCATGGGCTGTCCGGGATACCCTCAAGCTGAGCAAAATTCCCTCTCCCATGATGAGCTCCATGTTTATAGCTTCATCCATACCTGGGCCATCAGCAGTGGCCCCACTGCATTGGTCTTGTAGGTGTTTATCATATCTTCAGCATCCACTGTCTCCAGCGACGCTGTTGGGGTGTAGGTGCCAGCATTGTTTATGAGCAGGTTCAAGCCCAGGCCACTCAGCTTCTCCTCCACCACTTTCACTGCCTCAGTAATTGCTGAGGGGTTTGCAACATCTGCAGTAGAAAGGAAGAGGGTCTGAGGGCCACAATGTCTCCCAGCCTGGGGAAGTCTAGCTGCTGAAGGACAGCCCTCCATGATCTTCCACCCCTGGGCACCAGATGGTGCTGTGCAACAGGCTCAGAGACTGGCCCAGACTGGAAAGGACCTTCAAGATGTTCTAGTCCAATCATTAACCCAAAGCCAACTTACCCTGAAACTGCCGCCTCCACCATGGAGGAACAGTTGAAAGACCCTCCCCAGGAGCAGCCCTACCAGCCAAAGCCACTCTGAGGACAGCCCTGAGGCAACACAATGCTGCTTTGACTCCCATGCTGGCTCAGGTGCTGGCAGCCACAGGGTCTGGTCAGCTGGCAAAGTCCGTGCCTGGGCAAAGCTCTGGAGAACCCAGGGCAAGCTGAGGGATAGTTCTGTGTGTTCCTACACTTCCTGCTAAGGCTTTGGGCTGATGGCTCCATGGGAGCTGCCTTCCACCCAGAGACTTTCTGGTCTCCCATGGGACTTGGGACTACAGCAGCTCAGCTGCATTGCAGAGCGAGGACATGGCCACTCAGCCAGGGGAGCTGGAGGTCACCAAGGATAGGTCTCAAGAGCTTCCTGGTCCTGTGGCCATGGGGCAAGGAAGCTCCAAGGAACAGGGCACTAGGGCTGAGACAGATCTGGAGAAGCAACAGGACTTGAAGCAGCTCTGAAAAACTGGATCCCTACCAGAAGCCTGAAGGTAGCAAGGGAGGGAAGGAGAACTGAGAGAAGTGTGGCCCACAGGTATGGATTTACCAGGTCAGAGTGCACCTACCCAGCTTCACAAGGACCAGGTGGGGGTGTTTGGATGCCAAATCTCTCAGCTCCTACACAAAGAGACATGGAAACCATCAGCACAAGGCAGAGGCAATGCCAGGCATCATCCTGGAATACCAACAACTGTCTGTTCTGAGGGAACATCTTCCAGGCGTTACTCAGTGCCTGTGAGTGGCTTGACCAGGGAACCTGTCTAAGACCTCAGGTCTCTTCTAGACTTCACAAAGCAACCTGCAAGTGGTCAGAGAATAATATGGCCACAACTGCAAGACCCTCTAGCCACCCTGCCAAAGGGTCTATGCAACCATTGTGTCCAAAGTGTTTGCAGTTAGAACTAAAAACCTCTTCTGAACAAGCCCACAGAGAATGCTACAGGAGAAACAAACTGATGGTTTCATATGACAGGTCCTGTCCTACCAGCATAGAGCAGGAGAGCTGCTGGTCCATCTTCAGTTACATTTGGGCTTCCCCACCGGGTCTCTGGGCACAGGGAAACCATCCAAATGGCTCGTGATGACCAACAGAAAAATCTCCTCTCCTGTTTTGTCCCACTGCTGGCCTCAACAGCCTCACATGATCCCAGCATGAGTCCAGCCTCACGCAGCCCAACAGCTGACCCAGGCACAAAGGGACAGGAGGAGCAATGTGGGTTCTGTGGTGGCACAGCCTGACCTCTGCCTAGATCTCCTGTGGTTGTGACTTCAGCAGCAACACCCTGAAGATGCTGCCCTCATGCTATCTCAGCTGCAGAAGACTTAGCAGAAGTAGCCCCCCATGGAGAGCAACATACATGGATCACCTTAAGGGGAAACCAGCTCCAGTTCAGCCCTGAACAACATCTTCTGATCCCAGCTTTCTAAGTTGGGTGCAGGTGGAGAAGAAGAGAGCCAAAGCCACAATACTTGAGATAGCTTTGACCCAGCCAATACGGGCAGCAGTAGGAGCTGGGACCTTTTGGCTGGCAGCAGGGCGGACTGTCCCTGCACTGGGACCACTCCCGAGACAGAATAACACTGGTAGCCAGCACCAAGTTGCAAAGAATCACAAACTGGTTTGGGATGGAAGGGAACTCAGAGATTCTCCAGTCCCAACTCCAGGCCATAGGCAGGCACACCTCTCACTAGGCCAGGTTGCCCAGAGCCACATCCATCCTGCCCTTCAACACTGCCAGGGATGGAGCAGCCACAACCTCCCTGGGCAGCCTGTTCTAATGCCTCAGCACCCATACTGGGAGGAATTTCTTCTTCAGATCCGATCTAAATCTCCTTTCTTTTAGCTTGAAACCATCCTCCTCGTCCTGTCACTAGAGTCCATCGTAAAAAGTCCCTCTCCAGCTTTCCTGCAGCCGTTTCAGGCACTGGAACCTGCTCTAGGGCTCCCCCAGAGCCTTCTCTTCTCCACCATCTTGGGGACTTCCTAAGACCAGACCCCTACCCACTGCAAAACAAACCAGCTGGAACCAGGATCTACCCCAGAGCAAACCATCCCCCTGCTGATGTTTCAATGTGTCAGCGTGAGCAGAAGAAAACCAAAGCTGGACCTGCAAAAAGCAGGGACCATGGTGACTCTTNGAACCCCACACCGACCTGTGCCCGCGGCCCCTCGGGGTCTCGGCACGTCGCAAAGAGCCAGGCTGGGGGTCGGGGGGCCCCCAGGAGCTGCCTGACCAGCTCCAGCCCGATGCCGCGGTTGCAGCCCGTCAGGAGCACGGTCCGTGCGGCCATCGCCGGGGCGAGAGCGGGGCGGGACTGGGGCGGGACCGCCCATCTCCGGACACCGCAGGCTCCCACCCNAGCTGACCCAGGCACAAAGGGACAGGAGGAGCAATGTGGGTTCTGTGGTGGCACAGCCTGACCTCTGCCTAGATCTCCTGTGGTTGTGACTTCAGCAGCAACACCCTGAAGATGCTGCCCTCATGCTATCTCAGCTGCAGAAGACTTAGCAGAAGTAGCCCCCCATGGAGAGCAACATACATGGATCACCTTAAGGGGAAACCAGCTCCAGTTCAGCCCTGAACAACATCTTCTGATCCCAGCTTTCTAAGTTGGGTGCAGGTGGAGAAGAAGAGAGCCAAAGCCACAATACTTGAGATAGCTTTGACCCAGCCAATACGGGCAGCAGTAGGAGCTGGGACCTTTTGGCTGGCAGCAGGGCGGACTGTCCCTGCACTGGGACCACTCCCGAGACAGAATAACACTGGTAGCCAGCACCAAGTTGCAAAGAATCACAAACTGGTTTGGGATGGAAGGGAACTCAGAGATTCTCCAGTCCCAACTCCAGGCCATAGGCAGGCACACCTCTCACTAGGCCAGGTTGCCCAGAGCCACATCCATCCTGCCCTTCAACACTGCCAGGGATGGAGCAGCCACAACCTCCCTGGGCAGCCTGTTCTAATGCCTCAGCACCCATACTGGGAGGAATTTCTTCTTCAGATCCGATCTAAATCTCCTTTCTTTTAGCTTGAAACCATCCTCCTCGTCCTGTCACTAGAGTCCATCGTAAAAAGTCCCTCTCCAGCTTTCCTGCAGCCCTTTCAGGCACTGGAACCTGCTCTAGGGCTCCCCCAGAGCCTTCTCTTCTCCACCATCTTGGGGACTTCCTAAGACCAGACCCCTACCCACTGCAAAACAAAACAGCTGGAACCAGGATCTACCCCAGAGCAAACCATCCCCCTGCTGATGTTTCAATGTGTCAGCGTGAGCAGAAGAAAACCAAAGCTGGACCTGCAAAAAGCAGGGACCATGGTGACTCTTAGCTGAAGCCTCTCCCACATGAGTGATGTGGGGAGGGGGTGAAGGAGGATCCCATAGCTCCATGAGTGACCAGTTGACAAAACCCAAAGACCAGTAATCCATGGCAGAACTCCTCAGAGCAGTCCTGTTCCACCTCACACAGCTCATCCAGCCAGAGCCATCAGGTCCAACCCTACCCAGACCCATCCCTGGGAGCTGGCACCATGCCCACTGCACGTGGGCAAGGCCTTGACATGGGACAGCTCTTGGGACGAGGCCAGCAGATTTTCCAGCGTGGCCCAAAGCTGGGTGGCCCTTCAGAAGACCCTGCCACCAGGCAGAGCACAGTGCAAACCCAAGAGTTTGACCCCAGNGGGGGGGAAGATTGAGTTCCTTTCTTTCCTTCTCCTGTAAAATCTCAGCGCGAACTCAACAGCCCCAGCCCCACCGGTTTCCCCGAGGGATGTTCTTGGGGAGCTTGGGAAGTACTGGAGAGGACCCATCACTTCTTACAAAGCTGGGAGGCTGGGGAAGGCTGGCAGCGATTTAGCTGGCAGCGGTTTTAGAAGCGATTTCCACCCTCTGGGTTGGTGGTTTGGGGTGAAGGGGAGAAATTTCGTACAATCTCAAGTCAGGACGAAGATGCCATCTCCTTGACGGGGGGGGGGGGGTTTGTTGCTTCCACCCCAGAGACGCAGCTGCTTTGGGTCACTCCGTGTGGATCAGATACAATACATTGGATGAGGAGGCGGTGGGGTGAGGATTTTAGGGTGCTTTTCTTGTTGCTGGGTGCTGAGCGCTTGGTTTGCTTACTGGACTCCAAAATAAAGCAAAGAAAAGGTTTAGTGGCATCTAAGGCTGAAAAAACCTAAAAGAGACTATCAGTTAGAGGACTGTGGCTGGGAAGGACCTGCAAGTACCAGCCAGATGGGTAGGTGTTGATTTATTTTCCGCTGCTGTATGGAAAACCAGGTGCATCAAACACCATTAAAATCCCATTATGGTGGGTGCCCAAGTGGTCGCTCCCATAAGCATTGTTGTTTCTGTGGCTTATTTTCATCCTTGTTTGGCAAACGCTAGATAAAACCCCTCTGAAACCCATAAGTAAATGCAAATTGGTGGCACCAGTGTGGCTACAGGATCAGGGAACTCATACCAGCTTCTGCTCCACTACGGCCCAGTTGCGTGACTGAGCCTCAAATGAGGGCAGAGAGGTGCAAATGGCTGTGATGAACCACCCTGGGGCACATCATTTTTGACTACTTCTTCCCTGAAGATCTTGCATGCTGAGGGCAAACTGCGTGGCTCACAATTCCTGCTCCAAAGAGCCCTGGAAATGGGGATCACTGGGAGCTGCTGCATACAAACAGTTAACGTGCAGCTGCAGCTGAGGTCAGTAGGAGCCTGCTCAGAATATGAATAGGAACCAAGGGAAAAGACAAGCTCTAAGCATCTGGACTTTGGACACGGCTTGACCTGCTTTCATGCTTCAGTTCTCTGTGTGCAAAACAGAGGATTATTAGGAGGTTTGTTTTTTTAAAGCCTTGTTAGTTAAAATTTAGGTGAAGCTTACAGAAGTTAACAAAGAAAAGTGGCCAAAACAAAAAGCTCAGCCAAATTCTTTAGTTTCTCCACAGCAGGTCTCAGTAACAACCTGCTGCCTGGTAAAGCCTGACTCTGCTACTGCTGGGTTCTGAGTGTATAGGGTGAGTGCATTCTACCTGTTTGCTGCCCTCAACCCTGGTGAGACTTGCTGTCCTGCGGACACAGCTTTGCTGTCTCTAGAAAGTCCTCAGTGGGAGCTGCCTCTCTGTGTGACAGCCCCTGGTGTGGTCCATCTCACCCTCACAACTAGTGTCCCTTCCTGCTACATCCTGCAGAAAGAGGACATGAAGCTGAGAAGTTCCCCAGGGAGGAACAATTCCCACTAGAAGCTCAAGAATGCCTCCTGTGACTGTATATATAGGGTGACTGTCAAATGTCCAGCTCCTGCCAGTCAAGAAGCTGGGCTGTAACATGGTTTTAGGACAGTGAAATACTGGGGTTTTAACAAAGAAGAGGAGCTAGAAAGAAGTTGTTCAATTTCTTTTCCCAGTACTGTTGCTACTCAGAGTGCTCTATTTTCATCTGTGTCCTCTCCTTTCACTCCATGGTTGGGATGTCGGTCCAAGCCATGTGCCCGCTGGTCAGCCTGTGCCTTAGTGTTTCACAGCTCTGTGTCATGTATGAGAGACCATCCTGGGGCATTCCTGACTGCAAATATGATGGTGGGAAAGCAATTCTGTCCAGCTTGGTGGTTCTGAGGTCCCTTTTGAAGATACTTGGCCCAAACACTGTCCCATGTGAGGCTGCATTGGAAAAAGTCCCCCTTGCTGAGGTCTCTGCTGCTCGGGTTCAAGGCTTTGCAGTTCCTGTGTGATCTCCTGGTATCTTTGATGCTACACATCTGTGTGTGTTAGAAAAGGGAAGTATGTGCTCTGGGAAGTGGCTGAGGGGACTGGAGGGGTTGAACTGGAGGAAGGGGTCTCTCCTTCCAGGAGAGACCTTCTTGCTCTCCACAGCTCCCNACTGGAGGGGTTGAACTGGAGGAAGGGGTCTCTCCTGGAAGGAGCTCTCCACAGCTCCTTGAAATTCAGGGGGTTTCAGCAAGGTGGGAGTTGGTCTCTTCTTCCCAGGAACAAGCAACAGGACAAGGGCAAACAGCCTAAAGTTGCGCCAGAGGAGGTTTAGGTTGTCCCTGAGGAACAATTTCTTGTGTGAAATGGTTCCCCAGGCCTGGCCCAGACTGCCCAGGGCAGTGGAGTCCCTGTGTGTGGAGGGGTTGCAAAGCCATGGAGATGTGGGGTGAGGAACAGGGATTAGTGGGTCCCGGCAAAGCTAGGGGAGCGGTTGGACTCGGTAAGCTTAAAGGTCTCTTCCAACCAAAACAATTCACAGTATCACAGTATCACAGTAATGATAAAGTTGGAAAAGACCTTAAAGATCATCCAGTCCAACCTAAATCCAAATAAACCCAGTAATCCTAACATCTAACATCTAGATCATGCGACTCAGCACCTCATCCAGCCTAACCTTGAACACTTCCAGGGACGGTGACTCAACCACCTCTGTGGGCAGCCCATTCTTTCANGACACTTCGACTTGTTGAAACTCATCCTATTGGAGTCTGCCCATCTCTCCAGTCTGTCCAGGTCCCTCTGCAGGGCCCTCCTACCTTCTAACAGATCAACACGAGCTCGGAGCTTGGTGTCATCTGCAAATTTGCTCCTGATGGACTCCATCCTATAATTCAGTGATTCTGTGACTCCTGCAGGGAAGGTGACTGCAAACCTAGGGCAGAGTTCGCAGGGCCCAAACCACCTCTGCTTTAGTTTCTCCTTCCTTGCAATGAGGTCTAACCAGTCATCCCTGGGTCTGGTGCATGAACGTGGGAAGTGAAAGTGTTTCCTGCACTTTGTGCCTCTTCTACCGTTATGTTTGACTCCTGTCAGCACATTGAGCCCAGCTCCCATCCGAGTCTCTGTGCCTGATGGTTCTGCTAAGCTGATTTGAGACTTTTTTTGCTCAGAGGCTTTTTTTTTTTGCTGGTTCAGAGGCTTTGGTGGGATGCTTGAGTCTGGACCAGAGAACCCACCATAAGCTTGGAGAAGGAGGAACATCTTTGCTCCTTGCCTGAGGTAGCTCTAAGTCAGATGTGGTTCCCCACAGATTCTTTTGGATCTTAAGGAACCCAGCAGCTCATGTTGCTGTTTTCTGCTCTAGGCTGTTTGGAAACCTGCCTCAGCCTTGGTTTCTTCTTGTGGTGGGACACTCTGTGCTCCCCCAGCGTTCTGAGAGCATCTGCTTCTCCTGCTGCAGGTGGCTGCAGGGCACCTGGGCTCAAGGCCAGCTCTGACACAACGCAGATGTAACCCAGCTCACATTTTGCTGGGATGAAAGCAGAGCTATAGACAGGGCTGTGAGCAGTCGTGTGTGGGATGTCCTCATTTCACTCTGGAGCTGCATTTCTGCTCAGGCTCCCACCCTCAGCCACTGCACCGACACTTTCCTTGTGGGGTGCCACCAGTCCCCTTTAGCCAAAAACCAGATGAGTCACAGGAGATGAACGTGATCTGATTGGCTTCCGACAATTACAGGGCTGGGTAGGTCTCACTCCACCCTTCACTTAAGGGTTTTGTCTGTCGTCATCTGTTGATTCTTCAGTGCATGACGACAAAGCCATGGGAAATGCACAAAGTTAATGCTCAGGATTAAGGTTTAGACCTGGCAGGAACGTTTCAAAGCTAAAGGACCACCCGAATCACTTCTCAGGAGCAGGAGCCTTACGGAGAGTTGGCGGCTTTCAAAGAGGCTGAGTTTGAGCTGGACAGAGATGGTTGCCTCCTTGTTTGCATCTTTGCCCCTGGTTGAGATATGACTCCTGAAAGAGCAGGGCTTGCTTAAACTCTGATGGCCAACAAGAAACCCAGACCTTGAGGGCAAAGTCAACATTTTAAAATGGTGTCTCCAAACCAGAAGGCAGCTACAAAAATGCGGCAAGACAGCAAAAAATGGGAGATTTAGAAGGTTTTCTGAGTCACATGCTATCTGCATCTGAGGCAATGTGGAGGTTTCTAAGAAGCTGTAGATGATGAAGAGGGACTTCTTCCAAGGAACTCTAGTGACAGGACAAGGGAGATGGTTTCAAGCTAAAAGAGAGAAGATTTAGATCTGATCTGAGGAAGAAATTCCTCCCTGTGAGGGTGCCGAGGCCCTGGGACAGGCTGCCCAGGGAGGCTGTGGCTGCTCCATCCCTGGCAGTGTTCAGGGCCTGGTTGGATGGGGCTCTGGGCAACCTGGTCTGCTGAGAGGTGC
The DNA here is from genome assembly GCA_013400115.1 of Rhinopomastus cyanomelas. Taxonomy (NCBI): domain Eukaryota; kingdom Metazoa; phylum Chordata; class Aves; order Bucerotiformes; family Rhinopomastidae; genus Rhinopomastus; species Rhinopomastus cyanomelas. The sequence goes on along the minus strand of VXBP01009567.1, from coordinate 247,194 downwards.
CCTGCCCATGGCAGGGGACTGACGCTGGGTGATCTCTGAGCTCCCTTCCATCCGACACTGTTCTTGCCCTTGTCCACTGCCTAGAAAAACAAAAGCTGGAGGAACAAGGAAGACTGGAGGAGCAGACCCATCATGAAAATCGTAAAGGTGATTAAACACTAAAAATATCCAGAAGGGTACTTGAAGAGTATTAACATGGCCTGCCCTGGCTTGGAAGCCACTCCTGGGACCTGGGGCGGGCTGTGCTGAGATGGGAAAGCTTGTCAGGGTCTTTGGGGTGAGGTCAGTCTGAGACAGACCCATGGAAGACCCAGAGCTTTGAAAAGCAGCATGAATTCACAAGGCAAAAGAACTATCTCAGCTCAGTGCTGGAGAATCAGAGAAGTAGAGGGAGGTCTGACAGACATCGGGAAGGAAAATGGGACAAAATGAAATGGGTGGAGCTCAAGGAGAGGCAGGGACACAGCAGAGTTCAGGAAGTGGGAAGAGGGGAAGAGGGAAGGGCTGGGACCACCTTCCAAACCCAAACTGCAAATGCACAGGAGGGCAGAAGGAGAATATTTCACCTAGAAGCTGGACACTGCAGCAGTAGGTGATCATTGAAGCAGTTTGTGGGGTGCTGGTGCAGAAAGAACCATGGGGACACAAAATGGGGAATCTCCACACAAGAAAAACTGCAGGGAGTCGATAGGAGTAGGGTGAAACACAGGTCTTGGTTGCCCTGAGGTTGTCCGTGTGCCTTCTGGAGATACAGTATCTAGATGCAGTCTTGGGAATAAGGGCTGGAGCTAAAACCCATTAGCAAGAGACACCTTCCCCAGGATCCAGAAAGGGAAAGGTCAGCTGTTGCCTTTGAACAAAGATTGTTCGTGCTTTGCCACACCAGAAAGCACTGTGGGTTTGTGTGTGTCCCCATCAGGTACCCTGACGGCCCATGTCCATCACCAAGTCCCTCTGATGGCACAGTCTGGGTGTCTCCTCGCAGCCCCCCCATTCCCTCCCACTGCCACCCCTGCCCCATCTCCCCACAGGCTGCTCTGAACATGGTGACCAAGTGCCAGTCGCTGGCCTGCTGGAAGCACGGGGTCCTCTGTGCTGTGCTGCACCCCAGCTGGGTACAGACCAACAGGATGACCTCCCTGCCCGGGCAGCTCTCCTGACCCAGGGGGCTTGGTGCCCCCATCCCTTTGGTTGCCCGGCCATGGCTACCTGTCCCTCTCTGCTCTGCAGCCCTCCATAAGGGTGGACACCAGTGTGTGAGGGATGCTGAAAGTGCTCTCCTCCCTCTCTGAGAAGGACAGTGGTGACCTGCTGGACTGGGAAGGGAAGGTTGTGCCCTGGTGAGGTGCCCCTCTGCTCTCCTTGCACTAGGGCCCTCTGCCTGCTGCTCCCAGCTGCCCCACATCTTCAATAAACCATTTTCCAGGAGCTCCCAGCTCTGCCGTGCTGCCTGCTCATGGGGGTGGCCCCTTCCTGGGTACTCACCCCTTAATCTGGGGTGTAGCAGTGCCCACAGCCATCAGTGGGGTCCCCACAGGTGACAGCCAGCCTGTGAGTCCTGTGGCACCAGAGCCCTTCTCCTTGAGAAGCATCCACAAGGCTGGTGAACATTTATCTGTGGGGCTGGATTTCCCCTTTCCCCAATGAGGGGCAGCCCCAGGGTGGGCTGGGGGTCACAGGGACCAGCTGCCCTCTCCTCTCACACAAGGGATGCTTGGATGCAGGACAGAAACACAGTGCTCAGGCAGCACACGGGAAGTGTGTGTCAGTCACACCTGTCTCCACCTGCTCTCCTCAGCTCACCTGGCTTGGGATGGGGCTGTCAGAGTGTGAAGCTCCTGTGGATGTTGGCACTGCCCATGGTGACACCCTGGGGCTGAAGGAGCCTGGCACCATGGTGCCACTTCCCAAGGCTGTAATGGTGTTCCATGTGTTCCTAGATCATGTGCTGGCAGGGCTGCCCTGGGCTGTGGTCCCCTTCCCTCTTGTCGAGTGGTCCAGAGCTTCCACACACAGCAATGGAGCCTTCAGATCTCATCTTGAGGCTCCAGGATGAAGTGGCCTTTCCTGCCTTTCCTGGCAGGGAGTGCAGCTGTGGAGACTGGTCCTGCTGACTCTGCCCTGCCCAGTCCAGCCCTGTTGCCTTCCCCACATCCCCATGTCAGCCTTCACCCAGCCAGGATGGATGGTTACGCGTAAGATCCCCTTGCCCTGGAGCTCCACAGCCAAGCACCATGTTCTGGGCAGCCTGGAAGATGCAGTGCAGTGCCAGCACCACCCAGGGCATGGCTGAGCAGGAGTGGGGGCGTTTCCCAGACAGAAGATGGATTGTGGAGGTGAGAAATGGGACTTTGCCCCAGGCTGCTGCACCAGCACAACCCACCTGAGAGGCTCAGACCAGTGTGCTGCTGGCTTGGGAGAACCAGGCAGAAGGGTGTCCCCATGGGCACGGGGTACAGCAGAGCATCCCCAGCACCTCCCCTGGCACCTCACCTTGCTGGCACAGTACAGGTACACGAGGTCCTCCAGCACTCCGAGGCACAGCCGGATGGAGCCCCGTTTGCTGGACAGCTCAGCCCCTGCTGCCCTGTGGCCCTCACTGCCTTCTCCAGGAGCGGCAGAAGTTCCCAGCACAAAACCACCAGTGCTGTCTAGGAAACAGTGGGGCCGCAGCTGAGGTGATGTGCTCTGAGGCAGCACCCAAAGGGAAGGGGGGTGTGACCAGCGGTGGGGTGTTGGGCAGGACCAGGCTCAGGGGACACCCGGAAGGGTGATAAATCCTTTCCATTTCCAGTAGTGTGTGCAAAGCCAGGCTTGGGAAGATGCAAAGCCCACCTGCGCTGTGGGACATCTCTCACCTATCTCACGTGCTGCTTGCTGTCTGCTCGACCGCAACAGCCTCTTCTGGCCAGCCTGCCCCGTAGCTCCTGGACGATGGGGCTGGCTTTCCCAAGGTCAGTGGAGTTTGATGGAAAACGCCAAGTGATCTTTGTCCTTTGGTGACGAGGGCTGGCTCCAAGTGCCAGAGATAGAAGAGTGGGAGAGGTGGTTGTACCAGGAGTCAAGGGTTTCAGTGTACCCCGAGTGGGTGGGGTGACCACGGAGCACACAATAAAGAAGCTTTTGGGACTGCAGCAAAGCAGCCTGACCGGAGCAGAGGCAGGAGGAGCAAGATGGGAGAGCTTCGTGTCCGCTCCGTTCTCGTGACTGGGGCCAACCGGGGACTTGGCCTGGGGCTTGTCAGGCACTTCCTGGAACTGCCAAACCCACCCCAGTGGGTCTTTGCCGCTTGCCGGGACCCCAAGAGCCAGCGAGCACAGGTGAGGCTGGGCTGGGAGGCTGCAGCTCGTGCTGGGGACAGCAGTGCTGGGTGCTAAGGGTGAGGCGAGGAGGGAGTTTGCAAAGTCTGTTCCAGCTGGGAAAGGGGTATGTTGGTGGGACACCATCACAAGGAATGTGTGGAAGGTTGGGAGCCCCATCCCACGGAAGCAGCCAGAGCAGGGTGCTGGGTGCCAGGTTGGTGCCAGGATGGAGCTGCAGCCACAGAGGCCTTTCCTGGGAAAAGCTGAGCCTCTGCACAGCCCCTCGGTGCCAGCACAGTCTCCTCTCTTGCAGGAGTTACAGAATTTGGCCTCCAAGCACCCCAACATGGTCATTGTCCCGCTCGGTAGGTGCCCTGAGGCAGGGGTCCCTTGCCCCAGTTCCTCTGGCCAGTGTCCCAGTGCTGTGTTGGTGCCTGTGGGGAACCTCCTGTCCATGGGCAGCCCCAGGGTCACGTTCCTGGGACAGGGAGGGGACTCCAATCCACCTCGGGGCTGTGGGTACTGACCCACCCCACGTTGGCTCTGCAGAAGTCACCGACCCTGCCAGTATCAAGGCGGCTTCAGCTCAAGTTGAGGAGCACCTGGGGGGCTCAGGGCTGACCCTCCTCATCAACAATGCTGGGATTGCGAAGCCTAGCTTTCTCAATAACGAGACGCTGGAGAGCATGACCCAGGTCTACACCACCAACACGATTGCGCCTATGCTGCTGGGCCAGGTGAGACCTAGGGGTGTGTGACAGGCTGGTGGGAGGGGGTCCTGGCTCTGTTCTGGTGCCTGACAGATCCTCACTCAGTGAGAAGCTTGTGGAGCCAAGACTGGAGGATGAGAAGAAGAGGGAGGATGCTCTGGTGCTGGTGCCCACATTGCCTGTTGTGGAAGAAGCTGGTGCTCACCCCTGTGCCAGCTCTGTGAATGACCCTGTCTTCTTCTCTCCTCACAGGCGTTCCTGCCTTTGCTGCAGAAGGCTGCCCAGGGGAGCCCGGGCTCAGCGCTGAGCTGCAGCAAGGCTGCCATCATCAACATGTCCAGCTCTGCGGGCTCCATCAAGGACCCCTATTTGTGGAATCTGGGACACGTTGTCTCATACCGTTGCAGCAAGGTACTACTGTGCCGTGCTGGGTGCTCGTTTGCTTCCACTGCCCTGTTTATGCCACAGGGTCTGTGCGTGTCCCCTCACGGTCCCCTTTCCTCTCCCGCCACCACCCCTGCCCCGTCTTCCCGCAGGCTGCCTTGAACATGCTGACCAAGTGCCAGTCCCTGGCCTACCGCGAGCATGGGGTCCTCTGTGCCGCGCTGCACCCCGGCTGGGTACAGACCGACATGGGCAGTGTAGGACCACAAAAGGTGAGAGACCTTTTGGCCAGCAGCTGGTAGACATTTATGTTTGGGCAGCTTGCTATGAGGGTTGATCTCTTCTCCCGAGTTGCTAGCAGCAGCATGAGAGGAAATGGCCTCAAGTTGCACCAACAGAGGTTTAAGTTGGATATCAAGAAAAGTTTCTTTGCTGACAGAGTGGTGAGGGATTGGAACAGGCTGCCCAGGGAGGGGATGGAGTCACTGGCCCTGGAGGAGCTCAGAAAATGTGTAGATCTGGTGCTCAGAAACCTGTTTTGGTGCTCGTGGTGGGGTTGGGCTCATAGCTGGACTCAGTGAGCTTGAAGGTCTCTTCCAACCTTAATGATTCTATGAATGGAGCAGTCTCAGGCATGATGGACTCTGTGAAGTTCTTGAGCAGATACCCTGAGCTGGAGAAACGTGAGGGAAGGAGATGAGAGACGTGGAACTCTTCATGCCTTGTACTGGCCTCTCTTCACTCCAGAGAGCCCCAAGCAATGATCTGCTCCAGGGCAGCCCTTAGCCAGCCTTTTGCATGTGATTCTTTATACCCCACAGCCCCCACTGACGGTGGATGCCAGTGTGCAAGGGATGCTGAAGGTGTTCTCCTCCCTCTCCGAGAAGGACACTGGCGCCTTCCTAGACTGGGAGGGGAAGGTGGTGCCCTGGTAAGATCCTCACAGTAGGTCCCTTTTGCTGCTCCACCAAGCTGTGTCTGAATAAATGAGTGTCTGTAAACCAGAAGCAGTGCTGTCTGAGGCTTCCTCTTGGTTTGCTCTTAAATGTCATGGTGAGAGTCCTCACCAGTGCTTTGGGACAACTTCTCAGGGTTATTTCTCAATGGAGCCGAGACAAATGGTTCTGATCTCCTCTGCGTGAATGTCTCGCATTGTACTCCTGGCCTCCATCCTGGGAAGACTTTTTTGCTGGGCACAGCAGAGCACATCCCATGGCAAATGCTCTACAGCAGCACAACCTTCTGCTGCACATTCACCCTTCCCTTTTTGTGAGGACAAGGGCCAACTGAGCACTGCTGCTCATTGGCTCCTTCAGAAGCTCTATCAGAAACATATCGCCCACACCCTCTGGGAACTTTCTAGGTTGTTCATGCCCTCCAGCAGATATCAAGCTCATTAAAACACCCCATGAAAACCATGACCTGCAAGCATGAGTCAGCTTTCAGCTGTTGGCAGAAGGCTTCATGTTTCTCCTAACCAGGTAGTCCCCAGCAAACACTATAATGACACCTACCCCACTCTTCTTAGTCCTGACCCATAAGATCCCAGTTGGTTCATCCCCCATCCCTGGGCAGAGCTCATGCACTCCCACTGCTCTCCCACACAAAGAGGTCCCTAAAGTACCACCAGCGTCCCATGACTGAGGATCCTGCTGTGTCCGTATCCTAGGGACCAGAACGTTGCCATGCACGCAGCCCCCACACCAGCAGTGGTGGCCTAGCATCTCCAGCTGGGACGAACGCATCACAAAATGAGTCCCTGAGAACCCTGTCAGGGCTCTAAGCCCCAACCCTTGCTCCCTGAGGAGTAAGCAGTGAGGTGAGGATAGCATTCCACAACACCCCCACCTCACCTCTTCTCCCTCTTGTAGGGCAAACCCTCTCAGGATTTGGGGGACTAAGGAGGGAGTCAGGGAGATCTTGCAGGTGATGTCACAGTAGGACAGTCCATGTCAGGACAGAGCTGGAGGCACTTTGGTGAAGTGAAAGAGGAGGTAGAGCTCATGGATGAGGCATTTCCTTCTCACCTTCCTGCTACAGGAATGAACCCGGAGGGAGGAGTAGACCAAGATGAAAAACTTGGGGCCAGAAGCATTTCCAACCCTCAAGAATCTTTCTTCTGCTGGTAAGTCTCGCAGAAGCCCTATTCTGAATGCTTTTTCTACAACTCTTTCATTGGGGGGGGGTGTGTGTGTGATAATTGTATTTAATCTAATCTAATCCCAGTCATCATCTCATGGATAAGAGGCTGCTACAGGGCTGTGAACTTGCGGACTTGGAGCATGACGTGTCTTCCTCTCCCTCTCTAGAGATCCTCTCTGTTTGGAGCAGCATGTCTGAATGCACCAGGTGACACTTGGCACAAGACAGGGTGGGTCCTGCGTCCCCTCACGATCCCCTGGGCCCTCGCTTTGCCTGAGCAGTGCTGCACCAGATGAGGCTGAAGGAAGTGTCAGGCACTTCCTGGGGCTGATCTCCACTGCCACAATAGGGAGACCGTATCCTGGTACCACTCTAAGGGACTTCCAGTTGGAAAACCCTCCAAGTTTTCTATGAGATGCATGTCAGCTCTGCTGTTGCTTTTCCAAAAGCCTTCTTGAGCAGAGCAGAGGACAAAGAGCAAAACAGACCAGGAGTCTGGTCTTTCTCAGTGTCTCATCTTGGCCTTTGTAGGTTTGGGGTGTGCAATGCATAAGGCAGCACCTCTGTGCTCTGACAAACTGCTGGATATTTACAGTTGTCCCTTCTTTTTACGTCCATGTTGTACCTTCAGGGCATTCAGCTGCTGGAGATCGGGACCTGCTACATCCTTAAAGGCCACCCATGCACTGTGGCTGGCGAGGTTCTCATAGTTCCAAGACCCGTGTTTTGTATATCCAAGATGCTTCCGGATGAATACAACCTCATTTACACTGCAGAAGATGTTCCTGGTAAGAAGGTGGAGTCAAACCCCTACCTGTTCATTGCACCACCTTTGTTAAGGCATGACCCACCACCTAAAGGTGTCCCACAACCAGCTTTGGCTTGTTCAAGCCAAGCAGACCACCAAGGAGCAGCTCCTCACAAAGACCTTCCTGGTGTCCAGTGCTGATGAGTATTCCTTTGGTTGCTTTCGCACTCGGCTCCGTGCCCTTGCCTGCTCTGTGATGATGGGCCTGCCACTGCTTTCAGGCTGTGGTTTCTTGGAGCTGATTTTTTTAATGAAATCAAGACAGTTCATGTTCCATCTCTGCGGCGCTTGTGAGGACAAAGTACAGAGCTGCTGCTGGCTCGCATGGAGCTGCTGCTGGCTCACACAGAGCTGCTGCTGGCTCGCACAGGCTCATTCTGGAGTCAAGCAGGTACCAGTTACTTGAGGCACACCAGAACAAGACAGGGACAAGAGCATGCAGAAGAACTCATGGATGGCCAGGTCTGCCGTGAGTTGTGACCCATGCAGCACAGGTACAGGCTGGGCAGAGAGCAGACCGGGGGCAGCCCTGAGGACAAGGACTCAGGTGTGCTTGTTGATGGGAGGCTCTACATGAGGCAGCAGTGGGCACTTGCAGCCCTAAAAGCAAATATTTATAGACATTAATAAGGTCACCCCTCAGACTCATCTTCGCCAAGCTAAAGAGACCCAGCTCCCTCAGACTCTCCTCATAAAGGAGGTGCTCCACCTCCTTCATCATCCTTGTTGCCCTATGCTGGACTCCCTCCAGCAGCTCCACATCCCTCTTGACCTAAGGGGCCCAGAACTGGACATAGTGCTCCAGATGTGGTCTCACTAGTGCAGAGGGGGAGAAGAACCTCTCTTGATCTGCTAACCACCCCCTTTCTGATCCCTTCTCTTGTTGGAATACATCGTGGGAGGTCAGCAGGCTTGCGATGAGGAACCCCACCATCCAAGGGCCAGATGCTGAGCACTCCAGCAGGACCTATAAGTGGGACCAGAAAGATGTGGGTGGCCAATGAGTGAAGGATTCCTCTAGTGCTTTCTAACCAGACACCAAAACTGCTTGCCCTATGTGATGCAGTCCAAAGCCTCGTCCTCCACCTGACCCATCCCCAGGCTGACTGCCTACGTGTGAGACGTTGTTATGGCCTCACATGTGAGGCTCTCTATCTATGGAGACACAGAGGATGCAGAACTCACAATACCCCATCTGAGCTGAGCCTGGAGCATTTCTGCATCCCCCTCCCTGTGCCATAAACTCAAACTGTTCTCCTTTACCACCACAGCACTAGGCAGCAGATGGCTCTCAGGGATCCAAGGGAAAAGTATCTGGGCATCCAAGAGAACAAAGGACGTGGAAGTGTAATGGTGAAGCCTGTAAACTTGGTCCTGAGCCCTCCAATCCCTAGGGAGACCCCTCATGCCTGTCTCTTCCACACTATTAAATCCTGTTTCTGTGTCTCTTCTGTGTGACTGTTCTTGAGACTTTGTGGAGCACATGTGGCTTAGGGGGCTCCAGGCTGAGCACAGGGGCTCTGGGACTCACCACAGGACTGATGGAGAGGGATGAGGGACACATGGGTCCACATAGGGCTTAGGGGCACCACTGCATGTCCTGTGCTGCACTGAGGAGCGGCAAGGAGAAAGGTGGTGGGACGGTACCTGGGGGGCCATGGGCTGCCTGGAACATGGAGCAGGATGCTCTTGCCCTCAGGTTCAGCTGAAGTCAGTGCAACCATAGGGAGGTTGGATGAGGGGGGCCTGGGAACACCCGAGGACGTCAATCAGTGCTCTGTGGACGTCCTCATGCCACGTTTTAAGCCGAGGCCCCACAAACTCGTTGCATCACACACTTGCGATGCTGTAGAGCTACTTCATTGCACAACAGACCCAGCTCAGACTTGGGCCCGGCTTGGAGTGTTAGAATTCTAAACTTGCTGCATGATGGCGAGATATCCCTGTGGTATGAAGTCCTCTGGGCAGCCCTGTCCTTGGCAGCCACCTTTGTTCTCAGGTGCCATCCTGAGGATTTAGGGCCACGGTTCACACCCTTGACGCTCCCAGCAGCAGCACCCAAGCCTGCTGGATAACAAACAAACCAGTGGGACTTTGCTCCGTGCTGGGTATCCAGTGCCAGGGAAGGGGAGAGGCTGAGTGCTTAGATGGTCATGGTCACAGATGGCTTCTGCTGTGAGTGGATAGTGGTGAGTACTCTGCGTTGTGGCTGCAGCAACCTCGGCTCAAATCCGAGTTGCAGCAGCAAATTTTACCAGTCTAGTGCCGGGCTCTGAGGGAGAGGCAGGTGGGAGGCAGCAGTTTCCTGCCCCAGGGCTCAAATCCCATCATCGTGTCCTACAAGCTAAGAAGGGTCTGGCACAGTGAGCACCCGAAGAAGAAGGAGGAGGAGGAACCTAAGAAAGCCTTGCCGCCACTGCTCCCAGTTCCTGAAGAACAGGCTGCAGCATCTCCAGAGTAGGGGGAAGACTCTGGGACCAGCGGTCTGCTGGGCACCAGGAGACAGGTGAAGGTCTCTGCGGTGGGCCGGGAGATACTTTAGCTTGAGAAAGCGTTTAAACTGGTGCCTGTGCTCGTCAGTAACCTCCAGCCCATGGAGACACTCTGTTTGCTTGGTCTTGGTGCCCTCTGCTGGCGGCTTTGGTGTAGAACTTGCTCTGAAGAGCTTTCGAAAGCAGCTCTCAAAAAACCAAATCACAAGGAGCTGCATACGGCGTTGCACAGGTCATGCTAAGGACTCAGCTGGTGAAGAAGACACAGGCATCTAGAGATTTCTTTCAACAGCAGCAGTATCTGTCCCACTTACACTCATCTGAGAAAGAACAACTTCCCCAGAAAGCCAGCAGGAGGTATAAGGCCATTAAGCTTCTCTGAAGATGCCTGTCGGGTGCTGGAGCAGCTGACACGTTGATCTTCTGCTGAAGGAGCTGCTATTTTGCAAGAAGACCCCGACGAGTGCACACGCAGATACAGGCTGGAGCTCTGTGGTGGCCCCACAGCTCACTGCACCTTCCGCTCTCACATGAACCATCTCGCCCTCTTGGCCTTGAGATGTTTTGGTCTGAGGTGCAAAACAGTTACAGAATGGGTGAGGTTAGAAAGGGCCTCTGAAACTTATCTTGTTCTGTCCCAGGCTCAGGCAGGGCCACCCAGAGCTGGTCACCCAGGAATGCTTCAGGCAAGCTGGAGTCTCTCCAAGCACGGTGCCTTTTCCTGTGCAGCTGGAGCCTCCAAACCTGCACTTGGTGCTGGAGTCTGCTAAACAATAGAACCAGTGCCTGAACAGGGGCTTGAACCCTGGACCCTCAGATTAAAAGTCTGATGCTCTCCCAGCTGAGCTACCCAGGCTCCTGGGGGGGGCCACCTTTGGAGGCTGTCTGGGGCCACCTTTGGAGGCTGTCTGTGTTGAGCAGCAACACCCATATCACTGTGGCACTGCTGGGACAACACAGAGACTTGTTCTGACCTCTTCCACCCAAGCAGATGAATCCTCCCAGGAGCTCTGCCCCATGGGAATCCACCCCACTCTATGGCCAACCCAGCCCACCAGTGCTCTGCAGCTCCATGCCCCCCCTGCCCCCCCCTTTTGTCCTGTAAGGAAGCCAACCCACCTTTCTGGATCACATCACTCCTGTCCTGGCCAAGCTGGAAGGAAATCCTCGCTGGACAGGCTGCGTGTTCCTCGCCCCATACCCACAGAGCTGGAGCAGGTGGGAGGCAGCAGTTTGCTGCACCACAGAAGATGCTGGGTGGGAAAGACTTGCACTCAGACGTTCAAAAGACAACACCCCAGGTGAACTTGGAGCCCTCCTCGCAGCATCTCCCTGCTCAGCACCGCTGCACACTGGTCTGTTGCCCACCTACCCCATAGCAAACTGGGAAGGCTGGACCAAGCCAACTGGTTGGGTTCTGCCATCACAGCTCCCCACCATCCACCTCTTCCTAGCCCTCTGCACCACAGCCCCTTCTGTCCAGTGCCCCTCAAGATGCTGTCAGCATGAGTCACCCAGCCCACCCCTGGGTGCCCCTCCAGTCCCTGTGGGGCAAGGACTCTCAAAGTCCATGCAGGGTAGGGACTAGGAGGGCTCCCCCTATCTGGGGGCACCCATGGGGCTGCAGGGACCAAGTGCCTGGGCAAGGGGGCCACTGAGGGATGTGGCATGAGGGGCTGTCCCAATGTTTCCTCCCATATTCCAGAGCTGTGGGGTGACCCCGGGAGCATGGCAGCCCCACCAGCGGAGAGGCACTGAGGCATCGGGGAGCTGCCAAAGCTCTGTGGGCACTACTGGGCAGGGCACTGTGGGCACAGCAAGCCACTGGGCACCGTTAGACTGCCTTGGCCGGACTTGGCATGGCCATGAGGCCAGTCCTTCGGCCCTCCCCGTCCCTCCTACCCATCACGGCCAGCCCCTTCAGCTCTCCCCTCCCCTGCAGCCCAGCTGCCTCTTGGCTGGACGTGCGTAAGAAAACCCTACAAGGCTGCTTGGCTCAGGGACGTGCGGCAGATCCCAGCCGAGCTGGTCATGGCGAGCAGCGGTACTGCTGTCGCGTTGCTGACGCTGTCGCTGCTCCTGCAGCCCACTGCCCAGTTCTGGCTCTTCAATGTCCTCTTTCCACCCACCACCACGCCAGAAGCTCCCCCAACCAACAGCACGCCGCCCGTCGTACTGGGTAAGGTCACCTTGTGGGGCACAGCAGGGAGATTGAGGCTCCCATGCTGCCAGGGGCTTGGTGGCACTCGGCTTGGTGGCTCTTTGCTGTCTGGACTCGGAGCCACCAAGGAGTGGGTGACACACAGCATCCAGGTCACCTGGAGCTGGGGGGATGAGATGGGCACCCCCGAAAGCAAATGGGGATTCCTCACTGTTGGAGGGTGATTTAGGGGTTGGTCGGTTCTTGATGGGGTCTCTGCAGGCAGAGGGATGGGGGCTGCAGCTCGTCCTCCTCTGCCACCTCCCCCGGCTGCAGTGGGACAGCATCCTCCACCCCTGGGTCACCCAGAGCCCACTTTGGTCAAGTCTTCTGCCACTCCCTGGTGATGGTTAAATCACCCTCCGCTGCTGTGGGACATCACATCTCAGCCCACCCAGAGCGGCGAAGGAGGAACCTTTGTCAGGGCTACGCTAGTTGCTGAGAGGAGAGGTTGGGGCGTTAGGGGTGTGTGGAGGTGCCGCCCGCTGCCTTCACCCAGCACAGCTCTGCCTTCACCCAGCACAGCTCTGCCTTCCGTTGCCTCTGCACTGGGGTCTTGAGCCGGGAGGTTTGTGGTGAAACCTCTGCTGAACAGAGCTGAGGTTCTCTGCTTCATCTTGAGTTTCCCCTGCAGAAAGAAGAGAAAAAGCAGAACACCCCCACCGCAATGCCGAGGGCTGACTCCACAGCCTCCCTCCCCAGGGGTATCCCAGTGTCTGAAAGGTTCTGCTTGCCCATTTTGATGGCCAGGATGCCTCTTCTTGGGATGGCTTGTGGTGGTCAGAGCATCTCCCCATGTCCCCGGTACCAGTCTCAACCCTTATCCCACTGCCCTGTGTGCTCCTCGGCATCCCATGTAGCCCATCCCCCTGGGCTGGGTGTCCCAGAACATCCCAGTGCCCTTGAGACCGCTGATAACCCCTCTGCCCCCTCAGAAACTCCCTTAATAATTACCTAATGTTCTCTGGAAGGGGAGACAGAGCTCAGGGCTGTGCGCTGGGTGGGGAGTGCTGGCTGGGCACCCTTAGGAGCCATCAGAGCAGCTTGTGGTCCCACTCTTCTTGCTGTCTGGGATATCCTCTCTGCCCTCTCCTGCACCAGGCTCCATGGTCCCAATCTAGGTGCTCTGAAGGCAAGATCAGACCCTCCCTATATCCCTTGGGAGATACCACTGAGGGAGGGAGCTATGAAGCCAGTTGAGTGAGGCAACTGCTGCATCTCCTTTCCCCTCTCACATGGGACAAGGCTTTCGGAGGGTACAGCCATGCCTCTTCACCCCGTGGGTACCCCTTTGAGGGAACCAGGGCTGTGGCAGGTGGGGTGGGGGTAGAACATCTCCGGGCCAAGCTGCCCTCACACCCCATGACACTGACTCCTCAAAACCATCACCTTAAGGACGCCAAGCGTGTGAGTCACCTGAGCCAACTGGGGATCTGGGGAGATGGACAACCTCCTGCTTAGGTCAAAGATACTCGTCACACACATCCTCCACCCACCACAGGCGGGCTGGCACTGGGATGGGGTTTCCACCCCCTGCTGGGAACCGATGCTCCCGGGGGCAGACCAGATGCTGCGGTGACGGTCGCCTGCCATCCAGGGAGCCGGGTTCACGGGTGTCACGCTGTGAACTTTTTTAAACCATCTGTGTTTACTGCTCACTCTGTTTGCCCTGAATTCCCACAGCGTAAGGCCACGCTCGGCACCGCCCCGTTCCAGGGCGCTTGCCCAGCCTGCACAGGAGGGCTCGAAGTTCAGGAAAACAGAGCCTGGGGTTCTGGAGCCAGAGCTGGCGTGTCTTTCACCACCCTGGAGAACTCTGTCTCATTACCCCAGGACAAGGCGCCTGGGCTGGGCAGCCCTGGGCAGCACTGACTCCTTCCCCGAGGATGCAGCAAGGAGGAGGATGGAGACCCAGGCAGACTGGGATGCTTCATATTTCTGGGGAAGGACAGGATTTGGATCAGGATGGTGGCTTTGAGGGTCACCCCATAGGACAGGTGGTTCAGAGTGGACTCTGAGGATGCTGCTTCCGTGCCCCCTCCCTATCTCCCACACCGAGCAGGCTGTGCTCCAGGGGTGCTGCTCTGGCAGGGGACTGGGCAGCACCATTTGTGGGGCCAGGTAGGATGGACTGTGTAGCTGGCTCTGCTCTCCCTCTGTGGTGCCTCCAGTGCCTGGGTGTCTTGGGAACCAGCTGGAAGCAAAGCTGGACAAGCCCGATGTGGTGAACTGGATGTGCTACCGCAAAACAGAGGATTATTTCACCATCTGGCTCAACCTCAACACCTTCCTGCCAGTGGGGGTGGACTGCTGGATCGATAACACCAGGTACCACTCACCCCTACCCCGGGAGCATCCTGGGGAAATGACCTACCAGGCATCTCCCTTTCTGCTCCTCCCTCTCAGCCACCACACACGGAAAACCACGCGAGCCCAAGGGGACTCTTTGGGAACACAACTTGTCATCCTTTGAGCCAAGCGCCCCCTCCTTTCCCTGTGCCCCCACCACATGCTCATGCCCAGCCAGCCTGTCCTCAGCACCCACTGGAGATGCTGCCACTCTGCCTGGGGTGAGGGGCTGGCATGGAGCCCCCTCCATCAGAGCCTTCTGCCCTGGCCATGAGCGTAGCCCCATTCACCTCCCCACCCATACCAGAGACAGTTGCATGGTGCCACTCAGTGACATCCCCTGGGGGGACACGAATCTCCTGCCTGTCCTGTGTTGTCCCAACAGGGTGGTCTACAACCGAACCTCACGGAAGATGACTAATGCCCCGGGGGTGCATATCCGCGTGCCTGGCTTTGGCAAGACCTATTCTGTGGAATATCTGGATCAGAGCAAGCTGGCAGGTGAGAGAAAGAGACACTCGAGGTGTCTGGAGACCTGCAGAGGTGTCTGTAGTGGGCACTGCAGAGACCCCAAGTCACCGGTGAGAGAGGGCTGTTGACTGTGGGGACATGGTCCTTTCCAGTGCAGGTAACAACCACCCATGGGATGCATGGAATCACCACATCTGGATTCACCAGAGGACATCATGGTCATGACCGTGACCAGGGTGGAGAAAGGTTGACAAGAAAAGACTGCAGACCTCGTTCCTCATTCTCACTTGTTCTCTCTGTCTGTAGGTTACCTGCACACCCTGGTCCAGAACCTGGTAAACAATGGCTACGTGAGAGACCAGACAGTTCGAGCAGCCCCGTACGACTGGAGGGTCGGGCCCCGTAAGTCTGGGGTTGGTGGCCAGGCCATACATGCAGGGATGGAAGTGGGGCTTGCTGAGCTGGCTGTCATGGAGGAACCCCTGGACAGGGATGGCTGCCCGTGATAGAGGGTGCTTGGCCATTCACAGGGCTCTCGTCTGGAGGCACGGTGACACTTGTGGCCTCTGCACCCACACGTCTCTCTGGCTGGGGCTCCTAGACTCAATCCTGTGGCCACAAGTGAGATGGCCAAGAGCTGGTGTCCCTCTTGTCCACAGAGGAGCAGCCTGAATACTTCCAGAACCTGAAAGCACTGGTTGAGGAGATGCACGACGAGTACCAGCAACGCGTCTTCCTAATTGGGCACAGCATGGGCAACCTCAACGTCCTCTACTTCCTGCTGCAGCAGACACAAGCCTGGAAAGATCAGTACATCAGGGGGTTCATCTCGCTGGGTGCTCCCTGGGGAGGATCTGTCAAGCCCTTGCGTGTTCTGGCATCTGGTGTGTGACTCCTTGCATGCAGCCTCCTCTTCACTTTCTTTTCACAGAATCACCAAATCGTTCCGGCTGGAAAAGGCCCTTGAGATCATCAAGTCCAGCCAATAACCCTGCTCTACCCATGTCACCACTAGACCAGACCTTTAAGTAGAACTTTTGATGCTGCAGAAGGAAACAAGATCAGCTTCAGGGCTATCAGTGCTCCTGGAGAGACAAAACTTCCACCCCCAAATCCTGGGGTCAGAGAAGCAGTCCAGGGCATCCTGTCACCTCCATCTATGCAGGACAGTGAGGCTGCTGCACCTTTGCTGCAGACCACACAACTCTCCTGCCGCAGAGGACACGGAGGCCACCCAGGGGATCCTCACACACTCCTGCTCCCCTTGTTTGGATCCCCCCCCACTCTCTAACCCCATCCCCCATATGTTTTGTTGTCTTCAGGCTTTAATCTCAGCCAGTTCCTCTTTAGTCTCTTGGCAGCCCAAGAGACTTGCCACAATCGCTTGCCTAATGCTGACAGCCTGGAATGTCCACAAGTCACAAGCTGAGCCTCCAGAAGCACATGGAGTTAAAAATCATGTGCTTGAAGGTTCTGGCACATGGCCCCTTGCATCACCCTTAAGTCATCCCCTCATGACCGCGATTCACTGCTGGCCAGGCCGAGCCCAGCACCGTCACCCAAGGGACACCACTGGTGAGGGTACACTGCAATGCTTTTTCTGACAAGCCCCCATATGTCTTGCAGGTGACAACCAGGGCATCCCACTCATGTCCAACATCAAGCTGCGTGAAGAGCAGCGCATGACCACCACCAGTCCCTGGATGTTCCCAACAAGCCTGGCCTGGCCCGAGAGCCACGTTTTTATCTCCACACCCTCCTACAACTACACCTACCGGGACTACCAGCGCTACTTCACCGATGTCAACCTGGAGGATGGCTGGTACATGTGGGAGGACATGAAGGACTTGCTGAAGGACTTGCCACCTCCTGGAGTGGAAATGTATTGCCTCTATGGCACGGGCTTCCCCACCGTGGAGACTTACATCTATGACGAGCATTTCCCTTACGAGGACCCTGTGGACATGGTTTATGGCGATGGGGATGACACGGTCAACACACGAAGCTCGGAGCTGTGCAAGCGATGGCGTGGCCAGCAGAAGCAGAAAGTGCACGTCTGGGAGCTGCGAGGTGTCGACCACCTTAACATGGTCTTCAGCAACCTGACGCTCAGCTCCATCAATGAAATCTTGCTTGGGAATCCACAGGAGCAGGGGGAGCTGGGACAATGGAGATCCAGCCCAGAAGCAGGGGAAAAGGGGAAGATCCTACCTGGGCGCAAGGTCCTGAAGGAGTTCAAGAAGAACTGAGGAGCCTGAGGGCCAGCACCACTGTGCTGGTGGCCACCACAAGCTGCCGCGCAGGGGAGCAAAGGACTCAGAGCTAGGTTTGGAAGGAAAAGATCAGCAGCTCAGGTGGATGGGCTAACACCCACTTCCACACTGATGGAGGCTTTTTCTTTTGGGAATGGCGATTAATTATACTTCAGAGGCTTGGCACTTCCCACTAGCAGGTGGCTAATTAACCATGCTGCCAGCTCATTAACATCACACTTGTGAATTATGGGGTGTGCACAAGCCCTCGTCGCTAGCAGACACATCTAGACACTTTGGAGGTGTGGAGCCCACCATGCTGCAAGCTCTGCTCACTTGGGATGGAGCAACTCGCGCAAACTCTGACCTAGTGGGGTGGCACGGCAGGGCCGGCTCGCAGGAGCACATCTGGGCATTGAGCCAAGTTCCCCCTGCCAGACCAACTTGAAATCAGCAGATTTAGAAAATAATAAACACTCTTTGCTTCTGAGCTCTGAGCCTGCCCAGTCCTTGCCCAGCAGGGTGGGTAAGGAGAACAGGGGCACCCCACAAGCTGGGGTTTAGCAAAAACCAGGTGCTTGGCTGGGGATCCCAGCTGGGGATGGCAATGTGAGTGAGGCTGGCAGTGTGAAAGGAGCTAGAGATGCCACGGGGTTTGGCAATGTGTCTGGGCCTGGTGATGTGACTAGGATGACAAAGTGGCTGGGGCTGATGATAGAGCCAGGACTAGCAACACAGCCAGTTTGGCGATGCAACTGGGACTGGTAATGCGGCTGATACTAGTGACACAGCTGGGGCTGGTGACACAACCCAACCAGGGCAGCAATGCAACCAAGGACTCATGACACAGCTGAGAATGGTGCTGCAGCTGTGGGTTGGGGATCCAAATTCTGTTGGCATTGCCACCAGGGTTGGCACCACAACTGGCTTTGGTGGCATTACTTGGGCTGGCAACATGACCAACACAACAATGTGACAGGGATTGTTGGAATGACCAGGATGATGACGTGACCAGCATGATGATGACACTGGGGCTGGTGACACAAAGGACTATGGCTAGGGATGCAGCTGGTGGTGATGCCACCCCCTTGGTGATACAGCTGGGACTAGTGACACAACTTGGGTTGGTGGCAGAGCTGGGGTTGGTGAGAGAGCTGAGAGCAGGGACAGAGCCGGGGTTGGTGACAGAGTAAGGACTAGTGGCAAGAGCTGGGGTTGATGGCACCACTGGGGGTTTGGTAGCAGAGTCAGGGCTGGTGGAGAGCTGGCGTTGGTGGCACAGCTGGGAGCAGTGACAGAGCCAGGGCTGGTGGCAGAAGCAGCGTTGATGACACAACCAGAACGAGGATTTAAAGCCCCGCAGCCGGTGCTGGCGATGCCATCAGCGCCACCGACACATCAGGACCCCGCCTGGCAGCCCCTTCCCTAGGCTCCATGGGCGGAGCCAGATGGGCGGGGCTTTCCCGAATCCTCGTCTCCCATTGGCTGCGACGCGAGAGCAACGGCGCCCCCTTGCGGCTCGGCGGCGCGTTGCCGGGGCGGCGGCGCGGCCAGGCCCGGTGCAGCGACGGGCACAGTCGTCGCCGCGCTGGCCGCGATGGTGCCGGACCCGGGGGGGTCAGCGGCGGCGGCAGGAGGGACTCCGGGCTCCAGCGCTGCCCCCCGCCATGGCCCGCGGGGAACGCGGCGCCTCTCGGAGAGCGGGATGCGGCGGAGCGAGGGGGCAGCGGCGCGGCGCGGGGGGCTGCGCGCAGCCGCTTCGCTCCCGCACATAGCCCGGGGCCGCCCCGGGGGCGGTGGGGAGGAGGGCGATGGCGGCGGCAGCGGGGTGGGGTGTGGGCGGCGAGGACCCCCCTGTCTCCTGGTCGCGCTGCGGCCCCAAAACGTGGAGGCGGAACGGGAACGGTTCTTCCGCGCCAGCTTCGCCTACGACCCGCAGTTCGAGTACGCGGAGCCCGTGCCCACCGCCGTCCTCGACAAATACCGGGAGCCCTCCGACCGCTTCGTCACTCAGGTGAGGTGGGAGGACTGTGGGGTGCGTGGGATTTGGGGGTGTTGCCTCACCCGGTGCACCTCTCGTCCCGCTGTCGGGGGGGAATGTTCGGCCGGGGAGGAGGAGGGTGCGGGCTGCCGTGGGTCCTGGAGTCGCGGGGTGGTTCCGTGTTTTGTGCTGAGCGGGGAAACGGACCTGGGGAGGGGGTTGACAGCGGCTGGAGATGGGCCTGTGCGGGCCCAGGTGACCAAGAATGCCAAGGGCATCTTGGCTTGTGTCAGCAGCGGTGTGGCCAGGAGGACCAGGGCAGGGATCATCCCCCTGTGCTGGGCACTGCAGAGGCCCCACCTGGAATCCTGGGGTCAGAGCTGGGCCCCTCACTCACTGTCAGGAGGACACTGAGGGGCTGGAGCAGGTCCAGAGAAAGGGGAAGGGACTGGAGCACCAGTGCTCTGAGGAGCAGCTGAGGGAACTGGAGGGGTTGAACTGAAGAAAAGGGGGCTCAGGAGAGACCTTGCTCTCCACAGCTCCCTGAAATTAAGGGGGTTTCAGCGAGGTGGGAGTTGGTCTCTTCCCAGGAACAAGCAACAGGATGAGGGGAAACAGCCTCAAGTTGTGCCAGAGAAGGTTTAGGTTGTCCCTGAGGAACAATTTCTTGTGTGAAAGGGTTCCCCAGGCCTGGCCCAGACTGCCCAGGGCAGTGGTGCAGTCTGTGTGTGTGAAGGGGTTGCAAAGCTGTGGAGATGTGGGGTGAGAAACAGGGGTTAGTGGGGACCTGGGAGTGCAGGGGGAATGGATGGACTTGAGGAGCTTCAAGGGCTTTTCCAATCTGAATGATTCCATGGTGGGTCTGCTCCACTGTTGATCCTGCTGGACTGCAGTCCGGAGGAACCCTCATTACACTCTTTCTGCCCTGGTTCATGCTGACAGGACCCTGCTTCGTCTTGCTCTACTCAGCATCTCTGAGCTCACTCAGCCTGTTACTTCTTCAGCTCTGTGTTAGTCACTGAGCAATCTGCAGGGTTTGAGGAGAGGCTGAGGGAGCTGGGTCTCTTTAGCTTGGAGAAGGGGAGACTGAGGGGTGACCTCATTAATGTCTATAAATATTTGAAGGGTAGGTGTCAGGAGGATGGAGCCAGGCTCTTCTCAGTGTCATGTAGTGATAGGGCGAGGGGCAGTGGGTGTCAGCTGGAACATAGGAGGTTCCACATCAATATGAGAAGGAACTTCTTCACAGTCAGGGTGACCGAGCACTGGAACAGGCTGCGGGGGGCTATGGAGTCTTCTTCACTGGAGATGTTTAAAACCCACCTGGATGTGTTCCTGTGTGACTTGGTCTAGGTCGGGAGTCCTCAAACTTTTTAAACATGGGGCCAGTTTCCTGTCCTTGGACCGTGTCGGGGGCCAGAGCCTGTCCCCGCAGTAGGCAGGAAGCGGCAAACTGTGGCCACTCGGTGGCTGTGGGGGGGGGGTTTGAGGACCCCTGGTCTAGGTGGTCCTGCTGTGGCAGGGGGGTTGGACTAGATGATCTTTTGAGATCCCCTCCAATCCCTAATGATTCTATGAGTCTGTGCTCCATGGTTCATGTGGGTGATAGTCATACTGGTGCTGGATGATGCTGTCAGGATCAGACTGGTTCTTGCTGCTGAAATATTCCTTCCCTGCTCTCTGCTGAGGGTAGGGATGGTGGTGGGTGAACAGCACCTGGGCAAGAGTGCAATTCCTTGATGCTCTGCCTGCAGATGAGACTTCTTCTGTACTCTGAGCCAGCAATGCCTCAACCCCGTTTAAACCTCAGACTGGGGTATCCATTGCTGGCAGCAGCTTCTCTTATTCTGTACAGCCCCTTTTAGCTGCATATGAGGCAACAGATAAAAACACTCTTCCAATAAATCCAATACCAGAGCATCTCTGTGTACCTCTTGGTTTGGGGTTTGAAGGAACAACCCCATCAGTTTATTTATTCGGTTTTTGGATGTTGACTCGGTCTTGCATTACTTTCCCTATCTCTGCCTGCATTCTTGTCCCAACGATTCAGGAGCATTTCCTTAAACAGCTTTCTCAGCCATTAGTCGTCTCCAGCGCCTGCCCTACCTCTGCCCCAGATAAACTGGTGCCAGTGATGCCTGTTCCAGGGCAGATGGTCTGACTCCAGTAGAGACCTCGTTGGCTTCTCGGTGTTTTCTTCCCACATTTTGTTACCTAACTAATGGGGGAAATGAGTTGCTTAGAGCCATTTCTCTCTGACACCTTGGGATGTGGTCTAGTGGTCATGAAGGTACCGGGCTGAAGGTTGTACTTGAGGTCCTTTCCAACCTTAATGATTTTTCTTTGAATGGCTGAACAAAGTCCAGTAGCCAGTGCAAAAATCCCACCCTGGATCCTAAATGCTTTGCCAGAGATACCCAGGGTTGAGTGTTTCCACCAGCCTTTCTCCAAGTCCTCCACTGATGATGCAATGTCTTTGTGTCGCTATTTGTTGCTCATGCCCTGCAGTAGCCTCCATCCAGTCCCTTTTATTCTGGGAAACCTTTTTCCTTGCCAGCTAACTGGTAGCTGTAAATGGTGTTTATTTTTGAAACCTCCATCAATCAACAAAGATTAAGCCAAAGAGACATTGTGCTTAAGCCAGCATCTTGGACAAGAGCAGACAAAGCAATGCCAGCTCCCTGCTTCCAAACTGCTGCTCTGCGCATGCTTCAGGGGTCGTTTGATATTTTTGGGAGAAAATTTGAATTAACCATAAGGATACTTCTAGACTGTGGAGGCTCTTCTCTCTGAAGAGTCACAGAGCTGGGGCTGGGTCCTGCTGCAGATGGTGGATGCATGGCTTTGGGCTGCCCAGGAGTACTCAGCAATCTCTTGAAACATTCCATGTAGTATCTGAGGAATTTTCCTTGCTGAGACATGTGCTGGAGGCTGGAGAGGAGCATGTTCTGGCATTCTGGTCAGCTTCCTCCTGGGCACCAGCTGTGCAGGGTTTCTCTTGGCTTGAGCTTTGGGTCCCCTGAGAGGCAGCAAGTGGCCAAGCAGAGGTGGGAGGAAGAGATGGTCCTTTTAGTGCTGCTATCAGCAGGAGGTACCTTGCAACACTGCAAAAATAATCCTGACTGTTCAGCAAACAAAACAAACCCCCCCAAAAAAACCAACACAAGAAACCCCACACAACTTCTCCTGGAAAGACACGAGAAATAACTCAAAAATGAAAAACAGCAGTGCAGAGAAAACTGTTGACGGGTCAAAAAATCAGGATACTTTGCTGGGGTAGAGGAGGCTCCTCTATGGGGTGTTGGATGGTGTAAGCACTGGTACTGGTGAAGAGCGCCCATCTCCAGTTCCTGGGTGACCTTGGGGAAGAGGGAAAGGATGGGACCTCCCTCTGCAGGCCTCCAGGCACAGGAGAGCAGAGGAAGAGGTAAAGCACACAGGAGCAACACTTGGTCCCGGGCTGGGAGCTCGGCAGGTTTAGCAATACAATCAAACAGCTGGAAGAATTCCAGATTGGGTTCCAGGCTGTCATGATCTGCTTTGGAACGTTGGTTTAATCTGAACTTTAAAGGAGAACTGAAAGCAGAAGAGCCGAAAATAATCACGGCCTTGACCTCCAGAAGCTGCACGCTGCGGTGAGGCTGTTTCACTTCTGCTTCACCCGCTTCCCTCAGCAGCAGCTTGCCAGGGTGATCAAAAGCAGACAGGATCCATCTGTCCTACTAATCCCATTAAGCGTCTGTCTGTCCTAGTGGCTACCTTCATCTCCTCAGGGCCACAAAGCCATGTGGGACTTGGCGTGGTTTAGGGTGGATGACCTCCACAGGGTTTCCCTGCACGGTGGGTTTTAAGACGTTTCGTTTCGTTTCTGTGTGCCCCAGGCCATCAGAATCATCCGCACCGTCCTGGAGAAGTACGGGAGCTACGAGAGCTTTGAAGTGGCCACGGGTGGGAGGCTTCTGAGCAAGTGCCAGATCTGGTCCATGATCCGAAAGTACATGCAGAAGGAAGGCTGCGTGGGAGAGGTAATGCCCATCCCTGCCTTTGCACTCATACACTGCCAAGTGCTGGTTTTCCTAGTAAAAGGAAACAGATAAAGAGGTGTTTTGGGTATGGAGGAGCCCCTTGGCTACTCAGAACTGCAGGATCCTTTCAGCTCTGGCTTGGCTGTGTCCACCGTACCCTGGTGCTGGTTCCCCACCCATTTCCCAAGATTTTTCCATTGTGTGTCTCCCGTTGGTGCTTGAAAGAGAGGGAGGGGAGCTGCTGCGTGGCCGTGCAGGGAGCATTGCGCTGCCGGCATGAGGAATCCATTACAGCTGGTGGCACTGGAATGGCAGACATCCCCGACAGCTGCCTTCGCCCTCAGCTCCAAAATCAAAGCTGGGACAAGAGATTTCCTGCTGTCCCAGGGGTTGTGCTGGGTTACAGTGCTTTGAAACCCAAAGCTTGGGGTTTTAGGGCTGGGAAATACATGGTTGAGATATGCTGTTAGTTGTGTGGGTTGGAGCAGGAGGGATGTTCCGCTCCTACTCTGGTTTCTCTGTACCCCCAGTAGCAGCAGCCAGTGGGGCATGTCCCACATCACAGAAACACAGATTCATTAGGGATTGGAAAGGACCTTCAAAGATCATTTAGTCCAACCCCCCTGCCACAGCAGGATCACCTAGACCAAGCCACACAGGAACACATCCACGCAAGTCTTAAACTTCTCCAGTGGAGACTCCACAACCTCCCCGGGCAGCCTGTTCCAGTGCTCCGTCACCCTCACTGGGAAGAAGGTCCTTCTGATATTTATGTGGAACCTCCTATGTTCCAGCTCACACCCACTGCCCCTTGTTAAAAGCCCTTGTTGGGGCTTTTTTTCCCTGCTTCTGCCAGCAAAACACTTCCACGATCCTAGGTTCAAGCACTTAGAATTTCTGGACTTGACTTTGCTTTCATTGTCTCCTGGGGGTCTTCCTCACTGCTGCCTCTCAGCAGACTCCTTTTCCTAGCTCTGATTTTTCACCTTTGTCTCCAGATAAAGTTATGCAGGAGCTTTTCCTCAAAGCATTGCCTTACCCTGTGTGTTTCCTGCCTGTAAAACCAGGAGCAAGCAGTTCCCAAGGTTTCAGCTAGCCTGGGGATGGTCCTCCTCTAGTCCCCAAGCTTTGCCCCAATCCCTCCTGGTGGTGACCCTGGAACAGGAATTTCACATCTGACTCCTCTTAAGCCTTTGCGTAGGACAGAAAAGATCTCTGCAATCTCTCTTCCCATAATTCAGCTGCCTTTTAGTACCCATGACCAGTCCCAACATCCTACCTGTGGTGTGGGAACTGAGACATCCCTTGTTCCAAAGTTTTGAAATCCACTGAAGTATTGAGGTTTTTTAGCTGACCCCCCCCTCCCCTTACAACTGTTGCTGTATTTCTCTGGGGCAGGGCAGAGGGAAGGGTTTCAGCAGCTCAGGACACAGCAACATGAGCAACTCCCCCCATCCACAGAACAACAGCTCACTGAAAACTTCTGCACTGCTGCTAATTTAACACCGGGGTGGGGGCGGAACCTGGGGAGTTTGGGGTTTGTAACTCCGTGTGTCTGTATCTGTCTCTGTAAATCCTCTCGCCCGCTGTGTCCCATCTGCTCTTCCCTGACACGGGATGGTTGTCTTATAAAAAGGGAAAAAACCTAAAAAGAAGAGACTCTGGCATTGCGGGTTGTGTTAACCCAGAGCCCAACAGCTGATGAACCTTCCTTTTTCCTGGTGCCAGAGGCCAGATCCGTAGGCATCCTGCTCCCAGGTAAGTATTTACTCTATAATTAACTTTGCACCTTCAAAAGCCTCTTGGTCGGGGTGATCCTGATAGATATTCTGCTTTTCTTGCGGCTCAGGACTGAGGTAATGCTGCTGACACTCGGAGATCTCCGCGTGGATTTTGGTGAGATCCCAGCCCACAGCGGAGCTGATGCCATTGGTAAGTGCTGCACAGCAGCCCCTGGGGTTGGGACCTCAACAGCACTAGCTGGCATCTCCTGGCATGCCATTGGTGGTGCCCCTCCACCTCTGAGCTGCTCAGAGCTGTCACTTTCTTGGCGTGGGGGATCCTCAGCAGCACTAGGGATCTGGGCAGGAGCTCGCGCCCTGGAGCCATCAGCTGTCTTCCATCGGTTCCCAAGAGCAACCTGTCTCTCTGTCACTGCATCCGCAGAAGTTTAATGGACCACAAGGATATTCTGGGGATCGTGAGAGGACACAGACCTGGAGAGCTGCACCAGCACATTATCAAATAAGGGGGAGTAATAAAAGAACCCAAGCCCATGAGTTCTAGGGTCAGTGATGACCTTAAAAAAATCATCAACTGCCATCTGAAGAATGACATAATGGGGTTTTGCCTGTCATCTCCTGACTGTGGTGGCCCTTACACAGACCTATGTTGTCAGCTCTCATGGGGAGACTGCAACACAGAGATGTACCCGTGGCTGCAGGAGCTCTGATCCCATTTCCTAGCCCCTGGATCAGTCCGTTTCCACCCTTCATTCCCCTGTATCTGGGGTCTGGTGTCTCTCCATCCTTAGGACAGGGATGGGGGATTTCTCCTGGGCAGCTCAGGGTCATCCCAAGTCAAGGGCTGTTTGCAAAACCCCTGCTGGTGATTTGCTACCTGACACCACAAACCTCCTGCTGATGCTTCTTCATCCTGAATCTGCTTCGTAATCCTTCGCTTGATGCCATTGTGTCTTTGTAGAGGGAAAGACGATGTCAGCTTCTCAGAGCTGGGCATTGCCATTCCTGCTTTGCCTTTAGTGTTTCTTCATCATGAGAACAGGAAAAAGAAATCAGCAGCTCTTCTGAATTGAATTGTTCCTCTGAAGGCTCTGGGACCATTCTCCAGACACCGTAGCCCAGTGAGGGCTTTGTTCTGCATCTCAGCTCCTGCTGTCTCACGTCAGGGGGTACCTGGTTTCGGCACAAAGCACTGAGTCCTCCACATCTTCCTATTTTCCAGCCATTTGCTGCATTTCTTTTTGTTTACCCTTGGGTGTAGCCATATAGGATAGGAAAACCAAAAAAAGGAAGAATTTGGGATCTAGACTCTTCTGCCTTCTTCCCTCAAATTAATATTGAAAGATACAATGTTTTTTAAAGCCAGAGCACTCTGCTGCATGTGAAGCTTTTTGAAGTGGGGTCTGTTAGGCTGCTGTGGGAGAGCTAGGAGCCACTGAATCCCTGTGGCCTGGAGGAATTCAGTGGAATGTGGTCAAGGATGACCCCCTGGAGAAGGAAGGAAAGCAGAGAGGAGGAGCTGGAGGTGGGGAGAGGGTATGTAACAGGCAGGGGGCAACAAGTGAGTGTTTATCCGAAGGAAGGAGTTAGGTTTTCTACGTCTGGTTCCTTCAATTCCAATTTCCTTAGGGTTTTTTGCATTTTTTTTCTTATAGAGGAAGTGTGACAAGACAGCATGAGGTGGACCTAGCCTTGCAGACTGCCCCCAGCCAGCAGTAGCAGTCACAGAGCTCTGGCTGACATGATGCATCGGCTCTGGGCTCCAGTAAAAGCTGCAAAAGCCAGGGGAACAGCAGCTGCCGCTCCACACCAGCTCCTACACGGATGCTGGGGAAGTGCCACAATGACAAACCCTATTCCTCACTTTTTATCTGCGCTTAAACTCCATCCCATGGCTTCCCCCCTTCCCGTCACACACTCCAGGATTGTAGCCACCACCGCTCGTCGTTTGGGATCGCCACGTCAGACATCAGGGCTGATTCCTACTCTAGGGAGCTCTTTAAGAGATGGGGATTCATGAAAAATCACCCCAGATCTGCTTGTGGTGAAGCTGTAACTTTCCCCTTCGGAGAACTGGAGGGGCACTGGTGTGTTTCCATCCCGGTAAGCTGTTGCACCGTGAGTACCTTGTGCAGTTTGCCTGGTGTTGACTCTATCCTGATACCTTGTGCTGTGGGTTTTCATGAGCAGCTTTGTACAAGAATAAATACGGGTTTGAGCAAACCCACTCAGTCTCCTCTCCTTTATTTCTCCTTAAATATGACCAGATCGTGGTGTAGCGACGTGTGGGCACGGTTTCATTCTGGAAAGTGACAGCTGTGAGGTAATAGATGGGGTACATTCATCTGGACATGGCAGAAAGGTTTTGGGGTGAAACTGGCTTGTGCCCAAAGGTCCAAATCGTTGCTGTGGCCAAGCCTTGGATACTGGAGCTCCTGGGAACGTGTTGGAGCAGAGTGTCTCCTCTGGCGATGCTGTGGCTCTCGGTCTGACCTTGGATGGTTGGAAGATGCTCCTGGCCAACATGTTGACTCTTGCTTGCCTCCAGCACTTTGCACCGCCAGTTTTTCCCAAACAATTGCTTTTTTCTGTGTAGAGATGTTCTCCAGTCCCAGGTATGTGGTGTCGATCTGTCTTTTTTGCTCAAGTCTTGAAGCCTTGGAAGGGAGAATCTGCTTGGGAGTTTGTGCAAAGTGGAGCCAGAGGCTTGGTTCCACCCTGGGATATTTCTTGGTGAAGATCTAGAGGTTGAACCCATAATGAAGTGGGTTCTGTTGGTTGGTCAGAGTGGGGTCAGTTTGCTGTGCCATCCCACAGGTAGAGGGATGCAGGAATGGGGCCAGGCTGGTCTCTGGAGGATGCCCATCATCTATGGCCATAAAATTGTGGGGAGGCCATAGGAACGTGTGAGAGTGAGGAGATCCAACAGGATGCTGGAGCCTGGGGGATGCTGAAAGCCTGGCACTAACGTTTAGTAGCCATGGTGGTGTTGGGTTGATGGTTGGACTAGGTGATCTTGGAGGTCTCTTCAAACTTTAATGATCTGATGAGTCTATGAAATGAGAAGGATGCTGGAGACAGTGAGATGCTGAAGCCAGTAGGATGCTGGAGGAGGCTGCCCAGGAGCTGTCTGCTGAGCTTTGCTGACTGTAGAGATTAAAGCTGGTATTTCCTCCTGGGTATGGGATCATCCCTTTCCTCTCATGCCCTTCTGCCGTTCATGGTTTCTCTGGTGGTGATGCAGCGGTGCCAATCAGTAGTGCCTGTTGTGGCTTTTTCTGACCATCTGCCACCATCTCAGCTTCTTCTTAGAGCCAAGATCTGCTGAGCACCTCCTCCCACAGCAGTGCTGATAGCTGTTGCCTTCTCTTTTCTCTGCAGGTGGTGGTGCAGCTCACCGACGACCTCCTGTCCCAGGCTGTGATGATGGTGGAGGACAGTCGGCCGACACTGGCCATCAACCTGGCCGGAGCCCGACAGCACTGGCTCGAGGGGATGCTGCGCCATGAGATAGGTCAGTAAGGAGGTTCTGGAGGGTGCCCTGACTCTGGGGGCTTTGGGTCCTATGGGCAGTGGTACCCAGCAGGTCCTGCTGAGAAGTGATGCTGGAAGGGTGCTCCTGGGTGGGTTTGGATGGGGTTGAGGCCACCTGGGTCCCTCTCTGCATGCAGGGTGGAGGGACAGCAAGCACCCACCTGCTCGCCCATGGTGGGGATGGAGCTTTGCGGAGGCTGCATCCAATGGCGCTCGCTCCCATCACCCTTCCCCAGGCACCCACTACATCCGCGGGGTGAACAATACCCGGCAGCCCTGGCACAGCGCCGAGGGGCGCAAGCAGTACAGCCTGAAGCCCGCCAACCCCACGGAGGAAGGCTTGGCCAGCCTGCACAGCGTCCTGTTCCGCAAGCAGCCCTTCTTGTGGCGGGCAGCCCTGCTCTACTATACCATCGAGCGAGCCAGCCGCCTCTCCTTCTCCGCCCTCTTCCAGGACCTGGAGCAGTATGTCCAGGACGCCAGTGTCCGGTGGGAATACTGCGTGCGGGCCAAGCGGGGCCAGACTGATACCTCACAGCCAGGTAGGGGGCCTTGTGAAGCCTTTATGGTTTGGAAGGGATGTTTTCATAGAGTTCTAGAATGTACTGCGGTGGAAGGGATCTTTAAAGGTCATCTAGTCCAACCTGCAGTGATCAGGGACATAGAGTCATAGAATCATTAGGAATTGGAAGGGACCTCGAAAGATCATCTAGTCCAATCCCCCTGCCACAGCAGGATCACCTAAACCAAATCACAGAATCAGTCAGGGTTAGAAGGGACCACAGGATCATCCAGTTCCTACTCCCCTACCATGGGCAGGGACACCCCACCCTAGATCAGGCTGGCCAGAGCCTCATCCAGCCTGGCCTTAAACACCTCCAAGGATGGGGCCTCAATCACCTCCCTGGGCAACCCATTCCAGGCTCTCACCACTCCCACCATGAAGAACTTCCTCCTCACATCCAGTCTAAATCTACCCATCTCCAGCTTTGCTCCATTCCCCCTAGTCCTGTCGCTACCTGACATCCTAAAAAGCCCCTCCCCAGCCTTTCTGTAGGACCCCTCTCAGATACTGGAAGGCCACAATAAGGTCACCTGGGAGCCTCCTCTTCCCCAGACTGAACAGCCCCAACTCTCTCAGTCTGGCCTCATAGGAGAGCTGCTCCAGCCCTCTGATCATCCTC